>OY757947.1:36138449-36540949 GCA_963585895.1 Sepioteuthis lessoniana | reverse complement strand
AGTAAATAACAATATTACTGCTATTCAGGACCTTGTTAATTGCAACTGTGTAACAAAATCCACGCAAATGAGAGATTTTTACAAGAATATTGAAAATTTTCTTTAATCGTAAAACTGTTAACTACTATTCAATTTGACTTTTTTTTATTGGTTTTCACGGAATATCTGATGCCTGCACGGCGTAATTAAGCGAAGTTTAAGAAAGGAAGAGAATGTAAAGAACAGTAATTATTTAGGCAACAATATTTATTTGAAAAAAATGAGATAAGTGTGTCATATCTCTAAGGAAAGCTTAGTAAATAAAACGAAAAAACTAAGCAGTGATGATCCTGTTCATTAATTGGATGGGTGACCAATGAAGCAAAAGCAGGTACAGTAAACACTATAGGCCTATGTAACATATGTAAATAGATTTTAATAAATAAAAGGAAAATAAAGGAAAGACTTCAGCAGCGATGAACCTGTTCAAATTTTATATGGGTGACCACTTAGGCAACGGTAGTAATTATCAAAGTATTAGCATATATTTCCATGTTTTCATTTAATTTTATATACTCTACACTTGGCGGTATTTTGTGTCTGCTGGATCTGAAGAACAAAATGACTGCAGAGTAGTAACACCCCTCCACCAACAAATATCGCAGGAATGACACGTCTGTCTTGTACCTGTTTGTAATAATTATAAAAATATTAGCATATATTTACATGTTTTTATTTAATAAATTTCGAGATATCACTGGTGATAATTTTATTCATTTTCTATGTCATTATGTGAATTTATTACGAAATTAATTATGAAAGGTATTCCTTTCTTGTTATATTTCTTATCACTCGCCCCCCTCTTTCTCTTCATACCCTCTCTATCTCTTTCTCTCTCTCTCTCTCACCAACATTTATATACTACTATATATACTGTTAATATATACTGTTAATAAATTTGAGACATTCAAAATGGATTGTTCATGGTAAAATAAAGATGAAATTCTGTTGTAAATTTAAGAATTTCAAATTAATTTAATTACTGTCAAAATAAATACATGTGTACATTTTTTTACTTACCTAATATATATGTTTGTGAGATGAATAGCTATCCATCATATCTTGTGTTTTTAAGTAACTGAGAATTCCAAACAAATTTTTCGAGTTAATCTCTATTCAGTATATCTTTCATAATGATATTCAATGCTTTGAAAACCTTTACATGTAAATTGGATTACAGAATATTCCAACTAAGAAGTGGTAATATTCGTCCCAACAATAAGTGTTCTACATATGACACATCATATACTTAATGATATATTTTCACTATCTTAGAATTATCTTAGCTCTTCTCTATCGACTGGGGCAGTAGAATATGTAAATGCAGATGGGTAACCCCTAACCTGACAACCTCAGTTTTTCCTAGGTATGACACTAAACTGCATGTGATGGTGATACTCCAATGCTGGATCTTTGGGGAATGTGGAGTTACCTCTTCATTTACTCTTCTCTGGAATGATAGTACCTGTTAGGGTCTGATCTATTAGTCAAAAAGAACAATTCAATTATTATTTAGGATTAATATCATAAGTTATTTGAAATTATACAGGTGTGTGCAAATAATTGATAGTAGATAGCACTTCTTCCTAAGTAGAATTACAAATGTTAAATAATAAAACGTGAAAGTATTTGTGAACTAACAAATGGTTTCTATTAAATTGAATCATTAATGTTGGATTACACACAGTTAAATAGTTTTTTGTATTACTAATCAATCCTTAATATTGGGTAAACATTTAGAAGGTTATTTGAAAGTATTTAGAAGACAATGAATGTTTATATTAGTTTAATCATTTTCCCAAAAAAATTCATTTTTCTTCAAATCTTGATGTGCTTCAATTTCTTTTTTCTAAGTAAGATAAAGCCAAGGAAACAATTAAAATATTTAATTCTCCTTCAAATATTCTTTTTAGCATTTTTAAATAATGACAAATATTATTTGTAATGTGAAAAAAGAAAATAAAGAAAGGGAAACAGTATATAATTTGAAAATGAAAAATTGTAAAAAATGAACAAGTTTAATTTTTCTGTTTTGAATAATACAAATTTTTCATGATTATTTAAATTTTATGAATAAAATTTGAACCTTGAAATTAAAATAAAAACGAAATGATAATTAACAAAATTTTATTTTATTTGAAAAATGATTTTCAAAATTTGAGGTTCTTAAATTTGTAAATTGTAAAGAGATTACTTCCCTCCAATATGTGGTCTAGCCATTTTGGGGGGGTTGGGGATAAAATGTAGTTTTTGAAGTGAGTGATTCTTTATTCCAAAATATATTTTCTGTTATATACTGTTTTATTTTTAAAATAATCACAAATCATGAGCTTAAGAAAACAGAATGCAAAGAAATTCCTTTAGATAAAATTCTTAGTGTTACATGAGAATACTTCAAAACATTTAACTGTCTACAAAGAAATGATTAATATTGAATAAAATTATTAGTGTCAGCAATATTTGAAATTGTTTCACTGCCTAAACCAATAAGATTTAAAAACTCATTTAAGAATAAAGAATTATGGTTTATTCAATAGCAAATCCATCCTTGTATAAGTACAGTAAGTAAATTTGACAACCTTTGTCGAGGGTGACCCAAAGGCTCCCTTTTCAAAAGCTACTACGGCGAGGTGTAAGGGAGAGTGCTACCTTATCCATATCTTATATTGCTGAGTGTTTAGCAAGGAGGTATCAAGTACCAATTTTTGGTCTTCCAGCCTTTGGTGAACCCTCTAACCGCACGGCCAATGGACCAGTCCATTGGCCAATTGAGTAGAGTGTTCGCTAATAGTCCAGGAAACCTGGGTTCAATCCTAAGTCAACTCATACCAAAGACTCAAAAAATGGTACTTGATGGTACCCTGCTTAGCGCATAGCACTGTAAGGTAAGGATCAAGGGTAAAGTGGAGCAATCCAAGGAAAGGAGTAGCACCCTCCCTGACACATCGGTGTAGTAGCTATTGAAAAAAAGAGCCTTTTGGTCCTCCTTGACTAAGCTCGCTAATTTAAGAAGTACAGTAGTGGAACTATTTAATAAGGAGATAAGGGAGTTCATATATTTCCAAAGGTAAGAGGTAAGAAATCTCCAGTTGACTAGATGTTAAATTATTTATTTCAAACTTTCCCAGGTTTATTCTTAGAACATAGTCAGGGTATTATTGTATAAGGGAATTCAAATATTTCCAAAGGCTAGAGGAAAGAAATCACCTCTTTATTACATGTTAAAGACATTTTTATTTCAAACTTTTCCTGGTTTATTCTTAGAGTATAAATATTTCATTTCAGTTATAATTCAGATAAATTGTGTTGCAAGAACTGAAATTTAAAAGCCAAATTTTAATTCTGTCTCGCACACACTCAGAAAAATAATTTGTGTTAAATTTTCTAAGCTTTGTACAAGGTCAATAAAATATACAGCAATAATCAGATTAATTAGCCAATATGCTCTGTCTCTCTCTCTTTCTCTCTCTCTCACTCTCTCTGATGTATTTTGAATTATTAATTAGAAAACTTTGCTTGAAACACTCAGTGGCTATTGGCAATTGATTGAAAAATCCTAATTTCTTCATTATCTTCACTCGTATAATCATTCATTATTTCAGATTCCAGTTTATTCAAATGTAATCCCATTATATCTTTTTTCATTCATTAACTCCTCATTTTTCTTGTTCATTTTCCTCCCCTACTCATCACTCTAGTATGAGTCAACAAATTATTGTGTGGTAAAGAGTACTTGATTCTTTCATTGACCTAAGGAATTCTCATGTAAGATTATTAATTGTTTAAATTTCCTATCTTATAATGATTTTAGCACCTTTTCATTGATTAGAGCAGTAATCACCTATTTGTAAGCTTCACAAACTTGAGTGTTTCAAAAGAATTTCCTTCCTGATTTTTATGTTGGCAATCTTCTTAAGTAAATATTTGATTAACATGGCCAGCATTTGAGGTAATTACAAGATTAACTATGAAGATTTCTAGAAAATAAAAACCTCTTAATGTTCCTGAGAAAATTTTTGCCTGGAAGTTGAAAGAAAAATGTATATATGAATGAAAATTTTTATTTAAGGTTCAGTTTTAACCATCTTAGTGCATAGCTCCAGCTCAGGAGAATATTGACTACCTCAATTGATTCTATGAAAAAATCCAGCTTAAAACTAATTATTACTGTCACTGTATATTATCATATTTTCATTTGAATAATTCTCTTCATGATATCATTGTGAATATAGAAAATTGAAGTAGAAATGATATGCCATAAAACCCAACTAAAAATTTACCTGTGTAACAAATGACTGAGGTTTCATTGAATTGTTAGAAATAGAACTTTCACCATTTAACTTTGTGTAGACAAGTGACTGATGTTTATTTGAATTGATAATGATACATAGAAATACTTGGAACAATTAAAATGTGTAAAAACAACTGAGTAATGTTGAATAGAATTATTATCAGAAAGTAGTAAGACTTGGAACTCATAAACAGTGTGCCTAAATTGAATTCTTTGAAATAAATTGCAATACGTATGCCTAACTTAAATTATTGGTGGTACATTGCAATACTTACAACCATTTGACACTGCACAAATGATTGCTATTGAATAGAATAATTACTGTTCAACAGTAATACTTGTAACTATTTCCCTGTCTGCAAACAAATTATGAATATTGAATAGAATTATTAGTGTTAGATAGCAATACTTGAAAGAATTTCCCTATGTACAAGAAAAATTATGAGCCGACTCAGATTTAAAAATATTATAAATAAAATGAGTTTACAGATCATATATTTAATTGAAATCTATGAAAATGAATTGGCATTAAAATAGCTAAAATGATTGACATTTCATAAAACCCAACCAACCAACCAATATATATTGAATGCTCTCATTCTCTATATATTCTATATATAAAAAAATTGTGACAATACTTTCATCAAAATGTAATCACATCTATAAACACTAAACAACGAAAATTGCCCAGTCTGCTGGGGCTGTAGAATATACCAAGTGCACCACTGCAGAAGGGTAAGATTCCCCACCCCAATGAGTGTCCTGGATATGACACTAAACAATCTGATGGTGAAGTTAAAGTTATGCTGGAGCTTTGGAGAATGAGGAGTACTCTTCCATTGCCCTCGCTACCAGGACCACTCAAGACCAGAATGGTAGAAGCTGATAGAGTTAAATAGAAATAAACTGCAGACTTAGACTAAACTGAATTGTTTTAAGTAGAAGTGTTCGACTAAACTGAATAACTTGAAATAGAAATGTTTTTGACAAACTGTGTACTTATGGTAAACTGATTTTCTTTAAATGGAACTATTTTTAACTTTGATAGTGTGCTTAGATTAAACTGAATTGACACTAAACTGTATGTGAACAAAATCTATATGTATACTAAACAGAATTGGCTGAATTAGAACTGTTTGAATAAACTGAATAAACTAAAATAGAAATGCTTTTAATAATTAAGCCGTGTACTCGTGTGTGAAATAGAACAGATCATAATCTAATCTAATAATTATTAGTATAAAAATGGATATGGCGTTAAATAACTTCCAAAGGTTGATATGCCATAAAACCCAAACAACCCACGGACTTGAACAACAAAAATGTCAATGACATAGGAAAGACAAATAAATTTTTTACCCATTGACAGTAAAGGGGAGATAACTGCTCATAAAGCTCACAGAATCGGGTATCCAACAATGTAAACATTGAAATTGCTCCTTAAAAATAGAAATCCATTCCATAATTATTTAGTAAATTTAGCTCAGAACACAAAATGAGAATCAAACTTAGTATTCAAATGAAATGATATGGGAGCACAGAATGAAATTTTTTAAGTGAGCTCTAACAGATGACAAAGAGAATCTGATATAAGGATTTGAAATGAATGATAGTGAAAGAAACAAATTAAGATAAGTTGTGGGATTCTTCAATTATTTATGACTACAGAAAGAATTATTAATAACTTAGACCTTAAGAAATGCATTACTTAATAAAACTTAAATTCATCAATGATTATAATTATCGTAACACTTATTGCTATATATCTACGGAAATCTTATTCATAATTAACCGCGGTTGTCGTCACTCCACCAAAATTACATATATAAATACATATCATCTGTTTTAATGATATAAATTGTCATGAAGTACGAGTCTAACTTCTTTTCTCTTTAAACATAATAATTATATTAACTGGTAAAGACAAGAGCTTAATTTATCGGCTCAAGAAGACAAAATGGCCGAGAAGATTATTTGCGCAAAAAACACATGAGCGACTCTCTCGCGTAAATCGGTCAGCGTGTTTTAATCACTTAAATTCTATTCCAAATATCGTGACCTTTTTATTTATTTTTTTATTCTTGCAAACGCTTCAGAATATTTAAATGCTAAATTATTAGTGTTAGCAATATTTGAAAACATCTAATTGTATTCAAACAAATGAGCTTTAACATGTCATTTAAAAATATAGTTGAGTGTTAACTCATCGTTTTCAAATGATATATGTATGAACCGGATTTTATATCAAATCATTCAAAAAGTCTGATACACTTTTAAACGGAAAACTTACACTAATAACACAGATAAAAATTTTCAAATGAAAACTTCAAAATGGGCATACAATCAAATGAATACATATATTGTGACACTTGATTTAAGATTGTCGTGTTATTATTTTCTGTTCATGCTAACGCGGAAAAACATATGGGCTCTACGTAAAAAAGATGAAGTTAAATGTATTAATTTTCAAAACTAGTCTGACATTTTCACTGTGAAATGAGGGATTTTATATTAATTTATTTAATAATTTATTATCGTTATTAATAATATATTTTGTGATAATTTAGGGTAATTTTCTATTATTACGTAAGTATTTGGATTTTGCTGATATTTTTGTTGTTAATTTCTAAATTAGTAGTCGTAGAAGATGAGGACGCTAATAATTCTCGGTTATAATTTAAACGCAGTTATCTTATCTTTTCGGAAACATTGGGATGTATTCGGATTTGTGATATAAAACATGACAAAATATATATGCCTGTTTTCTAATCAAAATAGAATAGGATTTTAATTAATAAGATTTTTTAAATTCTAAAACAATTTTGTGATGTCAAATTCGAAAGATTTTACAGCATAGTCGCAACAAGTTTTTTTTTTTTAACCAGAATGTCTTGTACACGATGACGTCATTTCCTTATTTGTTATATTCACTGGTGGAAGACAAATAGAAGAGATTGACAATTATTCATATCGATTTCATTTAATTTATCTAATGACATTTATTATCTGGATTATGATGGAGAGTAATTCTTGAACGTTTAGCATGAATGCGTTAATGGTAATTTCTTTTCGTTTTTGATGATCTTTTTGTCGAACAGGCAACATTTTCAGAATCCTTTGTAATTTCTCATCGATACTAACGAGGTCGCCATTTTGAAATAAACTTCAACAAGTCCACGGATCATTTCATATCTTTAATTGTAACAGTTATTTCATAAAGATCTGGCCATTCACTTGGTTTATTAAGGGCAGAAGTGATTAAACTTGTTTCTCTTTTTGTCTTTTCTGATCACACGAAACGGCACATACTGTGGTAGGTGAAACTGATTTTTTTATGTCCCATTATGCTTTTATTTTATATATGCATGTATTTTTGTTGCACATAGTTGAATAGTTACCTGTGTTGCTGATAAATCATTTTTACTGGGTAGAGATCAAGTGAGTCGTTAAAGTATTTTTTAAAAAATCAATGTTCTAATTCTTCAAACTAATTTCAAAACAAATTATTTTTGCTTAACCTCGGGTTTTCGTATTTTCTGTGGGGTGCAGATGATTTTAGATCATTATATATATATATATATATATATATATATATATATATATATATATTTATAAAATTTAAAAAATTATGAAAAATTTAACATTACTTAAATATTTTAATTTACCTTTCAATATTTATTACTGTTCTTAATTTTTCATAATTTTTTAAATTTTATAAATAAAATAAAAATCTTGAAATAGAAAGTAATCGGGAAGGATTGCAAATATGTTTCATTCAGTTTAAAAAAAAAAAAAAAGATGTAATGTGAAAAGGCTCTAAAAAGTAACAAAAAATTTAAACGAAAACCTAAAAAAAAATTTTATTATCGTTGAGATTTTTGTTATACTTTTTATTTTGAAAATGTTTTCCTTTAGGAGATAGTCGTTTATTAGAGTAATGATTTTAGAAAATTATAATTACTGAAATTGCGAGATTCAGAAATAGAATATTTTCCTTTATCATCTGATATAAATATCAGATTTTTTTAGCTGGGTGGAAATCGTTTTTTTAAGTAAACAATGTTTACAAGCTATGTTCTCTGTTAAATGATTTTTTATACAAAAAAACAAAAAAAACATGACAAACCATGTGCTTAAGGAAAATCTGTGAGTAAAGAATTTACTTTTTAATAGAATTATTAGAGTTGTATGAGAATGCTTCAAATAATTTAAGTCTCAATTAACATTAGTGCTAGCAATACTTGAAAACGTTTAATTGTCCAGTTTAGCTAAAAGCCAAGAGAATAAAATAAAATTAATCTAATTAATTAACAAATATGCTCTTTCCCTATCTTATGTATTATATATATATATATTTATTTATAAGTTGCAATACTTTTATGAAAATGGAAGCATACCTCTAAACATGAAACAATGCTTTGAAAGAAAAAAGGCAAATTATATTTTTAACCAATGACAGTAAAGAGAGATGACTTAAAAAAAGCCCCCAAAACATGATAAATCATGAGCTTAAGCAAAATCCTTGAGTAAAGAAATTAATTTAGAATAATTAAAGCTGTATGAGATTACTTCAAATAATCTGTCAAAAAACAAATGAATAATAAAAATATTTCTTTGTGCTAGCAATACTTGAAAACATTTAAATGTGTGCTAACAAATGAGCTTTACTAAATCATTTAAAAATAGTTAACTGTCAACTTGTCTGTTACAAATAATGTAAACATGCTCCCCCCAATATATATATATATATATATATATATATATATATATATATATATATATATATATATACACAAACAAATGTATACAAACGGGAAGTTGATTTAATATTGAATTATCCCAAAAGGTTGATATACCATTAAATAGAAAATATCCATTGATATCACAAATAATATTTATTACAAATAGGCATACAATGAATTTAGAACATATATTGTGACATTTGATTAAATACTGAATGATGTCAATAAACATTTCTATGGACTTGATCTCTGGACCATATGTTGAAAAAGTTACTTACATATAAATTTTCCTACTTAAAAGATAAATGTCTTTTATCAGTCATAATTCAGCTAAATTTTCTCAACTGTGACACAAAAATATACATTCTCATTTTCTTAGCATATGTGAAATTCCTCTTGATAGAAGGACATTTTATTTACCAATCCAATCTGATGCGTTTTCTTTCTTTTTCTAGAAATCAACATTTAAAACTGTTTTCAGTTTTATTTGGTTTTATAAGATGATTTAACTTAATTTATTAGGAATAAACAAAAATATTACAAGTTTTGCATATCTACAATTACATAAGATAAATATAAAATAATGAATTACAATAATGATCATTATTATTTTTTTGTAATGCCTCCTTGGGCATCACACAAATGTTGATATTCTATTAAATAAAAACAGCAAACCATCCTTAGTCATCTATTTTTTGATATCTTTTCACATCAACTTGAAAAAATGGTCCTTGTTTAGAACATATACACCTTGAATACAATATCTATTGAGATTAAATTCTGTTAAGTAATTTCCCACATAAACAAAACACAATATGAAATGATTTTCCTTAGAATTTTTCGTAGAAACCACCAATTTAAAGTCAATGCTACTTTTTTAAAACTTCTGGTGTTGTGGATTTGAACCGATAGAAATATTTTGAAAAGATATTCTTGAATTAAAACAATTTGTAAATAAAAAAGGCATGTTCAAAAGTAATTATTAATGCCACGATATATTGGAATATTTTCATTTCTTTCTGATATTTTTGGGAAATGATTATTAGGAACACAAATAATTTGGAATGAAAAAATGGAAAATATCCATACAATGTAATTTATTTGCATAAACTTTGGTACTTGAATAATTTACTTATATTTTTTTCCCTATTGATGTTGTTCATATGAAATGAGAAATGTTTTGAAGAGATATTATTCAGGGAATTAAATAGATTATTTTGTCAAGCATTATTAGTATTTTTTAAAATTTTAGATGAGTTCCTCGTGAATGTCAAGTCATCCTATCATTGGTCTTACTCCAAAGTTAACTATATGAATATACTGGCTGCAATATATATATATATATATATATATATATATATATATATATATATTTACTAATGTAATATCTACCAGCATTCATGGTCCCAGAAAAAAAGAAAAAAAAAACCCGCCAGGAACAAGAGATAAGAATATCTCGAATCACCGCCTGGGGAAAAAGAAAAAATATTATTGGTCAAAAAGAAAGAAAAGACCAACCTCGTCAGACCCCTTGAAAAAAATTAAGGGATATGCAGTCAGTTGGTCAAAAGAAAACTAAAACCTTCCACGAACACTGCAATGCTACAATTACAAAAGTGCTCAACACGAGTGGAGCCAATTATAAAATTAACTTAAATAGCGAGTCGGAAATCTTCTACTAAAGTTTCACCTTATCGGATCATCGGGAAGTCTAACCTCGGGGTTAGACTTCCTGATGATCCGATAAGGTGAAGAAGATTTCCGACTCACGATTTAAGTTAATTTTATATATATATATATATATAATGCATTGTAGCAAGGCTTTTAAGAATAGGGAAGCATGAAACAGAATCTCCTTGACAGAAAAAAGCCAATGCAATGCTTTAAATGATGACAGTAAAGGGGAGATAACTGCTCATCAAGTCTAAATAATATCAAAGAGAAAAGAGGATGTTTTCTTTCTCATCAAAAAAGATATAAAACTATATCCTCTACTTGATTACATTTTGCTATTAGATTTAATAGTATAAAACAGTAACTGTGTCAGAGTTCAGCTGCTTCAAATTAAACATTTTGCTTAAACTGTGGTAATGATGAAAATTTACTTAAATTTTTTTGTTCTATTGATGTTGTTTATATGAAATGACAAATGTCCTGAAAATATGTTAATCAAGGAATTAAATAGATTAGGTTTTTTTTTTTTGTTTTAGATGAGTCCCTGGTGATATTTACTGCAATAATTTTTCAATAATTGAAATCATTTTACTGTAGAAACAATATTAATTCCAGTAGCAAACAAATTAATTCTAACTCATTCACATTTTTTTGTTTTTTTACCTTCTTTGAGAAAGTCACTGTTGACTAACATGTCCCATCCATGTTAAATAAAAAGATATTATTTTCCTAAAATCATTTAATTTGTATGTTGGAATTTTCTACACTAATTCTGTTTTTGATCTCATTAGGCAATTTTTTGCAAATATGTATTACTTGATTAGCCAATTAAAAAAAATGTTCCAATTGTTTAGTCGACTCAAATTTTAAAATCACAATGGACATATTTTGAGTTAAAGAAGAAATATTGAGAAAGTGTCTCACATAGTAAGAAATTGTATTATCATCAAAGTTAGAATTGAGATTAAACTTAATTCTTCTTTTTAGTAGTGAAAATTAATTTCTCTATTTTCTCCCTCAAAGTTTAATTTTCGGCTCTTTGGTTATTTTAGTTAGTCTTATGCCTTTTAATGTCAATATTAGACTGCAATTTCCATGTCTGAACACTGGAGACTAGGCCTAGGTACAATATTCTATATGAAGTCTGATTGGAGTTTTATCAGTTTTCAAAACAACAGTAACCTCCTTTCAATCCTGTTGGCTGGGGTTGTTGTATATGCTGGCTGCTACTCTTCAGAGGGTTAAGACTTTCCCCCCAACAAAGCTGCCTGTTGGCCAGAGGTGGCATTTCATAATACTTGACGACTAGGTCCGAGAGACTGAGCATTATGTCACCCTGCTTCCAAAAGTTCCAAGATGGCTTAGTGTCATCTTCGGGAATCACATTGGTCAGGGAGGTGTCTTAGCCCTCTACTGTAATTCTCTAAGGTAAACTTAGTGAATGAAAAGAACAAGAAAGAAGTTAAGCAGTTTTGAGTTTAAGCTATAATTCAATGGATGATCAATTAATCCAAAACAGCTACCTGAGGCCTGTATGCTATACCAAAGAAAATCTCTGGAAATTATCAGCAAATGGAAAGAAAATAATCACTTAAGATAAAAGTTACTAGAAAAGAGCTGAAACCAATGTGCCATCTCTAAAGGAAGCTAAATAAAGAATAAGAAATAAGGTAAGCAGTGATGAGTCTGTTCCATACTCATATGGGTGACCGCTTAATCGACAGCAACAACTGTAAGTATTTCAGGACTATGTGCCACTACTAAGCAAATATTTGTAAATAAAAGAAAGATAAAGGAAAAACTTAAGCAGCCATGTGCTTTTAATGGTGACCACTTAAGCAACAACAGTAATTATTAAAGTATAAGGATATATTTGCATGTTTTAATTTAATCAGTTTTCTGAGATATCACTGGTGATGATATTATTTATTTTTTGTCATTATGTGCATTGGAGTAGCACCCTCCCCTACACCTCAGTGTTGTAGCTATTGAAAAGGCGCCTTTGGGTCAACCTCGACTAAAGTTGACAACCTTATTTTACTTATTATATGATAGTCTTTTTTTTTTTTTTAATTATTTGAATGGTGTTTCTTTATGATCATATTTTCTTATCTCTCTCTCCCCTTTTTTTCTTTGCCCACTCAGCTGGGGCTGTAGAACACACTGACTGCACCTCTGCAACAGGGGAAGACCAACACTATGAGTGTCCTGGATATGACACTAAACAATCTGAAGGTGAGGTTTCAGTTATGCTCGAGCTTTGGGGAATGGGGAGTGCCCCTTCATTGCCATTGCTCCCGGGTCCACTCTGGCATGGAATCGTAGCACCTGATAGGGCCCTATCTAAAGGTTAAATCGAACTAAACTGCCTACTTATGCTAAACTGAATTGTTAGTATTACAAACGTTTGACTAAACTGAATAGCTTGAAAAAGAAATATTTTTGACAATTAAACTGAGTCTGTATGCTTAACTTAACTGTTTGAAATGGAACAGTTTTTGACATTGATAATTTAGTTACACTAAACTGAATTGTTTTATATAAAACTGTTTTGAAATTTAATTGTGTGTAAACAAAATCTCTACTAAACCTAATTGGCTGAATTAGAACTTTTTGAATAAACTGAATAGCTTAAAATAGAAATGTTTTTGACAATTAAATTGTGTTAAATAATTAAATTGTGCGATTAAGAACATACTATTTTTATAAAAATTGTGTTTGGTATTCTATACCCTACAAAGGTTGGTATGCCATAAAACCCAAACAATCAGCCAACCAATGTAAACTACATGAATATATTAGCTGTAACAGAGCAAATTATTTTAAAATGATGATATTTACTGCTATAATTTTTTGAATAATTGAAATCATTTTACTGTAGAAAAAATATCAATAAAGTTCAAAGAAATTAGTTCTAACTCATTGACATTTATTTTTTTGTTCTTTACAATCTTAGTCAACAGTGAGATTGTCAATCTTCTCACATCCATCTTTTAAAAAATAGCATTTTCCTGAAATCATCTCATTTGAATGTTAGAATTTTCTACACTAATGCTCTTTTTTGATCTGATTAGGCAATTTTTTTGCATTTAAGTATTTCTTGATTAGCTCCCCCCCCAAAAAAAATGTTCCAATTGCTTAGTAAACTCAAATTTTCAAATCTCTATTGACATATTTTAAGTAAAGAAATATTGAAAATATGTCTCACATGATAAGAAATTGCATTATCATCAAATTTAGAATAGGCTAGGGAAAATTAATTCCTCTACTTTCTCCCTACAAGTGTAATCTTTGGATTTTTGTTTATTTTAGTTAGTCTTATGCCTTTTAATCTCATATTATGCTGCAGTTTCCATATGTGAACATGGGAGACTAGTCTACCTTGTTGGCCGAGGTTGTAGTATATGCTGACTGCACTTATTCAGCAGGTTAAGACTTTCCCCAACAAAGAAGGAAATGAAGTAGTTTTGAGTTTAAGCTATAATTGAATGGATCATAAAAGGAAAATAAAGGAAAAACTTAAACAGCAATGAACTTTTAATGGTGACCACTTAAGCAACAACAGTAATTGTTAAAGTTTTAGGATATATTTAAAAAAAAAATTTGATCGGTATTTCTTTCTTGTCTTATTTTCTGAGGCCTCTATCTCTCTCTCTCTCACACACACACACACACACACACACACATAATACGAAAGCAAATATTTTGAAATTACAAGTGAATGTAATGAAAATTAATCTCTCAGGCAACAACAGTTACTAGAAAAAAGCTGAAACCAATATGCCATGTCTAAGGGAAGCTTAATAAATAAAAAGAAAGAAGGTAAGCAGTGATAAGCCTGTACAGTATTTTCATGAGTGTCAACTTGAGCGACAAAAGTTATTGTAAGCACTTGAGGCCAATGTAAATTACAAGAATAGAAAAAGGTAAGCAACAATGAACCAGATCAATATATCGATAGGTGACTCCTAAAGGAACTAGAGATAAAGTAAATAATCTCTGCCATTTCTAAGCTAAGCTTTGAATATAAAAATAAAAAAAAAATCACTGAAGCAACATCCAAAGAAAGCTTAGAAAATATTTTTTAAAAATAGTTATTTACCTCTTAATTTATTCTCAACTGATTATACACACACATACATACATACAGGTACATCAGCTCAGTTGGTTGGGGCTGAAGAATACACGGACTGTGTCTATTCAGAGAGACAAGACCCCACAAACTCACATCCTGTATATGATAGGAAACAATCTGATAGTGATGTTAAATTCCTGGTGCTTTGCAGAATGTGACCTAGTTTTCATTCTCATTACTCTCAGTTCCACCCTCACCCAGAGTGATACTACCTGACAGGGTCCTATCAATGGGTCAAATAGAACTAAACTGTGTATTTATGCTACACTGAATTGTTTGAAATGGAACTGTTTTTGTATGCTAAACTGAATTCTTTGAAATAGAATCCTTTTTTGACATTGATACTGTATGCTCATGCTAAACTTAATTGTTTGAAATAGAACTGTGTATATATATATATATATATATATATATATAGATGGATTTGGCATTAATGACCAACAGTTGTTGAAGTGGCATTAAAAAAAAAGAAACCTTGGAGTTGGTACACTTTTATTAGTGTTGCAATGCATGGATCCCATTGGTCAAAAATAATTTAGCAGATGAAATTATAAGAACTTTTCAACTCCTCCAATGTTGAAATCATTTGTGTCATTATAACAGCAATTATCATAATATCTCGCTGGAAGTGAATAATCAATTTATATATATCCGTATTATAATACATGTCATTTTATAAAGAATGTATTAATTTTGATGACATTACTTTTTTTCTGTTGACATATTTATTACCTGATCAGCATCCGAATTTTCAAAGATTGTGTTTTTTTGCTGGTGGACATCTGTTAATTATTAATATTATGTACTAATCAATACTGAGTAATCTAAAATTATTTACTTCATAGATTATTTTCCAATTTCTTTACATCTGATATTTTCAGATCGCTTCAAAATTTTGATATATTTACCAACTTTCTCAGCACAAAAGTGAACTGAGAATTGTGCTTCTCCTAAATTAGCTGCCATTGCCAAATTAAAGAGGCCAGTCTTCCCTACTAATTCGCTATAAGAGAAGATAGAATAGTTGGATGTATACCTTTCCCAAGGGGATTAGCCTGATGGAAAATGTAAACAGCCTCATCCAAGATTTGAACTCTGCTCGCCATGTCTATCATAACAATTAAATCATGAGCACCTGTTAAACATTTTAATGTAGTTATTATATTAGGGCATATGAATTATATTTCATTTGACATGTTATGAATTTGAAAAGTCTTATGATCGATAGATAACAGTAATCCGAGCACTGTTTCTGTGTGATTGGAGGAGAGTCTGACAGTGGGCGGGCAGGACAAGGCCGTCAAAAAAGAGGTAATAGATAGATAACAAGGGCCTAAAAGAAGCGGGTAGGTGTTCAAGCCGTGTAAGCGTGAATTGGGTGAAGTAGACATCTAAGCCAGGTAGTACAGGCGAGAACTGAGAGAGGTGAACAGCCGTGCAGTGTGGGCAAGTGGGTCATTGTGAGGGAGGGAGTCAACTAGACCGACTAATAATAGGATTTCTTTTTATTTGACAAGCAAAGAAAATGACTTTAATATATCCTTAGAAATCAGCTTGATAATTATATATTTGACAGGATATTTTAATGGTTAAATTTCCATTAAGGAAATATTAGATATTTTTCTGGTGTTATTTTTGATAACATTACTTTTTGTGTATCATCGCATTACCTGATCTGTATCCGAATTTTAAGACTGTGTTTTTTCCTGGTGGATATCTTTTAATTATTAATGTTATATACTAAATACTGAGTGATCTAAAATTCTTTACTTCATGGATTATTTTCCTATTTCTTCACATCTGATATTTTCAGATCACTTCAATATTTTAATACACTTACCAACTCTCTCCGCTCAAGCAGGATGTGAGACCGGGGAACTTTTTTAAGCAGAGTTGAACCATAGTGAATTGAGAAATGTGCTTCTCCTAGATCGGTTTGCCATTGCCAAATTAAAGAGCTCGGTTTTCTCTATTAATTCGCTATACTAGAAGGTAGAATAGTTGTATGTATACCTTTCCCAAGGGGATTAGTGTTATGGAAAATGTAAACAGCCTCTTCCAATATTTGAACTCTGTTCGCCATGTCTATTATAATAATTAAACCACGAGTATTTCAATGTAGTTATATTAGGGCATATCAATAATATTTCATTTGACATATTATGAATTGGACAAGTCTTATGATCGATAGATAACAGTAATCCGAGCATGGTTTATATGTATTTGGAGGAGAGTCAGACAGTCAGTGGGCGAGGCAAGACAAATCCGTCAAAAAAGAGGGAATAGATAGATAGATAACAAGGGCCTAAAGGGAACAGGTAGGTATTCAAGCTGTGTAAGCGTGAATTGGGTGAAGTGGACATCTAAGCCAAGTACAGGCAAGACCTGAGCGAGGTGAACAGCCGTGCAAGTGAGACATCGTGAGGGAGGGAGTCAACTAGACAGACCAATAATAGAATTTGTCTTTTTTTCACAAGCAGGGGAATAAAATGACTTTAATACATCCTTACAAATCAGCTTGACAATTATATATTTGACAGGATATTGTAATGGTTAAATTTCCATTGAGGAAATATTAGATATTTTTCTGGTGTTGTCTTATACAGATTTGAGAAATTGTCTTATCAATTAGATTTTTATCATAATTCCCTATATATACAGTAGCGTCCAAAACTAAGGGACTAAATTTTAAAACCTAATATCTGTTAGAAATAACAACTGTGAAATGCTGAAATTTTGACAACTGGTAGTCGTTATCATCCATAATAACAAACTAAAATTTGAATCATTTGCAAAGGATAGAAAAAGAATTATAACAATTATTTATTTTCAAAATAGGATCGTCCAAAAGTAAGGGACAAAATTGAGAAAAACCATGTAAACAGTATGCTATATTCAAATTTTTTGATTTCCTCTAAAGAATAAGTCTTACTTAGTCATTTGTAAACGTTGCATCAGCCGGCACCATGGCGAAACGCCAAAAACTTGATTACTTTGTGAGACAAGCTATTGTGAAGCTACACAAGGAAAAGCACACCATTAGAGAGATTTCAGAGAAAGTGAACCGTTCCAACAGTGTTTTCGGCGGGGTTGTTAAATCCTACAATGATACTGGCAAAATAGTGCTTTTAAAACCGGCAGACCCCGCAAAACTTCGGCAAGAGAAGATCGAATAACGCAGCGTATGTGATTAAAAGACCGTTTTAAGTCTTGCACAGAAATTAAAAGGGTTATGAATAGTACCTCATGTGTTAATGTGTCAAGACAGACTGTTTCTAGACGACTGCAAGAAATAGGGCTGTTTAATCGAACCCCAAGGAAGAAACCACTTGTTAGTTCGAAGAATAAGAAGAAGAGATTAGAGTTTGCAAACAGGTATGTAATTTGGACATATGAAAATTGGGCAAAAGTATTTTTCAGTGATGAAAGCAATTTTAATTTATTTGGAAATGATGGAAAAAAGAAACCTATTGGTGAAAGGTTAAATGCAAAGTGTACAAAGAAAACTGTCAAGTTTGGGGGCGGAAGCGTCATAGTATTTGGAATGTTTTCTAGCCAAGGTACATCGCCTCTTGTCCGGTTACAAACTCGTGTAAACGCGCAGATCTATAAAAACATTGTTCAAGATCATGTGCCAATCATACAGAATTCAGGTTTCGATAGGGCTACCTTTATGCAAGATAATGCCCCATGTCACAAGGCAAAGGTGGTAACGAGTTACCTTAGCGAGCAAGATTTCGAAATTATGGATTGGCCACCGCAAAGTCCTGACTTAAATCCAATAGAAAATCTTTGGAAGACCTTAGGAGTAAAATTTATGGAAAGAAATCCCACTAACACGGAGGATTTGTGGTTGAAGCTTCAAGAAGAATGGTCTAAAATTAGTATCGAGGATTGTCAAGAACTGATTCGTTCTTGTAGTCGAAGATGTGCAGCTATCATTGAGAGCAAGGGCTCATTTACTAAATATTGATTGTACATGCATTTTTATTGCTTTTTTGCTGTTTACATTGTTTTTCTCAATGTTGTCCCTTACTTTTGGACGTTCCAAATTTGAAAATAAATAAATAATTGTTATAAGTCTTTTTCTATCTTTTGCAAACGATTCAAATTTTAGTATGTTATTATGGATTATAACGACTACCAGTTATAAAAATTTCAGCATTTCACAATTGTTATTTCTAACAAATATTAGGTTTTAAACTTTTGTCCCTTAGTTTTGGACGCTACTGTATATATATATATATATATATATATATATATATATATATGGGTGATTCGATTATTATTATTTAATTATCATGTCGTGAGAAGGAATAAACCACATCGTAAACATTCGTGTGTGTATGTAAATATGTATACAATTGCAAACTCAGTACGAGTGTGTGTGTGTGTATATATATATATATATATATATATATATAATTGCAATCTCATTTTGTAATGAACCAGTCCTTGTATCCTATTCATTAATTTTTTTTTTTCATTGGTTTTCACAGAAAGTGTATCCTTTATTCATGGTTAAGTGAAGACAATGTTTAATGAAATGTTCCTCTTTGGATTTCTTGGTGATTTTTCTGTATTTTCTGTCGATGGTATCCTTTTCTAAAATCGAGCAATTTTGTGTGGATAGGAAAATATATCCTTGTAGCACTACAAGCAGATGGTGTCGTTGTGTAAATGAATCAGTTATCAAACAACATATCCAAGAGGCATATTTAGGTAGGTCGTTCTCTTAACGACAATATATATATATATATATATATATATATATATACACGGATGATTCGATTCTTAGAACAGAATTCGTTTTGACATCTATTTTTCCTTTGTATTTCTGCATATTTTGCAGTTAATGTCAATTTTGCATTAAAAATGAAGTCTTATTCAAAATTATTAAGAAATAAAGATTTTTATCATAATTACTTATTCTTATTTCTATTAATCAAACTAAAGATAATATCTAATAACAAAGATCTGCTTGATATTGGTTTTGGACATTTTATAAGTTAGGTCCTTCAAAAGACAAAGAAAGAAAATCTCATTCGATGTTTGAAAATGAACGTTTATAAAAGAAATAAATAAAGGATTGTCATAAAATTTCTAAATTATATATGACTATAGAGAGTATTATTTAAATGTTTTACCAGTGGAAATGCAATGCTTGATGCGATTCATATTCCTAATAAGGAGTGGTAATACCCCTCCCGGAAAAAAATGACTTATATACGACAAATCATATATTTAATGATATACTTTTGGTATCTTAGAATGATCTGGGAAATTAGAATATGTACTTGCAAACTACTCCCCAGCCTGTCTCTTTACATTTGTATTGAAGCTGTCCACTTGCCGCAGGGCTTGCTTGTACTGTTCAGCAGCTCTCCTCTCTCCAATCTCATTGGCGTATTGTGTTCCTATCACGAATCTCATTCGTTCTTTCAGCTTGCAACTGCTGTCACTCTTTCTCTCTCTCTCAGCTACGTGGCCCGCCTCTCAACATTATAACACACAATGACTACTTCCTGTTTATTCTCGGTGCACTGCCGAGCTACTCGACTCTGCCCAATCTCATTGACGCTGTTACCCACTTTCTCTTCACCCTCTGTCTCTCTCTTACACAAACGCACGCACACCAACATAATCTAAAAATAATCTATTCATGAGATTTTGATCATTATTCGTAAATACATAAACTTGATGATTACATATATTTAGAACTATTAAAATGAATCTCAAATGATTTCATTTAGAAATGCACAGAATAAGATTTAAATAGTTTACTCTCGAAATATCTATGAAAGGAATTTAGAGAATGAATACGGAAATAGTTTTTATGAATAGATTTATTGTTTACTTGGCCCAGCGCCATCCCTCGTCCTGTGAGCTGGGAATGTAGAATATACTGACTGAAGAGAGAAAAGAAACCCTCCACAACTAGTCTCCTGGGCGTAACATTAAACTGCATCTGACGATGAGGCTCCAATCCTAGAATTAGGAGTACTCTTTCATTTCCATTACAGCCAGATTTGAAAAACGAGTAAAATTAACATTTTTTATTATAAAAAATAAAAATCTCTTCTGAATGTATATACCATTATATCTACTGTTAGTAAGTTTGAGATGAAATAATGAAATTCTATGGTAAATCTAAGAATATAAAATTAATTTAATTGCTGTCAAAATAACCACATGTGTATACATTTTTTTTTTTACCTTCTAATATATAACTTGAGTAATTTTAGCACATTATGTATATTTTCGAATTAAAAAAAAATAAATGCAACTTATCGTGACACTGAGAATTATGTTGGCTGAGGACATTTTTTATTAATAATAAACAAGAGGGAAAACACTCCACTGAGAAATATATCGTCTGTTTTTAATGAATTGAATTGCTATCAATCATATCTCGTATTTTTAAGTAACTGAGATTTCCAAATAAATTTTTCGAATAAAACTCTTTTCAATATATCTTTGATAATATGATATTCAGTTCTTTGGAAACCTTTACATGTAAATTGGATAGTAGAATATTCCTACTTACCAATTATAAAACTTAAGGAGTTTTTGCGCAATATGCATATTTAAAAATTTTTTTTTTTTCAAATATTAATTGTTCCTAGAAACTGTAGAAAAATTCAATTTTCTTATGATTATTAGCTATTTCTATTCATTGGATTAAAGATTATCTTTAATGATAAAGAGATGTTTGTTTTTGATATTCTTTAAGTTAACAACTCCAGAGGACAAAGAGAATATCGTTTGATCTTTAAAAAAATGTTATTCAAATAAACAAATTAAGGATAGTCATCAAATTATTCAATTATTACTGATTATAAAAAGAATTATTATAAATTATTACTAATAGAAATGTATTACATATTCCTCCCGACAATAGATGTTCTATGTATGACACATCATATATTCAGAGATATACTTTGGGTATCTTAGAATTATCTTAGCTCTTCTCTAATGGCTGGGACAGTAGAATATGTAAATGCAGATGGGTAACCCCTCACCTGACAACCTCAATTTTTTCTAGGTATGACACTAAACTGCATGTGATGGTGATACTCCAATGCTGGATCTTTGGGGAATGTGGAGTTACCTCTTCATTATCATTACTCTCAGGTTTACTCTACCCTGGAGTGATAGTACCTGTTAGGATTAATATCATAAGTTATTTGAAATTATACAGGTGTGTGCAAATAATTGATAGTACATAGCAGTTCTTCCAAAGTAGAATTACAAATGTTAAATAATAAAACGTGAAAGTATTTGTGCACTAACAAATGATTTCTATTAAATTGAATCATTAATGTTGGATTACACACAGTTAAATAGTTTCTTGTATTACAAATCAATCTTTAATATTGGGTAAACATTTAGAAGGTTATTTGAAAATATTTAGATGACAATGAATGTTTCAATTGGTTTAATCTTATTTCAAAACAATTTATTTTTCTTCAAATCTTGATGTGCTTTAATCTCTTTTTTTTTTAAAAAAGATAAACCCAAGGAAACAATTAAAATATTTAATTCTCCTTTAAATATTCTTTTTAGCATTTTTAAATGATGACAAATATTATTTTTAATGTGAAAAAAGAAAATAAAGAAAGGAAAACAGTATATAATTTGAAAATGAAAAATTGTAAAAAATTAACAAGTTTAATTTTTCAATTTTGAATAATATGAATTTTTCATGATTATTTAAATTTTATGAATAAAATTTGAACCTTGAAATTGAAAGAAAGAAAAATGTTGATTGTAAAATTTATTTATTAGGTTCAGTTTTAAATTTATTAAAAATGCAAGAAAATTTAAAATAAAACCTAAATGGTGATTAACAAAATTTTATTTTGTAAGAAAAATGATTTTAAATTGTAAATAGATTACTGCCCTTTAATATATGGTCAAGCCATTTTTGAGGGTTTGGGGATAGAATTTGGTTTTTTAAGTAAGTGATTCTTTTATCCAAAGGATATTTTCTGTTTTATACTGTTTTATTTTTTAAAAAATCACAAATCATGAGCTTAAGAAAACAGTGTGCAAAGAAATTCCTTTAGTTAAAATTATTAGTGTTACATGAAAATACTTCAAAACATTTAACTGTCTACAAAGAAATGATTAATATTGAATAAAATTATTAGTGTTTGCAATATTTGAAATCGTTTTACTGTGTAAAGCAATAAAATTTTAAAACTCATTTAAAAATCCAGAATCATGGTTTATTCAATAGCAAATCCCTCCTTGTAAGTAAAGTTGGCAAATTTAGTCGAGGGTGGCCGAAAGGCTCCCTTTTCAATAGCTACTACAGCGAGGTGTTGGGTGCTACCTTATCCATACCTTATAATGCTGAGTGTTTAGCAAGGAGGCATTAAGTACCATTTTTTTGAGTCTTTGGTATGAATCGACCTGGGATTGATCCCAGGTCTCCCGGGTCTTTGGCGAACCCTCTGACCATGAGGCCAATGGACCAGGCCAATGGACCAGGCCAATGGACCAGTCCATTGATCTAATGAGTAGAGTGTTTGCTAATGGTCCAGGAGACCTGGGTTCAATCTCATATCAACTCATACCAAAAACTCAAAAACTGATACTTGATGCTACCTTGGTTAGCGCATAGCATTCTAAGGTAAGGATCAAGGGTCAAGTGGAGCAATCCAAGGAAAGGAGTAGCACCCTCCTCTACACATCGGTGTAGTAGCTATTTAAAAGCGAGCCTTTGGGTCCCCTTGACTAAGGTCGTTAACTTAAGAAGTACAGCAATGGCACTATTTAATAAGGGGATAAGGGAGTTCATATATTTCCAAAGGCTAGAGGTAAGAAATCTCCTCTTGACTAGATGTTAAATTATTTATTTCACACTTTTCCTGGTTTATTCTTAAAGTATAAATATTTCATTTTTGTTATAATTCAGATAAATTGTGTCGACAATAACTGAAATTTAAAAGCCAAATTTTAATTCTGTCTCATACAAACTCAGAAAAATAATTTGTGCCAAATTTTCTAAGTTTTGTACAACACCAATAAAATATACAGCAATAATCAGATTAATAAGCAAATAAAATCTCTCTCTCTCTTAAAATTTCCTAATCATATAATAATTTTAGCTTTTCATTGGTTAGAGCAGTAATCACCTATTTGTAAGCTTCACCAACTTGAGTGTTTCAAAAGCATTTCCTTCCTGATTTCTATGTTGGCAACCTTCATAAGTAAATATTTGATTAACATGGCCAGCATTTGAGGTAATTACAAGATTAACTATGAAGATTTCTAGAAAATAAAAACCTCTTAATGTTACTGAGAGAATTTATGCCAGGAAATTGAAAGAAAAATGTATATATGAATGAAAATTTTTATTTAAGGTTCAGTTTTAAATTGATTTTATTAAAAATGCAAAGCAAAAGGATATGAAAATGAAACATAAATCAAAAATAAAACCTAAATAATAATTTAGAATTTTCTGGGCTTTCATTTTTAATTTGTTGTTTTTTTTCTTTTTTTTAAAGTCATTTATTAGAAAAACTTATTTTAAAGAATTTTAAGTTGTACAATTGGTAAATTCTGAAATAAAGTACTTCCCATTATAATTTTCGATGCATGCTAACATTTTCTGTGCGATTGAATTAGGATTTTGGAATAAGAAATTTTTTAAAAGTGTATTTTCTGTTACAAACTGTTTTATTAAAAAAAAGAAAAGGCAAAAAAATCACAAATCCTTAGCTCAAACAAAAACAGTGGACAAAGAAATGACTTTAAAGAGAATTATTAGTGTTACTGCTTTCTTGTTTATTTTGCTACAGTTTTTGGATTTTGTTCCTTGTAGTAACTAAATATTAGTGTCACTGTATATGTTTTCATTTGAATAACTCTCTTTGTGATATCAAGTGTCCTGCATATGACATTTAATCATCTTAGTGCAGAACTCCAGCTCTGGAGAATATTGACTACCTCAATTGAGTCTATGAAAAAGGCCTGCTTAAAACTAATTCTTTGTGTCACTTTATATTATTATGTTTTCATTTGAATAATTCTCTTTGTGATATCATTGTGAATATTGAAAATTGAAGTAGAAATGTAAGACAAAAATAATGTCACATAAAAGATTTATGAAATAAAAAGATTGAATGCATCATCACAATGTAATTTCTTTGCATATATTGTGGTACTTGAATAATTGAATGTTAAATTTTTTGCACTATTGATATTGTTGATGTGAATTAATAGAAATGTTATGAAGATACATTAATCATGGAATTAAATAGATTTATTTATTTTGTTTGATGTAATTACATATTTGTTTTTATTTTGACCAACTGCTTGTTAAACAAACTTAACATAGGTCAAGTTTGGTAAAAGGCCAATACAATTGAATATACCATAATAATCAAATTAACAAACTAATATGCTCTCTCTCTGATATATTTTAATTCACCAACTGCATCTCTTCAGAGAGGTAAGATTCATCACCAACAATGTTGTGCATATGACGTCTAACCATCTTAGTGCATAGCTCTAGATATGGATAATATTGAGTACCTCTTCATTGCTATCACTCCCAGATCAACTCAGACCTTAAGTGATAGAACATTGATAGGGTTCTATCAACCAGGTAGCACTTTGATAGGGTTCTTTCTATCAGTCAAATAGAACTAATTGTCATTTAAATTGTGTGTAAACATCTTAAATAGATAAGTTAGAAATAAATCTGATTGACCATTTAACTCTATATGTATAATATCATATGGCATTGAATAGCCTACAGAGTTTGATATGCCATAAAACCCAACTAACAATGTACCTGTGTAAACAAGTGACTGAAGTTTCATTGAAATGTTAGAAATAGATCTTTCACCATTTAACTGCGTGTTGACAAGTGACTGATGTTTATTTGAATTGATAATGATACATAGAAATACTTGGAACAATTAAAATGTGTAATAATAACTGAGTAATGTTGAATAGAATTATTATCAGGAAATAGTAAGACTTGGAACTCTTAAACAGTGTGCCTAAATTGAATTCTTTGAATTAAATTGCAATACTTAGAACCATTTGACAGACCACAAATGAATGCAATTGAATAGAATAATTACTGTTAAACAGTAATACTTGTAACTATTTCCCCGTCTGCAAACAAATTATGAATATTGAATAGAATTATTAGTGTTAGATAGCAATACTTGAAAGAATTTACCTGTGTACAAAAGAAAAATTATGAGCCTTCTCAGATTTAAAAATATTATTAACAAAATGAGTTTACAGATCATATATTTAATTGAAATCTATGAAAATGAATTGGCATTAAATTAGCTAAAATGTTTGACATTTCATAAAACCCAACCAACCAACCAATATATATTGAATGCTCTCATTCTCTCTTCTATATATAAAGAAATTGTGGCCATACTTTCATCAAAATGTAATCACATCTATAAACACTAAACAACAAAAATTGGGGCTGTAGAATACACCAAGTGCACCTCTACAGAAGGGTAAGGTTCCTCAAAAGAATGTCCTGATATGACACTAAACAATCTGATGGTGAGGTTACTGTTATTCTAGAGCTTTGGAGAATGAGGAGTACTCTTCCATTGCCCTCGCTACCAGGTCCACTCTAGCTCAGAATGGTAGAACCAGATAGGGTTGAATAGAAATACACTGCAGACTAATGCTAAACTGAATTGTTTAGTAGAAGTGTTTGACTAAACTGAATACCTTGAAATAGAAATGTTTTTGACAATTAAACTGTGTACTTATGCTGAACTGAATTGCTTTAAATGGAACTACTTTTAACATTTAAACAGTATGTAGACTAAACTGAATCGTTTAATATGAAACTGTTTTGACATTTAACTGTATGTAAAAAATCTATATGTATGCTAAACAGAATTGAGTGAATTAGAACTGTTTGAATAAACTGAATAGACTAAAATAGAAATGCTTTTAATAATTAAGCCGTGTACTCGTGTGTGAAATAGAACAGATCATAATCTAATATAATAATTATTAGTATAAAAATGGATATGGCGTTAAATAACTTCCAAAGGTTGATATGCCATAAAACCCAAACAACCCACGGACTTGAACAACAAAAATGTCAATGACATAGGAAAGACAAATAAATTCTTATATCCATTGACATTAAAGGGGAGATAACTGCTCATAAAGCTCACAGAATCAGGTATCCAAAATGTAAACATTGAAATTGCTCCTTGAAAACAGAAATCCATTCCGTAATTATTTAGTAAATTTAGCTCAGAACACAAAATGAGAATCAAACTTAGTACGAGTCTAACTTCTTTTCTCTTTGAACTTAATAATTATATTAACTGGTGAAGACAAGAGCTTAATTTATCAGCTAGAGAAGACAAAATGGCCGAGAAGATTATTTGCGCGAAAAACACATGAGCGAGTGTCATGCGTAAATCGGTGAGCATGTTTGACTCACTTGAATTCTATTCCAAATATCGTGACGTTTTTATTTATTTTTTTAATTCTTGTAAACGCTTTAGAATATTTAAATGCTCAATTATTAGTGTTAGCAATATTTGAAAAAATTTAATTGAATGCAAACAAATGAGCTTTAACTTGTCATTCAAAAATATAGTTGAGTGTTAACTCTTCATTTTCAAATTATATATGTATTATGCAGATTTAATATCAAATCATTCAGAAAGTCTAATACATTTTTAAACGGAAAATATCCAGTAATATCACAAATAAAAATTTTCAAAATCAAAATGGGCATACAATCAAATGGATATATATATTGTGACACTTGATTTAAGATTGTCGTGTTATTTTTTTCTGTCCATGCTAACGCATTAAAATATATGGGCTCTACGTAAAAAAGATGAAGTTAAATGTATTTATTTTAAAAACTTTGTCATGAGGGATTTTATATTAATTTATTTACTAATTTATTATCGTTATTAATAATATATTTCGTTATAATTTAGGGTAAGTTTCCTATTATTACGTAATATTTGCATTTTGCTGATATTTTTGTTTGTAATTTCTAAATAACTATTGTAGTAGAAAATGAAGACGCTAATAATTCTCGGTTAGAATTTAAACACAGTTATCTTTCCTTTTCGGAAACATTCGGATGTATTCGGATTTGTGCTATAAAACATGACAAAAAGATATTTGCCAGTTTTCTAATGAAAATAGAATAGGATTTTAATTAATAAGATTTTTTAAATTCTAAAACAATTTTGTGATGTCGAATTTGAAAAACTTTATTGTATAGTCGAAAAAAGTTTTTTTAGACCAGAATGCCTTGTAGACGATGACGTCATTTCCTTATTTGTTATATTCACAGGTGGAAGACACATAGAAGACATTGACAATTATACATGTGGTTTTCATTTTTACTTATCTAATGACATTTATTATCTGGATAATGATGGAGTGTAATTCTTGAAGGTTTAGTATGGATGCGTTAAGGGTAATTTCCTTTCGCTTTGGAAGATGTTTTCGTCGAACGGCTAACATTTCCAGAATCCTTTGTAATTTCTCATCGATACTCACGTGGTCGCCATGTAAATAACCTACAACTTTAGAGTAAGTTGTTCTCTTCTTCACGGATCATTTTATAACTTTAATTATAACAGCTATTTCATAAAGATGTGGCGGAAGTGATTAGACATGTTTCTCTTTTTGTCTTTTCTGATCACACTAAACGGCACATACTGTGGTAGGTGAAAATGATTTTTTTATGTCCGATTATGCTTTTATCTTATATATGCATGTATTTTTTGCTTGCACAGTTGAATTGTTACCTATGTTGCTGAGAAATAATTTTTATTGGGTAGAGATCTAGGAAGTCGTTAAAGTATTTTAAAAAAATAAATGTTCTAATTCTTTCAAACTAATTTCAAAACAAATTATTTTTGCTTAACCTCAGGTTTTGGTGTTTTTCCGTGGGGGTCCAGATGATTTTAGATCATCATATATATATAAGAAAAAAACATCAAAAATTTGTTACTTGCAAAACTAATTCACTCAAAATGATAGCTGGTGTTTGTCAGGTGAAAAAGTGCAGTTATCTATTTCAGCATTTTAACAATTTCAGAACTTGAGATGTTTAAATTTAAGGTTTTTTTTCTCATAACAATTTTTAACTTAAATGATTTCGAATGTTTTTTTGCAATGAAAAAAAAAAAGGAAAACTGTTTGTAATATAAAAAATTAAGAACAGTAATAATTATTGAAAGGTAAATTAAAATCTTTTAGTAATATTAATCTTTTCATAATTTTTTTGAATTTTACAAATAAAATGAAAATTTTTAAATAGAAAGTAAACGAGAACGACTGCAAATTTATGTTTCTTTCGGTTTTTCAAAAACAAATTCAAAAAAAAGATGCAATCTGAAAGAGCATGAAAAAGCAGCAAAAATTTAAAAGAAAACCTAAAAAATATTCTATTATCTGTGGGTTTTTGGGTATTCTTTTTATTTTTAAAATTTTTTTCCTTTTAAGATAGTCGTTCATTAGAATAATGATTTTAGAAAATTATAATTATTGAAATTGCTTGATTCAGAAATAGAATATTTTCCTTTATCATCTGACTTAAACACCAGATATTTTAGCCGGGTGGAAATAGTTTTTCAACAAAACAATGTTTTCAAGATACGGTTTCTGTTAGGTTATTTTTTATACAAAAAAAAAAATCATGTCAAACCATGTGCTTAAGCAAAATTTGTGAGTAAAGAAATTACTTTGAATAGAATTATTAGAGTTGTATGAGAATACTTCAAATCATTTAACTGTCAAAAAACAAATCAATACTGAAAAGATGTCTTAGTGCTCGCAATACTTGAAAGCATTTAACTGTTTGCTAACAAATGAGCTTTACTAAATCTTTAAAAAATAGTTAACTGTCAACTTGTCAGTTGCAAATAATGTAAAAACTCGCCCCCGCTCTCTCTCTTTACAAACACACAGACACACATGCCCAATGATACATATACACACACAAATGCATACATTTCATTTATATTTGATTTAATATTGAATTATCCCAAAAGGTTGATATACCATTAAATAGAAAACATCCAATGATATCACAAATAATATTTATTACAAATAGGCATACAATGAATTTAGAACATATATTGTGACATTTGATTAAATACTGAATGATGTCAATAAACATTTCCATGGACTTGATCTCTGGACAATATGTTGAAAAAGTTTCTTATATCTGAATTTTCTAACTTAAAAGATAAATGTCTTATATCAGTTATAACTCAGCTAAATTTTCTCAACTGTGACACAAAAATATACATTCTCATTTTCTTACCTTATACGAAATTCCTCTTGACAGGACATTTTATTTACCAATCCAATCTTATCTGTTTTCTTTCTTTTTATACAAATCAACATTTAAAACTGTTTTCAATTTTATTTGCATTTATAAGATGATTTAACTTATTTTATCAGGAATAAACCAAAAATATTACAAGTTTTGCATATCTACAATTACATAAGATGTTTGTATAATAATTGTGGATCTGTAGATGAAATATTCTTGAAATTTAACCAAATTTGGAAGTAGGTTTCTATACAGCTTTTTAACTGTAAATATAGAATAATGAATTACAATAAGGATAATTATTATTAGTTTGTAATGCCTCCTTGGGCATCACACAAAAGTTGATATTCTATTAAACAAAAACAGCAAACCATCCTTAGTCATCTATTTTTTATATTTTTTCACATCAATTTTAAAAAATAGTTCTTGTTTAGAACATATACACCATGAATACAATATCTTTAGAGATATTAAATTCTGTTAAGTAATTTCCCACATAATACAAAACACAATATGAAATGATTTTCCTTATAATTTTTCTAAGAAACCACCAATTTAAAGTTAATGCTATTTTTTTTTAAATTAATGTTGAACCGAGAGAAATATTTTGAAAAGATATTCTTGAATTAAATAAATTTGTCGACAAAAACACATGTTCAAATGTAAATATTAATGGCACCATAAATGATTGACAGTAAAGGGGAGATAACTGCTCATCAAATCCAAATAATATCAAAGAGAAAAGTGGAAGTTTTCTTTCTCATCAAAGAGGGGATAAAAACTATATTCTCTACCAGATTACATTTTGCTATTAGATTTAATAGTATAAAACAGTAACTGTGTCAGAGTACAGCTGCTTTAAATTAGACATTTTGCTTAAATTGTGGTAATGATAAATATTTACTTAGACTTTTTTGCCCTATTCATCCTGTTCATATGAAATGACAAATGTTTTGAAAATATGTTAATCAGGGAATTGAATAGATTATTTTGTCAAGCATTATTAGTTGTTTTTTTTTATTTTAGATGAGTCCCTGGTGACATTTACTGCTATAATTTTTCAATAATTGAAATCATTTTACTGTAGAAACAATATTAATTCCAGTGGCAAACAAATTAATTCTAACTCATTCAAATTTTTTTGTTTTTTTTACCTTCTTTGAGAAAGTCACTGTTGACTAACATGTCACATCCATGTTAAATAAAAAGATATTATTTTCCTGAAATCATTTAATTTGTATGTTGGAATTTTCTAATCCAATTCTGTCTTTGATCTCATTAGGCAATTTTTTGCAACTATGTATTACTTGATTAGCCAATTAAAAAAAGTTCCAATTGTTTAGTCGACTCAAATTTTAAAATCACAATGGACATATTTTGAGTTAAAGAAGAAATATTGAGAAAGTGTCTCACATAATAATTATCAGCGAATGGAAAGAAAATAATCACTTAAGACAAATGAAACCAATATGCCATCTCTTATGGAAGCTTAGTAAAGAATAATTCATCGATTACTGATGACAAAATAACTGGGACGATTCCTTGCTCGGAAATGAAACGAGCGACCCTGCCGCGCACTTAAACCAGTCAGCCGGTCTGACTGACTGTAAAATAGAGATCTGTTATAGAGCATGTTTCGCGCACGCGATGATAAATAAACTCGTGACTTGATACTTACGATTACATTATAAGAAAAAATCAAAATAAAACACTTATACATGGTGAAGACAGTGTCGTTTTCTTCTTGATTCCTGCAAACGCTTTTGAATATATGGGCTTAAAGTGAAAAATCAACTTTAATGTCTCTGTATTTAAAACTAGACTTAGTGTGAAAAAATGGTTTGTTGCCGCGTAGACATAGGTGAGCGTGGCCATAATGGACGTCAAGAATTTTTTCCTTTTCTCACTATAAATGGTGGGGAGAGCTAAGGAGGATTTGGCTCTTTTACACTTTGACAAACATGCTGCTCATAGCGGAGACCAGCAATTAAGACGTCCCAGCAAGGGTTCAACTTTTTTCTCTACCAGATGGAGAAAATGCCCTTTTCCTTCGTGGTATTTTCTGCCAGCCGCCTATTGTTGCTTACAATGTAATCTGGGAATACAGTTGAATGATTTCGTGTCCGTTTATAGCACCATTTTCTTTTAATTGTTATGACACTGCTCTACGATCTCTGTAGCATTGGTTAAGCTTGCTGAGGTAAATTAGCAAATGGCCTAGTGTATAGAGTGTTCGGTAATGGCCCGGAAGATCGAGGTTCAATCCAAGGTCGAGTCATACCTAAGACTAAAAAGTACTTGATGCTACCTTGCTTGACACTCAGTATTATAAAGTACGGATTAAGGGTAAAGTGGAGTAACCTAAGGAAAGGCGTTGCGCCCTCAACCAACAAATCGATATAGTAACTATTGAAAAGAGAGTCTTTGGGTCGCCTTCGACTACTGTCGCCCAATTTACTTAACTTACATCATCCCCGTGAAAACGGGGATTTTATGATTTTTTATTTATTTACTTTAATATCATCATTATTATTTATTGCTGTTAAAATATATCTTTTGTTATGATTAAGACGTAGATTTTTTTCATTTCGAAAGTATTCCGATTTGCTGATATTTTTGCTTGTTATGTCTAAATAACTAGAGTAGCAGTTGTCACTGGTGGTGATGGTGATAATTCTAAGGCAGAGTTTGTTTTTTTTGTTTTTTTTTTTTCCGGAAGTATTCGGATATATTCGGATTTTTGTCGTATAAAATAAGACAAAAATATATATCCGTTGTCCAATCGAAATTGAATACTAGCTGTTGGAGATTGTTAGAATTTTAATTCTAAGATTAATTCAATTTTAAAATGGCTCTGATAATATCTAAGAAAAAATTTCGTTGTTTTGATGTATATCAACAAGTCTCTTTGACCAGAATTCCATGTAGAAAATGACGTCAGTTCCGGAAGAGTTACTTTCCCTCATTGGGTGACATAGAATACATTCACAGTTAACCCTGTTATTATTGATTTGTCTTATGGCGTTGGATGATTATGATGATGATGATGCAAGCTATTTTTTGAAGTGCTGCATATATTGGTTATGGGTAAGTTCTTTTTGCTTTTTTTGAGGAGCTTTTTGTCTCGTAGTCCATAATTCGAGAATACTTTTTCATTTGTCAACGGTACACAGGTCGCCATCTTGAAAACTGTAAGTCATTAAAGCTTATTTTTGTGTCCCCGGATTATTTTATAACTTTAATCATAAAAATTATTTTACAAATATTTGGCCATTCACAATAATAGTTAAGGTCGGAAGTAATTAGGCTCGTTTCTCATTTTTTTTTTTTTTTTTTTTACATCTTAATTCTTTGGATAAAGTCTACTTCATCATACAATACAGTTGTGAACGCGGGAGATGACAATGATTTCTAAAGTCCGAGTATGTTTTATTTTTATTTATGCATGCATTTTTATTTTTTTAAATTTAGGTTGATTTACAGAGTAATACTTGATAAAAAGAATGACTAATGTTAAATAGCAAAACTCAAAAGCATTCTCGTGCAAACAAATGATTAGTATTAAATAGATTTATTAGTATTAGATTGCTCTCGGGTAAATGGTTTCCTGCATAACTAATGAACCATTAATATTGGATAGAATTGAAAAAATATTCTAAAAGTATTTAGAAGATAATGAATGTTTTAATTGATATTTGACTACCGTGATGATTTAGGGTTTTATTAATTCACTTTTTTGAGAGGTGTTCGTTTTTTTTGTAGATAAAGAGAAAATGTCATAAGAAATTGGTTACTTTAACGAAAAAAAAATTCTCCACTCAAAAAGATAAATTGTGTTTTTGTTAGATGATAAAGGACAGAAAGTTATATTTACATTTACTGATTTTACATGGGTGTTTTTTGTGCAATGAAAAGAACGTGTAAATACAGCATAATTTTAAAATAAAGCTTTAATCATGGAACAAATTATTTAGTAAAGCATGATTAGATTTTTTGTTTTAGACAAGTCTCTGGTCATACCAAGATAACAAAGGTCAACTTTGGCTAAAGAGCAAGAGAATAAAATAGAAGTAATCTAATTGACAAAAACGCTCTCTGTCCCTTATATATATATATATATATATATATATATATATATATATACATAAATTGTTGTGATGCTTTTATGAAAATGTAAGGACACCAACTAAAATGAAACAACAGAAATGCCTTAGAAAATTAAAGCAAATTAATATTTTAAATTGTTGACAGTAAAAGGGAGATAACTGCTCATAATGGAAAACGAATGTCTAAGACAAAAAAGTGTTTCTTTTTCATCAATTAAGGGATAAAAAAATATCCTCTATCAGATTAGATTTTGCTGTTAGATTTAATATTATAAACAACAACTCTGTCAGAGTACAGCTGGTTTGAATATTTTGCCTCTCCTAGATTGGTTGCCATACCAAGGATTAATGATCTCAGTCTATCATGGGAGGAGGGGCATAAAAGATTGATTTACTCCTTTATCAAAGGCATGAGTATTTCAATTTGAGTTACTGAGGAGTTAACTCCCATGACAAGGACTGTTTTCAGTATCCTGCTAAGCTGTAACTGGCGGTGAGGCTCCAGTTCAGGATGTCTGCTGAATGTCAAGTTATTCTTTCATTGGTATTATTCCAAAGTAAATTCTCTGAATACATTGACTGTAACACTGCAAATTATTTTAAACCATTGATACTGCAACTAAGAAAGAAGATGTGAATATTTTACTTACTTGTAACCATATAATTATTTACAAAGATATATTTTCAAGAAGATTGAAAGTATAAGAATGTCACTTGTTTTAAGCTTAGTCATTGAAGATAAATTTTTTTATGAATGAATGTTTTTAGATATATTCTTTCACTTAGATATTTCTAAGTCCTTGTAAAATATGAGTATTTTATTGGCATACATGAAATGCTATAATCCTATGCAAATTGTGTTATGAATAGTTACTTACTACTATAATTTTTCAATGATTGTTATCATTTAACTGTAGAAACAATATCAATACTAGTGTGTAAATAAATTAGTTAAAACTCATTTACTAATTAAGTTACCTACTCAATATGTGAGGAAACAAATGACTAATTTTAAATTGTGACTGTTATATAGCAATACTTGAATCCAGTTAAGTGTGTTCAAGAAATGGGTCATTTACTAATGTTTGCTCCAAAATGAGTTATCAAATCATATATATTCAATATATATATATAAACAGGATTTGACATTTAAAAACCTAAAATGATTGATAAGCGAAAAAACTAAATGAAATGCATATACATATAACATCATTTCATGTTCATTTACATCTTTTTTCCTGCCAAGAATATCGAGCATCTTTTTTTTTGTCATTCAGTAACTTGTTGGTGTTTAATTTTTTATTTAAAGTTCTAAAATTGGTAAATTCTGAAATAAATTATTCCTTTTATAATTTGACATAATTGCCAGCATTTTTTGTAGAGTGGAATTTAGTTTTTGAAATTAAGTACTTTTTTTATGAAGTATATTTTTTGTTACAAACTCTTTTATTCAAAGAAAAAGGCAAACACATCACAAATGATGAGCTCAACTGAAAACAGTGGACTAAGAAATTAATTTAAATAGAATTATTAGTGTTAACATGAGAATACTTCAAAGCATTTAACTGTCTACTAACAAATGATTAATATTGAATCAAATTATTAGTGCTAGCAATGCTTGAGAATATTAAACTGTGTGCAAACAAATAAGCTTGAACAACTTACTTAAAGATCAAGTTAACTATAAACTCTTCATTTACAAATAAGATTTATATATATATATATATATATATATATAAGCAAGATTTGATATTAAATCATCTCCAAAGGTTGATATAACATCAAACAGAAAATATCCAGTGATTTCCAATTCTTTGATTTTGTAGTAGGGTGTCTAGCAGTATTCAGATGAAACTCTCCTCAGTAGATAATCAAATGACTTGGATATCATGTATATCTATTCAAATTGGTGCCAATAAATAACTGGTAATCCCAGTCAGTTGGGGCTGATGAATTGACTGATTGCATCTCTGAAGACCCCACCCCTGTGTGTGTCATGGATATGACACTAAACAATCTGATGGTGAGGCTCCAGTAAAGCTGGAGCTTTGGGAAATGCAATGTACCCATTTGTTTCCATTCTTCTCAGGTCCACACTGACCTGGATTAGTAGCACCTGAAAGGTTTCTATCTATGGGGCAAATAGAGTAAAACTGTATAACATTTGAACTCTTGACAAACAAATGTCTTTTGCGAAATTAAACTGTTAGAAATTTGCACTCATGAAAATGAATATAAATATGATTTGTAAGTGAATAGTTTGTGGATGATTTCATTTTTAAATGAGAATTAATTTGTTTGCACAATAGTATATCTATTGTTTCTTCACAGTTAAATTCTTTCAATTCTTGCTGTCTAACACTTATAATTCTATTCAATATTAATCCTTTGTTGGTAGACAGTGAAGTGGTTACAACTATTTATCTCTAATTATTCGATTCGGGAGACCTGGGTTCAATCCCAAGTAGCGTCATACCAAAGACTTTACAAATGGCACTTAATAACTCCTTGCTTAACACTCAGCAATATAAGGTACATATCAAGAGTAAAGTGGAGCAATCCAGGGAAAGGAATAGTACCCTCCCCTACACCTCAGTGTAATAGCTATTGAAAAGGGAGCCTTCTAGTCGCCCTCGACTTTACTGACTATCCGATTCAAGACTATTCATTCATTTGCATACAGTTAAATGGTTCCAAGTACTGCTATGTAATACCAAAAGTTCAATTTAGCCATACAGTTAAAAAGTTTCAGTATTGCTATGTAACACAAATAATTGTATTCAACATTACTCATTTGTCAAAAAAGTAATTTAAATAGCACAGAAGAAATCATTATAAGAACTTTTCACCTCCCCCAAGCATTGAAATCATTTGTGTCTCTAGAACAGCAATTATCAGAATATCTCAATATAAAGTGAATAATCAATTCATATACAAGTATTACAATCCATGTAATTTTATTAAGAAGATATTTATTTTGATGACATTGCTTTTTTTTATTTGAATTTATTACCTGATGAGCATCTGAATTTTAAGATTTACTCTATCTTTCTTATAAAGGGGATATATATATATATATATATATATATATATATATATATGTGTGTGTGTGTGTGTGTTTTTATGAAGACTTGAATAGATAACACAGCAATTTGTATTAAATTTAGTCATTGAAGCTACAATTTTTTCCAAATGGTTATTATTAAATAGATGTTTTTTTTTATCCACAGTTAAATTCTTTCAATTCTTGCTAACACTTATAATTCTATTAAATATTAATACTTTGTTTGCAGAAAGTGAAGTAGTTACAACTATTGCTGTTAATTTTTTGATTTGGGAGACCTGGGTTCAATCCCAGGTCAAGTCATACCAAAGACTTTACAAATGGCTCTTGATACCTCCTTGCTTAAAACTCAGCAATATAAGGTACATATCAAGAGTAAAGTGGAGCAATCCAGGGAAAGGAGTAGCACTCTCCCCTACGCCTCGGTGTAGTAGCTATTGAAAAGGGAGCCATCTGGTCACCCTCGACTTTACTTACTATTCGATTTAAGACTATTCATTCATTTGCATACAGTTAAGTTCTGCCATATAATACCAAAAGTTCAGTTTAGTCATACAGTTAAAAAGTTTCAAGTATTGATATGTAACACAAATAATTCTGTTCAACATTACTCATTTGTTTGCCCACAGTCAAATGGTTCCAAATATTGCTCTATAACATTAACAATTAAATTTCACATAAGTTATTGTTTGCACTCAGTTTAAATGTCAAAACAGTTCAATGTCAATCAGTTCAGTTTAGTTCTATTTGATCTATAGATAGGACCATATCAGGTCCTACCACTCTGGCTCAGAGTGGACCTGGGAGCAATTGCAATAAAGGGGTACTCCACATTCCCCAAAGCTCCAGCATTAATAGAACCTCACCATGAGATTGTTTCGTGTCATATCCCGGACACTCATTGGAGTGGGGAGACTTACCTCCGCTGCAGAGATGCAGTCAATGTATTCTAGAGCCTCAGCTGACGGGGCGAGGAAAAGAGGAGGTAGGGCAGAAAATCCAATAAAGAATTGAAACTCTCCACACCACAGTACCATTGAACTTAAGAATTTTTAGAAGAGTTCTAACTTGATTGATTTTAGTGGCATGGTACATTGTATGGGGTTATTTCATGCACATGGCCCTATAAAAAAATTATAAAATAGAGCTATTCAACCCCTAAATAGGACTCTAACAAGTAATAACCCCCAGGGTCATTGTGGTCCTGGGAGTAATGGCAACAGAGAAGTACTCCACACATCCCAAATCTGAAACCTCAGTATCAGATTCAGTTGTTATACACAGCATAATTGTTCATTTTTTGGTGGGGTAGAGAAAGTTGTCTTATCCCTCAGCAGGGAATACAGTAAACCACTGTGATAAGGCAGTTTGGTTGGTTGGGTTTTATGGCATATCAACCTTTGTAGGTTATTTAACACCAAATTCTATTTCAAACAATTCAGTTTAGCATGAATACACAATTTAATCGTCACAAACATTTCTATTTCAAGCTATTCCATTTATTCAAACAGTTCTAATTAAATAGAACTGTTTGATCATTTAATGTGTATCTACAAAATGTGTTTATAAATCATGTTTTTTTTATATAAGTAAGTAGAGGATTTGGTATTAAATAATCAATAATGGTTGATATAGAAGTAAAAAGAGGATTCGGTATTAAATAATCAATAACGGTTGATATAGAAGTAAAAATAAGATTTAGTATCAAATAATCAATAACGGTTGATATAGAAGTAAAAAGAGGATTTGGTATTAAATAATCAATAACGGTTGATATAGAAGTAAAAATAAGATTTGGTATTAAATAATCAATAATGGTTGATATAGAAGTAAAAAGAGGATTTGGTACAAAATAATCAATAATAGTTGATATAGGAGTAAAAAGAGCATTTTGTAATAAATAATCAATAATGGTTGATATAGAAGAAAAAGAGGATTTGGTATTAAATAATCTATAATGGTTGATATGCCATAAAATTAAAGCAAACCAAATCTAATAACTGATGTTAAATTGATACTGTTCCATAGCAATACTTAAAAACATTTCACTGTGTGCAAAAACATGCACTTAGTCTCATCTAAAAATGTTATCAACACAATATGTTTACAGATCATATATATTTAATGTATATAGATATGAAGAAAATTTGGTATTAAATAACTTACACTTATTGATATGCCATAAAACCCAACCCAACCCAACTCTTTACTGTTTAAATTCTAATGAGTAATCCATTTGAATAAGTCTCTTTGTAATATCAAGTGTCCTGCATATGACATTTAACAGTCTTAGTGCATAGCTCCAGCTCTGGAGAATATTGAGTACCTCAATTGAATCTATGAAAAAGGCCTGCTTAAAACTAATTATTAATGTCACTATATATTATTATTTGAATAATTCTCTTTGTGATATCATAGGGAACATAGAAAATTGAAGTAGAAATGTCAGACAAAAATAATGTCACATATAAGATTTATAAAATAAAAAAATTGAACATATCATCACAATGTAATTTATTTGCTTGCATTGTGGTACTTGAATTATTGACTGTGTTTACAGTTCATATATTTAATAAGAATCTATGAACATGAATTGGCATTAGATAACCACAATGGTTGACATGTCATAAACCCCAACCAAACAAGCTGATATATTTTGAATACTCTTTCTCCTATATACAAATGAATTGTGGCAATGCTTTCATTAAAATGTAAGCACATCTATAAACACTAAACAACAAAGACCACCTCCAATGAATGTCCTGGATATGACACTAAACAATCTGATTGTGAAGTTACAATATTGCTGGAGCTTTGGAGAATGCAGAGTACTCTTTGATTGCCACCGCTACCATGTCCACTCTGGCCCAGAATGGTAGCACCTAATAGGGTTAAATAGAACTAAACTGCATACTTATGTTAAACTGAATTGTTTGAATTAGAACTGTTTGACTAAACTGAATAGCTTGAAAGAGAAAATTTTTGACAATTAAACTGCATACTTATGCAAAACTGAATTGCTTTCAATGGAACTTTTTTTGCCATTGAAACTGTACTTTGAGTAAACTGAATTGTTTAATATATAACTGTTTTGATGTTTACAAGTGTGAACAAAATCTGTTTTTATACAAAACAGAATTAGCTGAATTAGAACTGTTTGAATAAACAGAAAAGCTGAAAATAAAAATGCTTGTAAAAATTAAACTCTGTACTCATGCTAAACTGAATTGTTTAAAATAGAACAGATTATTTGTATAAAAATGGATTTGGCATTAAATAACCTATAAAGGTTGATATGCCATAAAACCCAAACAACCAACTAACTTAAACAACAAAAATGTCAATGATATAGGAAAGACTAAGTAATTTTTATAACCATTAACAATTAAAGGGGAGGTAACTGGTCATAAAGCTCCAAGAATTGGGTATCTAACAATGTAAACATTGAAATTGCTCCTGAAGATGTTGCTTGAAAATATAAATCCATTCCATAATTATTTAGTAAATTTTGCTCAGGACACAATGTTAGAATGAAACTTAGTATTCAAAAGAAATGATAGGGGAGCACAGCATGAACACTAATAAACCAAGAATAAGTATAGGATGATACATATGTCTAAGACAAGAGAATGTTTCTATTTTCAAAGTGGAAGGGATAAAAATATAACCTCTAAAGATTGCATATTGCTGTTTTATTTAATAATATAAAAAATAATTTTGTAAGAATTCAACTGGTTTGAATATTTTGCTTCTCCTAGACTGGTTGCCATTCAAAGGCTAAATGATCCCAGTCTGACTTTGTAGATGAGTAGTAGAAGAGATGGCTTTACAACTTTTATCGAAGGCAGGATTACTAAGTGAAAAAAAATCTCCTGCGGTATTTTAATTTGGGTTGCTGTGGAGTAAGATCCCCTGAAAAAGAAGTGGTTTAGGTATTATGCTAAGCTGCATCTGGTGGTGAGACTCTAGTTTTGGATGTCTGGTAAATATCAAGACATTCTTTGATTGCCATTACTCCCAAGTCAACTAAATGAATACACTGGCTGTAGCACTGCGAGTTATTTTAAAACACTGAAACAGCAAATAAGTATGTAGGTATGAACATTTTACTTACCTGTCACCATATAAATATCTATAAAGGGTATATATATATATATATATATATATATATATATATATATATATATATATATATATATATATAAGTGAGGAGTAGAAGAGGTGGATTTACACCTTTTATCAAAAGCAAGAGGACAAAGAAAGACTAAGGAAGTCTAACTCCTCATATACATGAACTGTGACATGTAATCTATAGACTTAAAATCATACAAACCCACACATATATTGTTATATGCTTGAAAAAGGTGAGAACAGACTCTCAGGTGGAAGGAACAACTAACACAATAATAGATGAAAGAAAGAAAAGTTTATTGAGTTAGAGATTAAAATAAGTGGATAGACAGAGATTAGTAGGACATGAATAATCTTTCAAGCAAGGTGCCAGTATATGCACAGCTTATTATACATATTTCTGTATTATTCAGTCTACTTAGAAAAGGTGGGGGTAGGATATTTTATTACCACACATATATATATATATATATGTACGTGTATGTTTGTGTCTGTTATCAAGATTTGGTATTAAATAATATAGAAGGGTTGATATGAATTAAACACAACCAAATCAAGTAAACATTCAATTTAATATTATTTTATTTCGCCACAATTAAATGCTTTCAAGTATTACTAACACAAGTAACTCTATTTGATATTATTTGTTTGCACACATTTTAAATGGTATGACAATGTAAGGTCCCTGATAGTGATACTTCAGTCCTGAAACTTTGGGAAATGTGTAGTACCCATTCATTAACATCACTCTCAGGTCGACTTTGACCAAAAGTAGTTGTAGTAGTATCTGTTTGGATCTTAAGTATATATCAAATAAAACTATTTAGTCCTTGACTATTCTTGAAACTATTTAACAGTGAAATCGCATGTTTAATATTAAAGAGTTATTGCTGTTAAAGGTTTTCAGTTGTTTCTGTGCTAAAAAAAACTCGATTGAGTTATTATTGTTAGGTAATTGAATGGTTCTAGTGTTAATGTGTGCAAATGAACAATTAATATTAGATCGAATTATTACAGTTAGATAGCAATGATGAAACCATTTAATTGTGTGCAATCAAATGGGATTTAAGAACTTGTTTAAAAATAAACTTACCAACAAACTGTTCACTTACAACTCATATACATAAAATAAATAAATAGGATTTGGCTATAAATAATCCAGAAATATTGATGAACCATCAAACACCAAACAACCTTAGGTTAAATAAAAGGTTTATGCTTTTTAAATTTCAATTGAGTAAAAGTCAGATTAAATCAATTTGAAGACAACATTTTAAGTACAAATGATATTTCCACTGAGACAAATGATTGGGTTTGTTCAGTGGTTTTTATCATTTAGGCAACTAATATTGTTCAGTGGTGTATCAAATATTGTGTGTTATTTTACGTCAAATCCTGTAAGTGGCTTATTCTTTTGTGTAATGGCATATCAACACTCATGGGTTGCCCGTGTATATATATATATATATATATGATTTGTTATAAATAAGTCACAATTATATGTATTTTATAAAAGACTATAATATCACTGAAAATATATAGGAAACGAATTATTTAAATTGAGTATACAATCAAATAATTACATATTTGACACTTAACTAAATATAGATTGATGCAAATGACTACTTTGATAAAATTATAATTACTTTCTCTTATTTAGTTTATTTCGGTACAATTCTCTCTAGGACGGCTTATTTCTTTTTCTCTCTCTGTTGCTTACGTAGCTTGGTTGTCCGGCTTTCTCCTGCCTCATTCACTCTGTCCCACGAAGACACACTCACGCTGCTCAATCAATCTCTCTCTCTCTCTCGCTCTCTCTCTCTCTCTCTCTAGTGTATACAGTTTTGAAAATGAGCAATTTTTAAAAATTACGCATATTTTCCTTTAAATATAAATTGAAATGAAAGAAAAACTCAATTTTCTTAGCATTATTAGGTTTTAGTATTTTTAGTAGACAAAATAAGGATCATCGTCAATGATAAAAAGAGACTTGATATTTGTTTTTGAAATTTTCTAAGTTAGACGAAACAAATGACAAACAGAATCTAATTTTTGTTTTGAAATGAATGTTAGTAAAAGAAACAAATTTCGATTAGTTGTTAAATTCTTCAATTATTTATGTCTAAAAAAATTATTAACACTTTAACCTGAAGAAATGTATTACTTAATTCAACTTTTGTATCAGTTTTTAATACCCACTAAGTGTTTCAAGCAAAGCTTTTTATTTAATAATGCAAAATACATGAGAGAGAGAGAGAGAGAGAGAGAGAGAGAGAGAGAGAGAGAGAGAGAGAGAGAGAGAGAGAGAGAGTTTATTAATCTGATTATTGCTGTATATTTTGTTGACCATCTACAAAACTTATTAAATTATATAGAAATTACTTTTCTGGGTGTATAAGATAGAATTAAGATTTAGCTTTTAAATTTTAGTTCATATCGACACATTTTATTTGAATTATAACAAAAATGAAATATTTATGCTCTAAGAATAATCCAGGAAAAGTTTGCAAAAAATAATTTCTTTAACATGTAGTCAGGGATGATTTCTTTCTTCTATCCTTTAGAAATAAATGAACTCCCTTATCCCCTTATTAAATAGTACCACTACCGTACTTATACAAGGATGGATTTGCTATTGAATAAACCATGATTCTTGATTCTTAAATGAATTGTTAAATCTCATTGGTTTACACAGTGAAACGATTTCAAATATGGCGAACGCGATAACTTATGATATTGACACTAAATAATAACTGAATTGTTCTTTTTGACTAATAGATCAGACCCTAACTGGTACTATCACTCCAGGGGAGAGTAAACCTGAGAGTAATGATAATAAAGAGTTAACTCCACATTCCCCAAAGCTCCAGCATTGGTGTATCACCATCACATGCAGTATAGTGTCATACCTAGGAAAAATTAAGGTTGATGAGAGGTTATGCATCTGTAATTACATATTCTGCTGCCCGAATCGACAGAGAAGAGCTAAGATAATTCTAAGATACCAAATATATATCATTAAATCTATGATGTGTCATACGTAGAACACTTATTGTCGGAAGGAGTATGTAATACATTTCTATAGGTAAATTTTTTTAAATAATTCTTTCAGTAGTCATTAATGATAGAAGAATTTGATGACTATTCTTTATTTATTTATTTGAATAACATTTATTTTTAAATGATATTATTTGTCTTCTGGAGGACTTAACATAAAAAATATCAAAAACAAATATCAAGTCAGTCTTTATCATTGAAGTTCATCCTTAATCTGATGAATAAAAATAGAAATAGTTAATAATTATAAGAAAATTGAATTTTTCTATAGTTTGTAGTTACATTTAATTTTTAGAAAAAAAAATTCAAAAATATGCATATTGTGCAAAAATTACTCAAGTTATCTATTAGGTAAGTAAAAAAATAAACTGTATAAACACGTGGTTATTTTGACAGCAATTAGATTAATCATAAATTCTGAGATTTACAATAGAATTTCATCTTTATTTTACCATGAATAATCCACTTAGAATATCTCAAACTTACTGTATATATAGTAGTATATACATTCGGAGAATGTAGGCGTGTGTGTGTGAGAGAGTATGAAGAGAAAGAGGGGGGAGAGAGAGACGGGGGCGAAGAGAAAGAGGGGAGAGAGAGAGATCAGAAATATGACAGGAAAGGAATACCTTTCATAATCAATTTCGTAATAAATGCTGATAATGACATAGAAATTAAAAAAAAATCATCACCAGTGATATCTCGAGATTTATTAAATGAAAACATGCAAATATATGCTAATATTTTTAAAATTATTAGAAACTGGTACAGGACGGACGTGTCATTCGAGCGATATTAGTTGGTGGAGGGGTGTTATCACCCTGCAGTCATTTTATTCTTCAAACCCAGCAGACACAAAATACCTAAGATGATTTTCAGCCGCCAAGTGTAGAGTAAAAAATAAGTTTCAATTCATTAAATGAAAGTAAAAAAACAACTGCATACACATGTGGTTATTTTGGTAACAATCAAATTAATTTTAAATTCTTAGATTTACAAAAGAATTTCTTTATTTTACCATGAACAATCCACTTAAAATATCACAAACTTATTAATAGTATAGTAGTAATTACATTCTATTTTATATAATGAAAAAGTCAATTTTAATCTTTTTTCATATCTGACAGTAATGGTAATAAAAGAGTACTCCACATTCTAGGATTGGAGCCTTACTATCTGATGCAGTTTAGTGTTACACTCAGGAGACTAGTTGGGGAGGGTTTCTTTTCACTCTTCAGTCGGTTTATTCTACAGTCCCAGCCAACAGGACGAGTGATGTCGTTGGACAAAGTAAACAATGTATTTATATATAAAAGCCATTTCCCTTTTCATTTTCTCATTCCTTTCATTATATTTCGACAGTAAACTATTTAAATCTTATTTAGTGCATTTCTAATGAAATAATTTGTAATTCATTTTAATAGTTTTGAATATATGTAATCATTAAGTCTAAGTATTTTCAAATAATGATCAAAATATCAATTCTTATTTTTAAGATTATGTAGGTGTTTGTGTGTGAGAGAGAGAGTGGATGAAGAGAAAGTGGGTAACAGCGTCAATGTGATTGGGCAGAGTCGAGTAGCTCGGTAGTGCACCGAGAATAAAGGAAAGCAGACAGTGTGTGTGTGTGTGTGTGTGTGTGTGTGTGTGTGTGTGTGTGTGTGTGTGTGTTAGAATATTGAGAAGCGGGCCACATGGCTGAGAGGGAGAGAGAAACAGTGACAGCAGTTGCAGGTTGAGAGAACGAATGAGATTCGTGATAGGCAGACAATACGAAGAGAGGAGAGCAGCCGGACAGTACAAGAAAACAAAGAGGCAAGCGGACAGCTTGAATACGACTGAAAAGAGGCGTGAAGTGGAGCAGTCAGCAACTACATATTCTAATGTCCCAGCAAATAGAAAGCACTAAGCAATTTCTAAAATACCGAAAGTATATAATTAAATATATGATTTGTCGTACGTAGGACACTTATTGGCGGGATGGGCATTATCACTTCTTAATAGGAATATTCTACAGCGCAATTTACAAGTACAGGTTTCTATAGCATTAAAGATCCTATTGTCATAAATATACATTGAAAAGAGTTTTATTAGAAAAATTCTGTTTTACTCGCAAAATTTATTTGGAAATCCAATTTACTTAGAAAAATGAAATATAATAACTTATCCCATTTACATCAGTATATTTTTCGGTGGAATGTCGTCCCCTACTGTTAATTATTGATAATATATAATCCTAAGTATCACTATTTGTATAATCATAGATGAATATGAATCGAATAATTCATTTACAGGACGGGTATTACCACTCCTTAGTAGGAATATGAATCGCATTAAAGTTTGCATTTCCACTGGTAAAATATTTAAATAATATTTTCTATAGTCGTAAATAATTTTAGAATTTGAGGGTAAACCTTTATTTCTTTCTTTTATTAACATTTATTTTCAAACATCAAATGAGATTTTCTTTCTTTGTCTTTTGAAGTTCCTAACTTATATAATGTCAAAAACCAATATCAAACTGGTCTTTATTATTAGAGATGATGTTTAGTTTGATGAATGAAATTAAGAATAGGTAATTATGGTAAAAATCTTAATTTCCAAATCATTTTAAATAAGAATTCATTTTTATTGCATAATGTACAAATCAATGAATTATCCACTTATATATATATATATATATAAATAGTTATTAACAGAACGGCCCGTTTCAACGTTCAATAAGGTTTGGGGAGCTAGGCAAGACGACTGATCCAGTATGCTAGATCATGCATATCTTCATATATATAGCCTACTAGAAAATATGTGCCTGTAGTATATGTTGATTTTTACCTAATGGCACAACGACACCATCTGCTTGAAGTACTAGAAAGATATATTTTCCTATCTACACAAAACTGCTAAATTTTACGAAAGCAGACCATCTACAGAAAATACGGTATAATCACCAAGAAATCCAAAGAGAAACTTTTCATTAAGTATTGTCTTCACATATCCAAGAAAAAAAGGATACACTTTCTGTGAAAACCAATGAAAAAAACAAAAAAACGAAATAAATAGGATACAAGGATTTGTTCATTATAAAGTGAGATTGCACTTATACATATATATGCACACACACACAAACGCACACAAGCACACACACACACACACTCGAACTGACTTTGCAATTATATACATATGCCGCGACCGGCCTACGAACGTCAACAGATCAGATTACATTTCGCCCTACAGAAATAACATCTGGGCGCGGCCGAAAATAATGAAGCTCTTTTTCGATTTAGTTTAAGCCGCAAACTGGCATACGTGCCCGGACCCACATTTGGGTTCGTGAAACTGCTTGCCTCATCAGGCTCACATTGCACTAAGTGAGCCGATGAGCAGCACAGACAAGCAGGGTTCGAGTCTCAGCTCGTTCCCGACCTTCCCCTCCCCTTCATCCCCACTTTAATTGGCCTTCGGGCTTTTGACCTTGTGTCAAGTCGTGTCTGGTGGGAGGCAGCGACAAATACACGACAAATAGGGCGAACGCTCTAGGGCGTTTGTGTGTGGCCTTTCCTCTCCAGTTCTTGGGTTGCATTCGGTAGGCCGTCTAACCTCTGGGCGGTTCTGCCGGGTGTGCCTCGGCACTGGAGATTTCCTCCGGCCTCAGGGGGCCATCCCCCCAGGCTTATACCCCCTTCAGGGGGGTTGGGTTTATTGCCTGACGCCTGAGGCGCCCCAAAAAGGGGAATGCCGACGGGGCCGAAGTTATTTTTGGTCTTGCCGGATGCGTGTGGGCTTCGGCCCTGCGACCGGGCCCACCTTAAAAACGGCCTTGTGCCATATTCGTGCGTTGGTGGGACGCAACGATAAATACAGAGATCTACGCGGACGCTCTCAGGAGCCACTCGGTTCCACGAGGCTCGGGTCCTACTAATGGCAAGGTCCAGCCCTTAGCTACCGCTTCGATATCTGCGCAGCGCTAAGATAACGCCCATCTTAGCCTTGGCCTCCTGGCCTGTCCGCTCGTTCGCACGGCTTTGGCGCGACCCAGCCATAGTCATCGTCCACACGGCTTTGGCGCGACCCAGCCATAGCCATCGTCCGCACGGCTTTGGTGCGACCCAGCCATAGTCATCGTCCGCACGGCTTTGGCGCGACCCAGCCATAGCCATCGTCCGCACGGCTTTGACACGGCAAAGCCTTCGCTCCCGTCCGATACGTCCGCACGGCTAGGGGGCATGACAAAGCCCTAACCTTTCCTCGACTCGTTCGCACTAAGGCCCGGCAAACCTTAACCACGGCCTCAGACCTTTCACTTGGTCCGTAACACTAAGGCACGGCTCAGTCTTAGTCACCAGCTCGCCCGACACTACATGACCAAGCTGCCATAACCGAACTCGACCTCGACGCTCTTGCAAGGTACAACGTAGTCCACGTAACGACTCGCTGTTACGGACTGTCCTACCACTGCAACAACTGGCTCACGTACGACCCGCTGTACGAGCCAGAAACCAGATCGACACCTCCCCGTCTAACCCAACGTACTGTCAAAAACCAGGATATCGATCTACCGACCACGACGCTCCTGCAATGCAGTCCACGTAACGACTCGATGTTACTGACTGCCCCAGCAACGCAATACCTAGTCCACGTAACGACTCGCTGTTACGGACTATACTAGCATTGCAACAACTAGCTCACGTAACGACTCGCTGTTACGAGCTAACAACCACGACTCGACCATACCAACGAAATGTCAAAACCGAGACATCGATTTACCAGCAACCAGCTTCGGCTTTCCGCAACGACTCGACCGACCTCAGCTGCCCGCGACGACTGTCCAACGGTATCCAATGACCCGACCGAATCTCAGCTTACCAGCATCAAACATCCAGCTGTATCTCCACGACTCGACCTACGCCAGCTACCCTCGTCGAACGTCCAGCTGCGAACATCTACAACGCGACTATACCAGCTAACGACGTAACCCATCCTAGCTGAAGACTACATACAACCGCCACGGACATTTACATACACGCTTGTAATTCCGGCAATAAAATCATCACTTTTGTTGTATCTATTATCCTGCCTTTTGTTTCCTTCATTGTCTCTGGCTGACACTACACTCGCACGCATTAAACTTAAATTATTCGCGGAGTCGACACGCTTATCGGCTCCGCAACACATATTTACATACACACACAGGAATGCTTATCACGTAGTATGTTTCTTCTCACGTCGTTATAATACAAACGAGTTGAGATAGATCCTTCTTTTATCACATTTTCTAATTGATAGGACAATTTCTCAAATGTTTATTAGACATCACCAGAAAAATATCTAATGTTGACTAAATGGAAATTTAACCACTACAATATACTGTCAAATATGATTGTCAAGCTGATTTGTTGGGATGTATTAGTCATCTTGTTCCCCTGCTTGTCAAATAAAATGAAATCCTATTATTGGTCGGTCGAGTTGACTCCTTCCCTCAGGATGATTCATTTACCCGCACTGCACGGCTGTTCACCTCCCTAAGTTCTCGCCTGTACTACCTGGCTTAGATGTCTACTTCACCCAATTCACGCTTACACAGCTTGAATACCTACCCGCTTCCTTTAGGCCCTTCCTATCTATCTATTCCCTCTTTTTTGACGGCCTCGTCCTGCCCCGCCCACTGTCAGACTCTCCTCCAATCACACATAAACCGTGCTCGGATTACTGTTATCAATCGATCATAAGACTTGTCCAGTTCATAATATGTCAAATGAAATATAATTCATATGCCCTAATATAATAACTACATAAAAATGTTTTACAGATGCTCGTGGTTTAATGGTTATAATAGGCATGGCGAATAGAGTTCAAATCTTGGATAAGATTGTTAACCTTTTCCATAGAGCTAATATCCTTGGGAAAGCTATGCATCCAATTATTCTATCTCCTCGTATAGCAAATTAATAGAGAAGACTGGGCTCTTTAATTTTGCAATGTCAACCGATCTAGGAGAAACACAATTCTTAATTCAAGATGGTTCAACTCCACTTGAAACATTGGCCAGTCTCACATCCTGCTTGTGCGGAGAGAGTTGATAAATATGTCAAAATTTTGAAGCGGTCTGAAAATATCAGATGTGAAATAATTGGAAAATAATCTATGAAGTAAATAATTTTAGATTACTCAGTATCAAATAGTACATAATATTAATAATTAACAGATGTCCACCAGCAAAAAACACCATCTTAAAATTCGGATACTGATCAGGTAATGTGATGATAGAAAAAAAAGTAATATCATCAAAATTAATACATTCTTTTTAAAACAACATGTATCATGATACTAATATATAAATTGAATATTCACTTCCTGCGAGATATGATAATGGCTGTTATAGTGACACAAATGATTTCAACATTGGTGGTGGGGAGTTGAAAAGTTCTTAAATAATTTTCTCTGTTAAGATTTTTTTTTACCAATGGGATCCATGCATTGCAACAACGATAGAAGTGTATCAACTGCAAGGTTTTGTTTTGTTTTATGTCACTTCAACAACTGTAGGTCATTAATACCAAATCTATATATATATATATACACACAAAGTTCTATTTCAAACATTTCAGTTCAGCATAAGTATGTTATATCAATGTCAAAAACAGTTCCGTTTCAAATAATCTTGTGTTGCATAAAAAAAACTGTTTTGTTCTATTTAACCCATAGATAGGACCCTATCAGGTGCTGCCACTTAAGGAGAGGGCTGACCTGGGAGTAATCGGAATGAAAGCGACTCAGCATTCCTTGAAATGAGATTGTTTTCTATCATATATAGGATATGAGTTTGTGAGGTCTTATCTCTGTGAACAGACACAGTCGGGGCATTCTACAGCCCCAACCGAAAACAGTTATTAATGTTTATTAGTATAAAAAGAAGGAAAACGCAGATTGGATTTGTAAGTGAAATTTTATTCTACCAAGAGGTATCTGGCATTAGATTAGTGAGTAAGGAAAAATTCATTAAATAGAGAAAATAGCAAGAAAAATGATTCAACATTAAAGAGAAAAAGATAGAAAGTCTAATAAAGGAATCATGAAGACAATTACTGGCTCTCAATCTATACAGTCATATCCAATGCATTTATATATTTCAACAGTAATTTCAAGCATGAAGTAAATATTCGTTTCAGAAACATAGTTAATGAATTTTCAACAGAATTAAAGTCTTCACGTTGGTATAATCCTCTGAAGATGAAGAAGACATCAAGAATATAAACTAGATTTGGAAAAGAGTTTGGAAAATACCAACGGACGGTGGATTTGTACCTGTGAAGATGAAGAAGACATAAAGAATGGAAACTATGCATTGGAGAAGGAGTTTGGATTGTTCCAACACACGGTGATTTGGTACCTCTGAAGATGTAGAAGACATCAAGAAGAGAAACTAAGGAGAAGGAATTTGGATTACACCAACGCAGGGTGGATTTGTACCTCTAAAGTTAAAGAAGACATCCAGAATGTAAACTAGATTTAGAGATGGCGTTTGGATAAAACAACGTGCGGTGGGTTTCTACCTCTTAAGATGAAGAAGACATCCAGAATGTAAACTATATTTTGGAGAAGGAGGTTGGATTACACCAAGGAACAGTGGATTTGTACCACCGAAGGTGAAGAAGACATCCAAAAGGTAAACAATATTTTGGAAGAGTTTGGATTACAACAACACGAAGTGGATTTGTACCACGGAAGATGAAGGAGAAATCCAGAATATAAAGTACATTCGGAAAAAGAGTTTAGATAATACAGTGTGCAGTGGATTCATACATCTGAAGATGAAGAACGCATCAAGAATGGAAGGTATATTTTGGAGAAAGAGTTTGGATTATACCAATGCACAGTGGATTTGTACCTCTGAAGATGATGAAAACATCCGGAATGGAAATTTTCATTACCCGAAGAAGTTTGGATTAAACAAACACGCAGTGGATTTATACCTCTAAAGATGATGAAAACATACGGAATGAAAATTTAAAAAAAAGTTTGGGGTATACCAACTCACAATGGATTTGTAGATCTGAAGATGAAGAAAACATGCACAATGTTTTAGTCGATGACTAAAGGACGAATGGAAATTTTATTTTCCGAAGAAGTTTGGATTGTAAAAAAACGTGGTGGATTTGTAACTCTGAAGATAATAAAGACATGCGAAAAAGAAATTTTAATATCCAAAAGAAGTTTGGTTTACACCAACGCACGGTGGATTTGTACCTCTAAAAATGATGAAAATATCCGGATTAGAAATTTTGATTTCCATGAGAATTTTTGATTATACAAACTCGCGGTGGATTTGTACCTAGGAAGATGAATAAAAGATGCAGAATAGAAATTTACATTTACCGAAGAAGTTTGGATTATACCAACGCGGGGGGGATTTGTACCTAGGAAGCTGAAGTAAAGATGCACAATGGAAATGTACATTTCCCGAAAAAGTTTGGATTATACCAACGCACAGTGGATTTGTGCCTATGAAGAAAAGATACACAATGGAAATTTACATTTCCCGAAGAAGTTTGGATTATATCAACGCGCGGTTGATTTGTACCTATGAAGATGAATAAAAGATGCACAATGGTAATCTACATTTCCCCAAGAAGTTTGGATTATACCATCGTGAAGTGGATTTGTACCTAAGAAGCTGAAGTAAAGATGGACAATACATATTTACATTTCCCAAAGAAGTTTGGATTACACCAACGTTGGATTTATCCCTATGAAGATGAATAAAAGATGCAGAAAGGAAATTTACATTTACCGAAGAAGTTTGGATTATACAAACGCGTGGTGGATTTGTACCTATGAATAAAGGATGCAGAATGGAAATTTACATTTATCGAAGAAGTGTGGATTATACCAACGCACGGTGGATTTGTACCTATGAAGATGAATAAAAGATGCAGAACGGAAATTTACATTTAGCGAAGAAGTTTGGATTATACCAACGCGTGGTGAATTTGTACCTATGAAGATTAATAAAAGATGCAGAATGGTAATTTACATTTAACGAAGAAGTTTGTATTATACCAACATGCAGTGGATTTGTACCTATGAAGATGAATAAAAGATGCACGAGGGAAACTTACATTTCCCCAAGAAGTTTGGATTATACCAACGCGCGGTGGATTTATACCTATGAAAATGAAGAAAAGATGCAGAATGGAAATTTACATTTACCGAAGAAGTTTTGATTATACCAACGCGCGGTGGATTTGTACTTATGAAGATGAATAAAAGAAGATGAATGGAAATTTAAATTTACCGAAGAAGTTTGGATTATACAAACGCGCGGTGGATTTGTACCTATGAAGATGAATAAAAGATGCACAATGGAAATTTATATTTAACGAAGAGGTTTGCATTATACCAACGCTCGGTGGATATTTACCTTTGAAGATGAATAAAAGATGAAGAATGGAAATTTACATTTACCGAAGAAGTTTTGATTATACCAACATGCAGTCGATTTGTACCTATGAAGATGAATAAAAGATGCAGAATTGAAATTTACATTCCCCGAAGAAGTTTGGATTATACCAACGTGCGGTGGATTTGTACATATGAAGATGAATAAAAGAAGATGAATGGAAATTTACATTTACCGAAGATGTTTGAATTATACCAACGCGCGTTGAATTTGTACCTATGAAGATGAATAAAAGATGCAGAATGGAAATTTACATTTACCGAAGAAGTTTGGATTATCCCAACACACGGTGGATTTGTACCTATGAAGATGAATAAAAGATGCACCATGGAAATTTACATTTACCGAAGAAGTTTGTATTATACCAACGCACGGTGGATTTGTACCTATAAAGATGAATAAAAGATGCAGAATTGAAATTTACATTTACCGAAGAAGTTTTGATTATACCAACGCGCGGTGGATTTCTACCTATGAAGATGAATAAAAGATGCAGAATGGAAATTTACATTTACCGAAGAAGTTTGGATTATACCAACGAGCGGTGGATTTGTACCTATGAAGGGGGAATAAAAGATGCATGAGGGAAACTTACATTTACCGAAGAAGTTTGGATTATACCAACGCGCGGTGGATTTGTACCTATGAAGATGAATAAAAGATGCATGTGGGGAAACTTACATTTCCCCAAGAGGTTTGGATTATACCAACGCGCGGTGGATTTCTACCTATGAAGATGAATAAAAGATGCAGAATGGAAATTTACATTTACCGAAGAAGTTTGGATTATACCAATGCGCTGAGGATTTGTACGTATGAAGATAAATAAAAGATGCAGAATGGAAATTTACATTTACCGAAGAAGTTTGGATTATACCAACGCACGGTGGATTTGTACCTATGACGATGAATAAAAGATGCAGAATGGAAATTTACATTTACCGAAGAAGTTTGGATTATACCAACGCGCGGTGGATTTGTACCTAAAAAGATGAATAAAAGATGCAGAATGGAAATTTACATTTACCGAAGAAGTTTGGATTATACCAACGCGCGGTGGATTTGTACCTATGAAGATGAATAAAAGATGCATGAGGGAAACTTACATTTCCCCAAGAGGTTTGGTTTATACCAACGCGCGGTGGATTTCTACCTATGAAGATGAATAAAAGATGCAGAATGGAAATTTACATTTACCGAAGAAGTTTGGATTATACCAACGCGCGGTGGATTTGTACCTATGAAGATGAATAAAAGATGCATGAGGGAATCTTACATTTACCGAAGAAGTTTGGATTATACCAACGCGCGGTGGATTTGTACCTATGAAGATGAATAAAAGATGCAGAATGGAAATTTACATTTACCGAAGAAGTTTGGATTATACAAATGCGCGGTGGATTTGTACCTACGAAGATGAATAAAAGATGTAGAATGGAAATTTACATTTACCGAAGAAGTTTGGATTATACCAACGCGCGGTGAATTTGTACCTATGAAGATGAATAAAGATGCATAATGGAAATTTACATTTACCGGAGAAGTTTGGATTTTACCAACGCGCGGTGGATTTGTACCTATGAAGATGAATAAAAGATGCACGAGGGAAACTTACATTTCCCCAAGAGGTTTGGATTATACCAACGCGCGGTGGATTTGTACCTATGAAGATGAATAAAAGATGCAGAATGGAAATTTACATTTACCGAAGAAGTTTGGATTATACCAATGCGCGGTGGATTTGTACCTATGAAGATAAATAAAAGATGCAGAATGGAAATTTACATTTACCGAAGAAGTTTGGTTTATACCAACGCGCGGTGGATTTGTACCTATGAAGATGAATAAAAGATGCAGAATGGAAATTTACATTTACCGAAGAAGTTTGGATTATACCAACGCGCGGTGGATTTGTACCTATGAAGATGAATAAAAGATGCAGAATGGAAATTTACATTTACCGAAGAAGTTTGGATTATACAAATGCGCGGTGGATTTGTACCTACGAAGATGAATAAAAGATGCAGAATGGAAATTTACATTTACCGAAGAAGTTTGGATTATACCAACGCGCGGTGGATTTGTACCTATGAAGATGAATAAAAGATGCATGTGGGAAACTTACATTTCCCCAAGAGGTTTGGTTTATACCAACGCGCGGTGGATTTCTACCTATGAAGATGAATAAAAGATGCAGAATGGAAATTTACATTTACCGAAGAAGTTTGGATTATACCAACGCGCGGTGGATTTGTACCTATGAAGATGAATAAAAGATGCAGAATAGAAATTTACATTTACAGAAGAAGTTTGGATTATACCAACGTGCGGTGGATTTGTACCTATGAAGATGAAAAAAGAAGAAGAATGGAAATTTACATTTACCGAAGAAGTTTGGATTATACCAACGAGCGGTGGATTTGTACCTATGAAGATGAATAAAAGATGCAGAATGAAAATTTACATTTACCGAAGAAGTTTGGATTATACCAACGCGCGGTGGATTTGTAACTATGAAGATGAATAAAAGATGCAGAATGGAAATTTACATTTACCGAAGAAGTTTGGATTATACCAACGCGCGGTGGATTTCTACCTATGAAGATGAATAAAAGATGCATGAGGGTAACTTACATTTCCCCAAGAGGTTTGGATTATACCAACGCGCGGTGGATTTCTACCTATGAAGATGAATAAAAGATGCAGAATGGAAATTTACATTTACCGAAGAAGTTTGGATTATACCAATGCGCGGTGGATTTGTACCTATGAAGATAAATAAAAGATGCAGAATAGAAATTTACATTTACCGAAGAAGTTATGATTATACCAACGCGCTGTGGATTTGTACCTATGAAGATGAATAAAAGATGCAGAATGGAAATTTACATTTACCGAAGAAGTTTGGATTATACCAACGCGCGGTGTATTTGTACCTATGAAGATAAATAAAAGATGCAGAATGGAAATTTACATTTACCGAAGAAGTTTGGATTATACCAACGCGTGGTGGATTTGTACCTATGAAGATGAATAAAAGATGCATGAGGGAAAATTACATTTACCGAAGAAGTTTGGATTACACCAACGCGCGGTGGATTTGTACCTACGAAGATGAATAAAAGATGCAGAATGGAAATTTCCATTTACCGAAGATGTTTGGATTATACTAATGCGCGGTGGATTTGTACCTATGAAGATGAATAAAAGATGCACAATGGAAATTTACATTTACCGAAGAAGTTTGGATTATAGCAACGCGCGGTGGATTTGTACCTATGAAGATGAATAAAAGATGCAGAATGGAAATTTACATTTACCGAAGTAGTTTGGATTATACCAACGAGCGGTGGATTTGTACCTATGAAGATGAATAAAAGATGCAGAATGGAAATTTACATTTACCGAAGTAGTTTGGATTATACCAACGCGCGGTGGATTTGTACCTATGAAGATGAATAAAAGATGCAGAATGGAAATTTACATTTACCGAAGAAGTTTGGATTATACCAACGCGCGGTGGATTTGTACTTATGAAGATGAATAAAAGATGCATGAGGGAAACTTAGATTTCCCCAAGAGGTTTGGTTTATACCAACGCGCGATGGATTTCTACCTATGAAGTTGAATAAAAGATGCAGAATGGAAATTTACATTTACCGAAGAAGTTTGGATTATACCAACGCGCGGTGGATTTGTACCTACGAAGATGAATAAAAGATGCAGAATGGAAATTTCCATTTACCGAAGAAGTTTGGATTATACTAACGCGCGGTGGATTTGTACCTACAAAGATGAATAAAAGATGCAGAATGGAAATTCCCATTTACCGAAGAAGTTTGGATTATACCAACGCGCAGTGGATTTGTACCTACGAAGATGAATAAATGATGCAGAATGGAAATTTACATTTACCGGAGAAGTTTGGATTATACCAACGTGCGGTGGATTTGTACCTACGAAGATGAATAAAAGATGCACGAGGGAAACTTACATTTCCCCAAGAGGTTTGGATTAAACCAACGCGCGGTGGATTTGTACCTATGAAGATGAATAAAAGATTCAGAATGGAAATTTACATTTACCGAAGAAGTTTGGATTATACCAACGCGCGGTGGATTTGTACCTATGAAGATGAATAAAAGATGCATGAGGGAAACTTACATTTCCCCAAGAGGTTTGGATTATACCAACGCTCGGTGGATTTGTACCTATGAAGATGAATAAAAGATGCAGAATGGAAATTTACATTTACCGAAGAAGTTTGGATTATACCAACGCGCGGTGGATTTGTACCCATGAGGATGAATAAAAGATGCAGAATGGAAATTTACATTTACCGAAGAACTTTGGATTATACCAACGCGCGGTGGATATGTACCTATGAAGAGGAATAAGAGATGCAGAATGGAAATTTACATTTACCGAAGAAGTTTGGATTATACCAACGCGCGGTGGATTTGTACCTATGAAGATGAATAAAAGATGCATGAGGGAAACTTACATTTCCCCAAGAGGTTTGGATTATACCAAGGCGCGGTGGATTTGTACCTATGAAGATGAATAAAAGATGAAGAATGGAAATTTTCATTTACCGAAGAAGTTTGGATTATACAAACGCGCGGTGGATTTGTATCTACGAAGATGAATAAAAGATGCAGAATGGAAATTTACATTTACCGAAGAAGTTTGGATTATACGAACGTGCGGTGGATTTGTACCTACGAAGATGAATAAAAGAAGCAGAATGGAAATTTACATTTACCGAAGAAGTTTGGATTATACCAACGTGGGGTGGATTTGTACCTATGAAGATGAATAAAAGATGCACGAGGGAAACTTACATTTCCCCAAGAGGTTTGGATTATACCAACGCGCGGTGGATTTGTACCTATGAAGATGAATAAAAGATGCAGAATGGAAATTGACATTTACTGAAGAAGTTTGGATTATACCAACGCGCGGTGGATTTGTACCTATGAAGATGAATAAAAGATGCAGAATGGAAATTTACATTTACCGAAGAAGTTTGGATTATACCAACGTGCGGTGGATTTGTACCTATGAAGATGAAAAAAGAAGCAGAATGGAAATTTACATTTACCGAAGAAGTTTGGATTATACCAACGCGCGGTGGATTTGTACCCATGAAGATGAATAAAAGATGCATGAGGGAAACTTACATTTCCCCAAGAGGTTTGGATTATACCAACGCGCGGTGGATTTGTACCTATGAAGATGAATAAAAGATGCAGAATGGAAATTTACATTTACCGAAGAAGTTTGGATTATACCAATGCGCGGTGGATTTGTACCTACGAAGATGAATAAAAGATGCAGAATGGAAATTTACATTTACCGAAGATGTTTGGATTATACAAACGCGCGGTGGATTTGTACCTACGAAGATGAATAAAAGATGCAGAATGGAAATTTACATTTACCGAAGAAGTTTGGATTATACTAACGCGCGGTAGAATTGTACCTATGAAGATGAATAAAAGATGCAGAATGGAAATTTACATTTACCGAAGAAGTTTGGATTATACCAACGCGCGGTGGATTTGTACCTATGAAGATGAATAAAGATGCAGAATGGAAATTTACATTTACCGGAGAAGTTTGGATTATACCAACGCGCGGTGGATTTGTACCTACGAAGATGAATAAAAGATGCAGAATGGAAATTTACATTTACCGAAGAAGTTTGGATTATACCAACGCGCGGTGGATTTGTACCTACGAAGATGAATAAAAGATTCAGAATGGAAATTTACATTTCCCCAAGAGGTTTGGATTAAACCAACGCGCGGTGGATTTGTACCTATGAAGATGAATAAAAGATTCAGAATGGAAATTTACATTTACCGAAGAAGTTTGGATTATACCAACGAGTGGTGGATTTGTACCTATGAAGATGAATAAAAGATGCAGAATGGAAATTTACATTTACCGAAGAAGTTTGGATTATACCAACGCGCGGTGGATTTGTACCTATGAAGATGAATAAAAGATGCAGAATGGAAATTTACATTTACCGAAGAAGTTTGGATTATACCAACGCGCGGTGGATTTGTACCTATGAAGATGAATAAAAGATGCACGAGGGAAACTTACATTTCCCCAAGAGGTTTGGATTATACCAACGCGCGGTTGATTTCTACCTATGAAGATGAATAAAAGATGCAGAATGGAAATTTACATTTACCGAAGAAGTTTGGATTATACCAACGCGCGGTGGATTTGTACCCATGAGGATGAATAAAAGATGCAGAATGGAAATTTATATTTACCGAAGAACTTTGGATTATACCAACGCGCGGTGGATATGTACCTATGAAGAGGAATAAGAGATGCAGAATGGAAATTTACATTTACCGAAGAAGTTTGGATTATACCAACGCGCGGTGGATTTGTACCTATGAAGATGAATAAAAGATGCGGGAGGGAAACTTACATTTCCCCAAGAGGTTTGGATTATACCAACGCGCGGTGGATTTGTACCTATGAAGATGAATAAAAGATGAAGAATGGAAATTTTCATTTACCGAAGAAGTTTGGATTATACCAACGCGCGGTGGATTTGTATCTACGAAGATGAATAAAAGAACCAGAATGGAAATTTACATTTACTGAAGAAGTTTGGATTATACCAACGTGCGGTGGATTTGTACCTATGAAGATGAATAAAAGATGCACGAGGGAAACTTACATTTCCCCAAGAGGTTTGGATCATACCAACGCGCGGTGGATTTGTACCTATGAAGATGAATAAAAGATGCAGAATGAAAATTTACATTTACTGAAGAAGTTTGGATTATACCAACGCGCGGTGGATTTGTACCTATGAAGATGAATAAAAGATGCAGAATAGAAATTTACATTTACAGAAGAAGTTTGGATTATACCAACGTGCGGTGGATTTGTACCTATGAAGATGAATAAAAGATGCAGAATGGAAATTTACATTTACCGAATAAGTTTGGATTATACCAACGCGCGGTGGATTTGTACCTATGAAGATGAATAAAGATGCAGAATGGAAATTTACATTTACCGGAGAAGTTTGGATTATACCAACGAGCGGTGGATTTGTACCTATGAAGATGAATAAAAGATGCAGAATGAAAATTTACATTTACCGAAGAAGTTTGGATTATACCAACGCGCGGTGGATTTGTACCTATGAAGATGAATAAAAGATGCAGAATGGAAATTTACATTTACCGAAGAAGTTTGGATTATACCAACGCGCGGTGGATTTGTACCCATGAAGATGAATAAAAGATGCATGAGGGAAACTTACATTTCCACAAGAGGTTTGGATTATACCAACGCGCGGTGGATTTGTACCTATGAAGATGAATAAAAGATGCAGAATGGAAATTTACATTTACCGAAGAAGTTTGGATTATACCAACGCGCGGTGGATTTCTACCTATGAAGATGAATAAAAGATGCAGAATGGAAATTTACATTTACCGAAGAAGTTTGGATTATACCAACGCGCGGTGGATTTCTACCTATGAAGATGAATAAAAGATGCATGAGGGAAACTTACATTTCCCCAAGAGGTTTTGATTATACCAACGCGCGGTGGATTTCTACCTATGAAGATGAATAAAAGATGCAGAATGGAAATTTACATTTACCGAAGAAGTTTGGATTATACCAACGCGCGGTGGATTTGTACCTATGAAGATGAATAAAAGATGCAGAATGGAAATTTACATTTACCGAAGAAGTTTGGATTATACCAACGCGCGGTGGATTTGTACCTATGAAGATGAATAAAAGATGCAGAATGGAAATTTACATTTACCGAAGAAGTTTGGATTATACCAACGCGCGGTGGATTTGTACCTATGAAGATGAATAAAAGATGCAGAATGGAAATTTACATTTACCGAAGAAGTTTGGATTATACCAACGCGCGGTGGATTTGTACCTATGAAGATGAATAAAAGATGCAGAATGGAAATTTACATTTACCGAAGAAGTTTGGATTATACCAACGCGCGGTGGATTTGTACCTACGAAGATGAATAAAAGAACCAGAATGGAAATTTACATTTACCGAAGAAGTTTGGATTATACCAACGTGCGGTGGATTCGTACCTGTGAAGATGAATAAAAGATGCACGAGGGAAACTTACATTTCCCCAAGAAGTTTAGATTATACCAACGCGCGGTGGATTTGTAACTATGAAGATGAATAAAAGATGCAGAATGGAAATTCACATTTACCGAAGAAGTTTGGATTATACCAACGCGTGGTGGATTCGTACCTATGAAGATTTATAAAAGATACAGAATGGAAATTTACATTTACCGAAGAAGTTTGGATTATACCAACGTGCTGTGGATTTGTACCTAGGGAGATGAATAAAAGATGCAGAATGGAAATTTACATTTACCGAAGAACTTTGGATTATACCAACGTGCGCTGGATATGTACCTATGAAGAGGAATAAGAGATGCAGAATGGAAATTTACATATACCGAAGAAGTTTGGATTATACCAACGCGCGGTGGATTTGTATCTACGAAGATGAATAAAAGATGCAGAATGGAAATTTACATTCCCAAAGAAGTTTGGATTATACCAACGCGCGGTGGATTTGTACCTACGAAGATGATTAAAGAAGCAGAATGGAAATTTACATTTACCGAAGAAGTTTGGATTATACCAACGTGCGGTGGATTTGTACCTATGAAGATGAATAAAAGATGCACGAGGGAAACTTACATTTCCCCAAGAGGTTTGGATTATACCAACGCGCGGTGGATTTGTACCTATGAAGATAAATAAAAGATGCAGAATGGAAATTTACATTTACCGAAGAAGTTTGGATTATACCAACGCGCGGTGGATTTGTACCTATGAAGATGAATAAAAGATGCAGAATGGAAATTTACATTTACCGAAGAAGTTTGGATTATACCAACGTGCGGTGGATTTGTACCTATGAAGATGAAAAAAGATGCAGAATGGAAATTTACATTTACCGAAGAAGTTTGGATTATACCAACGAGCGGTGGATTTGTACCTATGAAGATGAATAAAAGATGCAGAATGGAAATTTACATTTACCGAAGAAGTTTGGATTATACCAACGTGCGGTGGATTTGTACCTATGAAGATGAATAAAAGATGCAGAATGGAAATTTACATTTACCGAAGAAGTTTGGATTATACCAACGCGCGGTGAATTTGTACCTATGAAGATGAATAAAAGATGCATGAGGGAAACTTACATTTCCCCAAGAGGTTTGGATTATACCAACGCGCGGTGGATTTGTACCTATGAAGATGAATAAAAGATGCAGAATGGAAATTTACATTTACCGAAGAATTTTGGATTATACCAACGCGCGGTGGATTTGTACCTATGAAGATGAATAAAGATGCAGAATGGAAATTTACATTTACCGGAGAAGTTTGGATTATACAAACGTGCGGTGGATTTGTACCTACGAAGATGAATAAAAGATGCAGAATGGAAATTTACATTTACCGAAGAAGTTTGGATTATACCAACGCGCGGTGGATTTGTACCTACGAAGATGAATAAAAAAAGCAGAATGGAAATTTACATTTACCGAAGAAGTTTGGATTATACCAACGTGCGGTGGATTTGTACCTATGAAGATGAATAAAAGATGCACGGGGGAAACTTATATTTCCCCAAGAGGTTTTGATTATATCAACGCGCGGTGGATTTGTACCTATGAAGATGAATAAAAGATGCAGAATGGAAATTTACATTTACCGAAGAAGTTTGGATCATACCAACGCGCGGTGGATTTGTACCTATGAAGATGAATAAAAGATGCAGAATGGAAATTTACATTTACCGAAGAAGTTTGGATCATTCCAACGCGCGGTGGATTTGTACCTATGAAGATGAATAAAAGATGAAGAATGGAAATTTACATTTACCGAAGAAGTTTGGATTATAGCAACGTGCGGTGGATTTCTACCTATGAAGAGGAATAAAAGATGCATGAGGGAAACTTACATTTCCCCAAGAGGTTATGATTATACCAACGCGCGGTGGATTTCTACCTATGAAGATGAATAAAAGATGCAGAATGGAAATTAACATTTACCGAAGAAGTTTGGATTATACCAACGCGCGGTGGATTTGTACCTATGAAGATGAATAAAAGATGCAGAATTGAAATTTACATTTACCGAAGAAGTTTGGATTATGCCAACGCGCGGTGGATTTGTACCTATGAAGATGAATAAAAGATGCAGAATGGAAATTTACATTTACCGAAGAAGTTTGGATTATACCAACGCGCGGTGGATTTGTACCTACGAAGATGAATAAAAGATGCAGAATGGAAATTTACATTTACCGAAGAAGTTTGGATTATACCAACGCGCGGTGGATTTGTACCTATGAAGAAGAATAAAAGAACCAGAATGGAAATTTACATTTACCGAAGAAGTTTGGATTATACCAACGTGCGGTGGATTCGTACCTATGAAGATGAATAAAAGCTGCACGAGGGAAACTTACATTTCCCCAAGAAGTTTGGATTATACCAACGCGCGGTGGATTTGTAACTATGAAGATGAATAAAAGATGCAGAATGGAAATTTACATTTACCGAAGAAGTTTGGATTATACCAACGCGCGGTGGATTCGTACCTACAAAGATTTATAAAAGATACAGAATGGAAATTTACATTTACCGAAGAAGTTTGGATTATACCAACGTGCAGTGGATTTGTACCTAGGGAGATGAATAAAAGATGCAGAATGGAAATTTACATTTACCGAAGAACTTTGGATTATACCAACGCGCGTTGGATATGTACCTATGAAGAGGAATAAGAGATGCAGAATGGAAATTTACATTTACCGAAGAAGTTTGGATTATACCAACGCGCGGTGGATTTGTACCTATGTAGATGAAAAAAAGATGCATGAGGGAAACTTACATTTCCCCTAGAGGTTTGGATTATACCAACACGCGGTGGATTTGTACCTATGAAGATGAATAAAAGATGCAGAATGGAAATTTTCATTTACCGAAGAAGTTTGGATTATACCAACGCGCGGTGGATTTGTATCTACGAAGATGAATAAAAGAAGCAGAATGGAAATTTACATTTACCGAAGAAGTTTGGATTATACCAACGTGCGGTGGATTTGTACCTATGAAGATGAATAAAAGATGCACGAGGGAAACTTACATTTCCCCAAGAGGTTTGGATTATACCAACGCGCGGTGGATTTGTACCTATGAAGATGAATAAAAGATGCTGAATGGAAATTTACATTTCGCGAAGAAGTTTGGATTATACCAACGTGCGGTGGATTTGTACCTATGAAGATGAATAAAAGATGCAGAATGGAAATTTACATTTACCGAAGAAGTTTGGATTATACCAACGCGCGGTGGATTTGTACCTATGAAGATGAATAAAAGATGCAGAATGGAAATTTACATTTACCGAAGAAGTTTGGATTATACCAACGCGCGGTGGATTTCTACCTATGAAGATGAATAAAAGATGCAGAATGGAAATTTACATTTACCGAAGAAGTTTGGATTATACCAACGCGCGGTGGATTTGTACCTATGAAGATGAATAAAAGATGCAGAATGGAAATTTACATTTACCGAAGAAGTTTGGATTATACCAACGCGCGGTGGATTTGTACCTACGAAGATGAATAAAAGAACCAGAATGGAAATTTACATTTACCGAAGAAGTTTGGATTATACCAACGTGCGGTGGATTCGTACCTGTGAAGATGAATAAAAGATGCACGAGGGAAACTTACATTTCCCCAAGAAGTTTGGATTATACCAACGCGCGGTGGATTTGTAACTATGAAGATGAATAAAAGATGCAGAATGGAAATTCACATTTACCGAAGAAGTTTGGATTATACCAACGCGTGGTGGATTCGTGCCTATGAAGATTTATAAAAGATACAGAATGGAAATTTACATTTACCGAAGAAGTTTGGATTATACCAACGTGCTGTGGATTTGTACCTAGGGAGATGAATAAAAGATGCAGAATGGAAATTTACATTTACCGAAGAACTTTGGATTATACCAACGTGCGCTGGATATGTACCTATGAAGAGGAATAAGAGATGCAGAATGGAAATTTACATATACCGAAGAAGTTTGGATTATACCAACGCGCGGTGGATTTGTATCTACGAAGATGAATAAAAGATGCAGAATGGAAATTTACATTCCCAAAGAAGTTTGGATTATACCAACGTGCGGTGGATTTGTACCTACGAAGATGATTAAAGAAGCAGAATGGAAATTTACATTTACCGAAGAAGTTTGGATTATACCAACGTGCGGTGGATTTGTACCTATGAAGATGAATAAAAGATGCACGAGGGAAACTTACATTTCCCCAAGAGGTTTGGATTATACCAACGCGCGGTGGATTTGTACCTATGAAGATAAATAAAAGATGCAGAATGGAAATTTACATTTACCGAAGAAGTTTGGATTATACCAACGCGCGGTGGATTTGTACCTATGAAGATGAATAAAAGATGCAGAATGGAAATTTACATTTACCGAAGAAGTTTGGATTATACCAACGTGCGGTGGATTTGTACCTATGAAGATGAAAAAAGATGCAGAATGGAAATTTACATTTACCGAAGAAGTTTGGATTATACCAACGAGCGGTGGATTTGTACCTATGAAGATGAATAAAAGATGCAGAATGGAAATTTACATTTACCGAAGAAGTTTGGATTATACCAACGTGCGGTGGATTTGTACCTATGAAGATGAATAAAAGATGCAGAATGGAAATTTACATTTACCGAAGAAGTTTGGATTACACCAACGCGCGGTGAATTTGTACCTATGAAGATGAATAAAAGATGCATGAGGGAAACTTACATTTCCCCAAGAGGTTTGGATTATACCAACGCGCGGTGGATTTGTACCTATGAAGATGAATAAAAGATGCAGAATGGAAATTTACATTTACCGAAGAATTTTGGATTATACCAACGCGCGGTGGATTTGTACCTATGAAGATGAATAAAGATGCAGAATGGAAATTTACATTTACCGGAGAAGTTTGGATTATACAAACGTGCGGTGGATTTGTACCTACGAAGATGAATAAAAGATGCAGAATGGAAATTTACATTTACCGAAGAAGTTTGGATTATACCAACGCGCGGTGGATTTGTACCTACGAAGATGAATAAAAAAAGCAGAATGGAAATTTACATTTACCGAAGAAGTTTGGATTATACCAACGTGCGGTGGATTTGTACCTATGAAGATGAATAATAGATGCACGGGGGAAACTTATATTTCCCCAAGAGGTTTTGATTATATCAACGCGCGGTGGATTTGTACCTATGAAGATGAATAAAAGATGCAGAATGGAAATTTACATTTACCGAAGAAGTTTGGATCATACCAACGCGCGGTGGATTTGTACCTATGAAGATGAATAAAAGATGCAGAATGGAAATTTACATTTACCGAAGAAGTTTGGATCATTCCAACGCGCGGTGGATTTGTACCTATGAAGATGAATAAAAGATGAAGAATGGAAATTTACATTTACCGAAGAAGTTTGGATTATAGCAACGTGCGGTGGATTTCTACCTATGAAGATGAATAAAAGATGCATGAGGGAAACTTACATTTCCCCAAGAGGTTATGATTATACCAACGCGCGGTGGATTTCTACCTATGAAGATGAATAAAAGATGCAGAATGGAAATTAACATTTACCGAAGAAGTTTGGATTATACCAACGCGCGGTGGATTTGTACCTATGAAGATGAATAAAAGATGCAGAATTGAAATTTACATTTACCGAAGAAGTTTGGATTATGCCAACGCGCGGTGGATTTGTACCTATGAAGATGAATAAAAGATGCAGAATGGAAATTTACATTTACCGAAGAAGTTTGGATTATACCAACGCGCGGTGGATTTGTACCTACGAAGATGAATAAAAGATGCAGAATGGAAATTTACATTTACCGAAGAAGTTTGGATTATACCAACGCGCGGTGGATTTGTACCTATGAAGATGAATAAAAGAACCAGAATGGAAATTTACATTTACCGAAGAAGTTTGGATTATACCAACGTGCGGTGGATTCGTACCTATGAAGACGAATAAAAGCTGCACAAGGGAAACTTACATTTCCCCAAGAAGTTTGGATTATACCAACGCGCGGTGGATTTGTAACTATGAAGATGAATAAAAGATGCAGAATGGAAATTTACATTTACCGAAGAAGTTTGGATTATACCAACACGCGGTGGATTCGTACCTACAAAGATTTATAAAAGATACAGAATGGAAATTTACATTTACCGAAGAAGTTTGGATTATACCAACGTGCAGTGGATTTGTACCTAGGGAGATGAATAAAAGATGCAGAATGGAAATTTACATTTACCGAAGAACTTTGGATTATACCAACGCGCGTTGGATATGTACCTATGAAGAGGAATAAGAGATGCAGAATGGAAATTTACATTTACCGAAGAAGTTTGGATTATACCAACGCGCGGTGGATTTGTACCTATGTAGATGAAAAAAAGATGCATGAGGGAAACTTACATTTCCCCTAGAGGTTTGGATTATACCAACACGCGGTGGATTTGTACCTATGAAGATGAATAAAAGATGCAGAATGGAAATTTTCATTTACCGAAGAAGTTTGGATTATACCAACGCGCGGTGGATTTGTATCTACGAAGATGAATAAAAGAAGCAGAATGGAAATTTACATTTACCGAAGAAGTTTGGATTATACCAACGTGCGGTGGATTTGTACCTATGAAGATGAATAAAAGATGCACGAGGGAAACTTACATTTCCCCAAGAGGTTTGGATTATACCAACGCGCGGTGGATTTGTACCTATGAAGATGAATAAAAGATGCTGAATGGAAATTTACATTTCGCGAAGAAGTTTGGATTATACCAACGTGCGGTGGATTTGTACCTATGAAGATGAATAAAAGATGCAGAATGGAAATTTACATTTACCGAAGAAGTTTGGATTATACCAACGCGCGGTGGATGTGTACCTATGAAGATGAATAAAAGATGCAGAATGGAAATTTACATTTACCGAAGAAGTTTGGATTATACCAACGCGCGGTGGATTTCTACCTATGAAGATGAATAAAAGATGCAGAATGGAAATTTACATTTACCGAAGAAGTTTGGATTATACCAACGCGCGGTGGATTTGTACCTATGAAGATGAATAAAAGATGCAGAATGGAAATTTACATTTACCGAAGAAGTTTGGATTATACCAACGCGCGGTGGATTTGTACCTACGAAGATGAATAAAAGAACCAGAATGGAAATTTACATTTACCGAAGAAGTTTGGATTATACCAACGTGCGGTGGATTCGTACCTGTGAAGATGAATAAAAGATGCACGAGGGAAACTTACATTTCCCCAAGAAGTTTGGATTATACCAACGCGCGGTGGATTTGTAACTATGAAGATGAATAAAAGATGCAGAATGGAAATTCACATTTACCGAAGAAGTTTGGATTATACCAACGCGTGGTGGATTCGTGCCTATGAAGATTTATAAAAGATACAGAATGGAAATTTACATTTACCGAAGAAGTTTGGATTATACCAACGTGCTGTGGATTTGTACCTAGGGAGATGAATAAAAGATGCAGAATGGAAATTTACATTTACCGAAGAACTTTGGATTATACCAACGTGCGCTGGATATGTACCTATGAAGAGGAATAAGAGATGCAGAATGGAAATTTACATATACCGAAGAAGTTTGGATTATACCAACGCGCGGTGGATTTGTATCTACGAAGATGAATAAAAGATGCAGAATGGAAATTTACATTCCCAAAGAAGTTTGGATTATACCAACGTGCGGTGGATTTGTACCTACGAAGATGATTAAAGAAGCAGAATGGAAATTTACATTTACCGAAGAAGTTTGGATTATACCAACGTGCGGTGGATTTGTACCTATGAAGATGAATAAAAGATGCACGAGGGAAACTTACATTTCCCCAAGAGGTTTGGATTATACCAACGCGCGGTGGATTTGTACCTATGAAGATAAATAAAAGATGCAGAATGGAAATTTACATTTACCGAAGAAGTTTGGATTATACCAACGCGCGGTGGATTTGTACCTATGAAGATGAATAAAAGATGCAGAATGGAAATTTACATTTACCGAAGAAGTTTGGATTATACCAACGTGCGGTGGATTTGTACCTATGAAGATGAAAAAAGATGCAGAATGGAAATTTACATTTACCGAAGAAGTTTGGATTATACCAACGAGCGGTGGATTTGTACCTATGAAGATGAATAAAAGATGCAGAATGGAAATTTATATTTACCGAAGAAGTTTGGATTATACCAACGTGCGGTGGATTTGTACCTATGAAGATGAATAAAAGATGCAGAATGGAAATTTACATTTACCGAAGAAGTTTGGATTATACCAACGCGCGGTGGATTTGTACCTATGAAGATGAATAAAAGATGCATGAGGGAAACTTACATTTCCCCAAGAGGTTTGGATTATACCAACGCGCGGTGGATTTGTACCTATGAAGATGAATAAAAGATGCAGAATGGAAATTTACATTTACCGAAGAATTTTGGATTATACCAACGCGCGGTGGATTTGTACCTATGAAGATGAATAAAGATGCAGAATGGAAATTTACATTTACCGGAGAAGTTTGGATTATACAAACGTGCGGTGGATTTGTACCTACGAAGATGAATAAAAGATGCAGAATGGAAATTTACATTTACCGAAGAAGTTTGGATTATACCAACGCGCGGTGGATTTGTACCTACGAAGATGAATAAAAGAAGCAGAATGGAAATTTACATTTACCGAAGAAGTTTGGATTATACCAACGTGCGGTGGATTTGTACCTATGAAGATGAATAAAAGATGCACGGGGGAAACTTATATTTCCCCAAGAGGTTTTGATTATATCAACGCGCGGTGGATTTGTACCTATGAAGATGAATAAAAGATGCAGAATGGAAATTTACATTTACCGAAGAAGTTTGGATCATACCAACGCGCGGTGGATTTGTACCTATGAAGATGAATAAAAGATGCAGAATGGAAATTTACATTTACCGAAGAAGTTTGGATCATTCCAACGCGCGGTGGATTTGTACCTATGAAGATGAATAAAAGATGAAGAATGGAAATTTACATTTACCGAAGAAGTTTGGATTATAGCAACGTGCGGTGGATTTCTACCTATGAAGATGAATAAAAGATGCAGGAGGGAAACTTACATTTCCCCAAGAGGTTTTGATTATACAAACGCGCGGTGGATTTCTACCTATGAAGATGAATAAAAGATGCAGAATGGAAATTAACATTTACCGAAGAAGTTTGGATTATACCAACGTGCGCTGGATATGTACCTATGAAGAGGAATAAGAGATGCAGAATGGAAATTAACATTTACCGAAGAAGTTTGGATTATACCAACGTGCGGTGGATTCGTACCTGTGAAGATGAATAAAAGATGCACGAGGGAAACTTACATTTCCCCAAGAAGTTTGGATTATACCAACGCGCGGTGGATTTGTAACTATGAAGATGAATAAAAGATGCAGAATGGAAATTTACATTTCGCGAAGAAGTTTGGATTATACCAACGCGCGGTGGATTTGTACCTATAAAGATGAATAAAAGATGCAGAATGGAAATTTACATTTACCGAAGAAGTTTGGATTATACCGACGCGCTGTGGATTTGTACCTATGAAGATGAATAAAAGATGCATGAGGGAAACTTACATTTCCCCAAGAGGTTTGGATTATACCAACGTGCGGTGGATTTGTACCTATGAAGATGAATAAAAGATGCAGAATGGAAATTTACATTTACCGAAGAAGTTTGGATTATACCAACGCGCGGTGGATTTGTACCTATGAAGATGACTAAAGATGCAGAATGAAAATTTACATTTACCGGAGAAGTTTGGATTATACCAACCCTCGGTGGATTTGTACCTACGAAGATGAATAAAAGATGCAGAATGGAAATTTACATTTACCGAAGAAGTTTGGATTATACCAACGCGCGGTGGATTTGTACCTACGAAGATGAATAAAAGAAGCAGAGTGGAAATTTACATTTACCGAAGAAGTTTGGATTATACCAACGTGCGGTGGATTAGTACCTATGAAGATGAATAAAAGATGCATGGGGGAAACTTACATTTCCCCAAGAGGTTTGGATTATATCAACGCGCGGTGGATTTGTAACTATGAAGATGAATAAAAGATGCAGAATGGAAATTTACATTTACCGAAGAAGTTTGGATTATACCAACGCGCGGTGGATTCGTACCTACAAAGATTTATAAAAGATACAGAATGGAAATTTACATTTACCGAAGAAGTTTGGATTATACCAACGTGCAGTGGATTTGTACCTAGGGAGATGAATAAAAGATGCAGAATGGAAATTTACATTTACCGAAGAACTTTGGATTATACCAACGCGCGGTGGATATGTACCTATGAAGAGGAATAAGAGATGCAGAATGGAAATTTACATTTACCGAAGAAGTTTGGATCATACCAACGCGCAGTGGATTTGCACCTATGTAGATGAAAAAAAGATGCATGAGGGAAACTTACATTTCCCCTAGAGGTTTGGATTATACCAACACGCGGTGGATTTGTACCTATGAAGATGAATAAAAGATGCAGAATGGAAATTTTCATTTACCGAAGAAGTTTGGATTATACCAACGCGCGGTGGATTTGTATCTACGAAGATGAATAAAAGAAGCAGAATGGAAATTTACATTTACCGAAGAAGTTTGGATTATACCAACGTGCGGTGGATTTGTACCTATGAAGATGAATAAAAGATGCACGAGGGAAACTTACCTTTCCCCAAGAGGTTTGGATTATACCAACGCGCGGTGGATTTGTACCTATGAAGATGAATAAAAGATGCAGAATGGAAATTTACATTTCGCGAAGAAGTTTGGATTATACCAACGCGCGGTGGATTTGTACCTATAAAGATGAATAAAAGATGCAGAATGGAAATTTACATTTACCGAAGAAGTTTGGATTATACCAACGTGCGGTGGATTTGTACCTATGAAGATGAAAAAAGATGCAGAATGGAAATTTACATTTACCGAAGAAGTTTGGATTATACCGACGCGCTGTGGATTTGTACCTATGAAGATGAATAAAAGATGCATGAGGGAAACTTACATTTCCCCAAGAGGTTTGGATTATACCAACGTGCGGTGGATTTGTACCTATGAAGATGAATAAAAGATGCACGAGGGAAACTTACATTTCCCCAAGAGGTTTGGATTATACCAACGCGCGGTGGATTTGTACCTATGAAGATAAATAAAAGATGCAGAATGGAAATTTACATTTACCGAAGAAGTTTGGATTATACCAACGCGCGGTGGATTTGTACCTATGAAGATGAATAAAAGATGCAGAATGGAAATTTACATTTACCGAAGAAGTTTGGATTATACCAACGTGCGGTGGATTTGTACCTATGAAGATGAAAAAAGATGCAGAATGGTCATTTACATTTACCGAAGAAGTTTGGATTATACCAACGAGCGGTGGATTTGTACCTATGAAGATGAATAAAAGATGCAGAATGGAAATTTATATTTACCGAAGAAGTTTGGATTATACCAACGTGCGGTGGATTTGTACCTATGAAGATGAATAAAAGATGCAGAATGGAAATTTACATTTACCGAAGAAGTTTGGATTATTGCAACGTGCGGTGGATTTCTACCTATGAAGATGAATAAAAGATGCATGAGGGAAACTTACATTTCCCCAAGAGGTTTTGATTATACCAACGCGCGGTGGATTTCTACCTATGAAGATGAATAAAAGATGCAGAATGGAAATTAACATTTACCGAAGAAGTTTGGATTATACCAACGTGCGCTGGATATGTACCTATGAAGAGGAATAAGAGATGCAGAATGGAAATTAACATTTACCGAAGAAGTTTGGATTATACCAACGTGCGGTGGATTCGTACCTGTGAAGATGAATAAAAGATGCACGAGGGAAACTTACATTTCCCCAAGAAGTTTGGATTATACCAACGCGCGGTGGATTTGTAACTATGAAGATGAATAAAAGATAAAGAATGGAAATTCACATTTACCGAAGAAGTTTGGATTATACCAACGCGTGGTGGATTCGTGCCTATGAAGATTTATAAAAGATACAGAATGGAAATTTACATTTACCGAAGAAGTTTGGATTATACCAACGTGCTGTGGATTTGTACCTAGGGAGATGAATAAAAGATGCAGAATGGAAATTTACATTTACCGAAGAACTTTGGATTATACCAACGTGCGCTGGATATGTACCTATGAAGAGGAATAAGAGATGCAGAATGGAAATTTACATATACCGAAGAAGTTTGGATTATACCAACGCGCGGTGGATTTGTATCTACGAAGATGAATAAAAGATGCAGAATGGAAATTTACATTCCCAAAGAAGTTTGGATTATACCAACGTGCGGTGGATTTGTACCTACGAAGATGATTAAAGAAGCAGAATCGAAATTTACATTTACCGAAGAAGTTTGGATTATACCAACGTGCGGTGGATTTGTACCTATGAAGATGAATAAAAGATGCACGAGGGAAACTTACATTTCCCCAAGAGGTTTGGATTATACCAACGCGCGGTGGATTTGTACCTATGAAGATAAATAAAAGATGCAGAATGGAAATTTACATTTACCGAAGAAGTTTGGATTATACCAACGCGCGGTGGATTTGTACCTATGAAGATGAATAAAAGATGCAGAATGGAAATTTACATTTACCGAAGAAGTTTGGATTATACCAACGTGCGGTGGATTTGTACCTATGAAGATGAAAAAAGATGCAGAATGGAAATTTACATTTACCGAAGAAGTTTGGATTATACCAACGAGCGGTGGATTTGTACCTATGAAGATGAATAAAAGATGCAGAATGGAAATTTACATTTACCGAAGAAGTTTGGATTATACCAACGTGCGGTGGATTTGTACCTATGAAGATGAATAAAAGATGCAGAATGGAAATTTACATTTACCGAAGAAGTTTGGATTATACCAACGCGCGGTGGATTTGTACCTATGAAGATGAATAAAAGATGCATGAGGGAAACTTACATTTCCCCAAGAGGTTTGGATTATACCATCGCGCGGTGGATTTGTACCTATGAAGATGAATAAAAGATGCAGAATGGAAATTTACATTTACCGAAGAATTTTGGATTATACCAACGCGCGGTGGATTTGTACCTACGAAGATGAATAAAAGAAGCAGAATGGAAATTTACATTTACCGAAGAAGTTTGGATTATACCAACGTGCGGTGGATTTGTACCTATGAAGATGAATAAAAGATGCACGGGGGAAACTTATATTTCCCCAAGAGGTTTTGATTATATCAACGCGCGGTGGATTTGTACCTATGAAGATGAATAAAAGATGCAGAATGGAAATTTACATTTACCGAAGAAGTTTGGATCATACCAACGCGCGGTGGATTTGTACCTATGAAGATGAATAAAAGATGCAGAATGGAAATTTACATTTACCGAAGAAGTTTGGATCATTCCAACGCGCGGTGGATTTGTACCTATGAAGATGAATAAAAGATGAAGAATGGAAATTTACATTTACCGAAGAAGTTTGGATTATAGCAACGTGCGGTGGATTTCTACCTATGAAGATGAATAAAAGATGCATGAGGGAAACTTACATTTCCCCAAGAGGTTTTGATTATACCAACGCGCGGTGGATTTCTACCTATGAAGATGAATAAAAGATGCAGAATGGAAATTAACATTTACCGAAGAAGTTTGGATTATACCAACGCGCGGTTGATTTGTACCTATGAAGATGAATAAAAGATGCAGAATTGAAATTTACATTTACCGAAGAAGTTTGGATTATGCCAACGCGCGGTGGATTTGTACCTATGAAGATGAATAAAAGATGCAGAATGGAAATTTACATTTACCGAAGAAGTTTGGATTATACCAACGCGCGGTGGATTTGTACCTACGAAGATGAATAAAAGATGCAGAATGGAAATTTACATTTACCGAAGAAGTTTGGATTATACCAACGCGCGGTGGATTTGTACCTATGAAGATGAATAAAAGAACCAGAATGGAAATTTACATTTACCGAAGAAGTTTGGATTATACCAACGTGCGGTGGATTCGTACCTATGAAGATGAATAAAAGATGCACGAGGGAAACTTACATTTCCCCAAGAGGTTTGGATTATACCAACGCGCGGTGGATTTGTACCTATGAAGATGAATAAAAGATGCAGAATGGAAATTTACATTTCGCGAAGAAGTTTGGATTATACCAACGCGCGGTGGATTTGTACCTATAAAGATGAATAAAAGATGCAGAATGGAAATTTACATTTACCGAAGAAGTTTGGATTATACCAACGTGCGGTGGATTTGTACCTATGAAGATGAAAAAAGATGCAGAATGGAAATTTACATTTACCGAAGAAGTTTGGATTATACCGACGCGCTGTGGATTTGTACCTATGAAGATGAATAAAAGATGCATGAGGGAAACTTACATTTCCCCAAGAGGTTTGGATTATACCAACGTGCGGTGGATTTGTACCTATGAAGATGAATAAAAGATGCAGAATGGAAATTTACATTTACCGAAGAAGTTTGGATTATACCAACGCGCGGTGGATTTGTACCTATGAAGATGACTAAAGATGCAGAATGAAAATTTACATTTACCGGAGAAGTTTGGATTATACCAACCCTCGGTGGATTTGTACCTACGAAGATGAATAAAAGAGGCAGAATGGAAATTTACATTTACCGAAGAAGTTTGGATTATACCAACGCGCGGTGGATTTGTACCTACGAAGATGAATAAAAGAAGCAGAGTGGAAATTTACATTTACCGAAGAAGTTTGGATTATACCAACGTGCGGTGGATTAGTACCTATGAAGATGAATAAAAGATGCATGGGGGAAACTTACATTTCCCCAAGAGGTTTGGATCATATCAACGCGCGGTGGATTTGTAACTATGAAGATGAATAAAAGATGCAGAATGGAAATTTACATTTACCGAAGAAGTTTGGATTATACCAACGCGCGGTGGATTCGTACCTACAAAGATTTATAAAAGATACAGAATGGAAATTTACATTTACCGAAGAAGTTTGGATTATACCAACGTGCAGTGGATTTGTACCTAGGGAGATGAATAAAAGATGCAGAATGGAAATTTACATTTACCGAAGAACTTTGGATTATACCAACGCGCGGTGGATATGTACCTATGAAGAGGAATAAGAGATGCAGAATGGAAATTTACATTTACCGAAGAAGTTTGGATTATACCAACGCGCGGTGGATTTGCACCTATGTAGATGAAAAAAAGATGCATGAGGGAAACTTACATTTCCCCTAGAGGTTTGGATTATACCAACACGCGGTGGATTTGTACCTATGAAGATGAATAAAAGATGCAGAATGGAAATTTTCATTTACCGAAGAAGTTTGGATTATACCAACGCGCGGTGGATTTGTATCTACGAAGATGAATAAAAGAAGCAGAATGGAAATTTACATTTACCGAAGAAGTTTGGATTATACCAACGCGCGGTGGATTTGTACCTATGAAGATGACTAAAGTTGCAGAATGGAAATTTACATTTACCGGAGAAGTTTGGATTATACCAACCCTCGGTGGATTTGTACCTACGAAGATGAATAAAAGAAGCAGAGTGGAAATTTACATTTACCGAAGAAGTTTGGATTATACCAACGTGCGGTGGATTAGTACCTATGAAGATGAATAAAAGATGCATGGGGGAAACTTACATTTCCCCAAGAGGTTTGGATTATACCAACGCGCGGTGGATTTGTACCTATGAAGATGAATAAAAGATGCAGAATGGAAATTTACATTTACCGAAGAAGTTTGGATCATACCAACACGCGGTGGATTTGTACCTATGAAGATGAATAAAAGATGCAGAATGGAAATTTACATTTACCGAAGAAGTTTGGATCATTCCAACGCGCGGTGGATTTGTACCTATGAAGATGAATAAAAGATGCAGAATGGAAATTTACATTTACCGAAGAAGTTTGGATTATACCAACGAGCGGTGGATTTGTACCTATGAAGATGAATAAAAGATGCAGAATGGAAATTTACATTTATCGAAGAAATTTTGATTATACCAACGCGCGGTGGATTTGTACCTATGAAGATGAATAAAAGATGCAGAATGGAAATTTACATTTACCGAAGAAGTTTGGATTATACCAACGCGCGGTGGATTTCTACCTATGAAGATGAATAAAAGATTCATGAGGGAAACTTACATTTCCCCAAGAGGTTTTGATTATACCAACGCGCGGTGGATTTCTACCTATGAAGATGAATAAAAGATGCAGAATGGAAATTTACATTTACCGAAGAAGTTAAGATTATACCAACGCGCGGTGGATTTGTACCTATGAAGATGAATAAAAGATGCAAAATGGAAATTTACATTTACCGAAAAAGTTTGGATTATACCAACGCGCAGTGGATTTGTACCTATGAAGATAAATAAAAGATGCAGAGTGGAAATTTACATTTACCGAAGAAGTTTGGATTATACCAACGTGCGGTGGATTAGTACCTATGAAGATGAATAAAAGATGCATGGGGGAAACTTACATTTCCCCAAGAGGTTTGGATTATACCAACGCGCGGTGGATTTGTACCTATGAAGATGAATAAAAGATGCAGAATGGAAATTTACATTTACCGAAGAAGTTTGGATCATACCAACACGCGGTGGATTTGTACCTATGAAGATGAATAAAAGATGCAGAATGGAAATTTACATTTACCGAAGAAGTTTGGATCATTCCAACGCGCGGTGGATTTGTACCTATGAAGATGAATAAAAGATGCAGAATGGAAATTTACATTTACCGAAGAAGTTTGGATTATACCAACGAGCGGTGGATTTGTACCTATGAAGATGAATAAAAGATGCAGAATGGAAATTTACATTTATCGAAGAAATTTTGATTATACCACCGCGCGGTGGATTTTTACCTATGAAGATGAATAAAAGATGCAGAATGGAAATTTACATTTACCGAAGAAGTTTGGATTATACCAACGCGCGGTGGATTTCTACCTATGAAGATGAATAAAAGATTCATGAGGGAAACTTACATTTCCCCAAGAGGTTTTGATTATACCAACGCGCGGTGGATTTCTACCTATGAAGATGAATAAAAGATGCAGAATGGAAATTTACATTTACCGAAGAAGTTAAGATTATACCAACGCGCGGTGGATTTGTACCTATGAAGATGAATAAAAGATGCAAAATGGAAATTTACATTTACCGAAAAAGTTTGGATTATACCAACGCGCAGTGGATTTGTACCTATGAAGATAAATAAAAGATGCAGAATGGAAATTTACATTTACCGAAGAAGTTTGGATTTTACCAACGCGCTGTGGATTTGTACCTCCGAAGATGAATAAAAGATGCAGAATGGAAATTTACATTTACCGAAGAATTTTGGATTATACCAACGCGCGGTGGATTTGTACCTACGAAGATGAATAAAAGAAGCAGAATGGAAATTTACATTTACCGAAGAAGTTTGGATTATACCAACGTGCGGTGGATTTGTACCTATGAAGATGAATAAAAGATGCACGAGGGAAACTTCCATTTCCCCAAGAGGTTTGGATTATACCAACGCGCGGTGGATTTGTAACTATGAAGATGAATAAAAGATGCAGAATGGAAATTTACAATTACCGAAGAAGTTTGGATTATACCAACGCGCGGTGGATTCGTACCTATGAAGAGTTATAAAGGATGCAGAATGGAAATTTACATTTACCGAAGAAGTTTGGATTATACCAACGTGCGGTGGATTTGTACCTAGGGAGATGAATAAAAGATGCAGAATGGAAATTTACATTTATCGAAGAACTTTGGATTATACCAACACGCGGTGGATTTGTACCTATGAAGAGGAATAAGAGATGCAGAATGGAAATTTACATTTACCGAAGAAGTTTGGATTATACCAACTCACGGTGGATTTGTACCTATGAAGATGAATAAAACATGCAGAATGGAAATTTACATTTACCGAAGAAGTTTGGATTATACCAACGCGCTGTGGATTTGTACCTATGAAGATGAATAAAAGATGCATGAGGGAAACTTACATTTCCCCAAGAGGTTTGGATTATACCAACTTGCGGTGGATTTGTACCTATGAAGATGAATAAAAGATGCAGAATGGAAATTTACATTTACCGAAGAAGTTTGGATTATACCAACGCGCGGTGGATTTGTACCTATGAAGATGACTAAAGATGCAGAATGGAAATTTACATTTACCGGAGAAGTTTGGATTATACCAACGCTCGGTGGATTTGTACCTACGAAGATGAATAAAAGATGCAGAATGGAAATTTACATTTACCGAAGAAGTTTGGATTATACCAACGCGCGGTGGATTTGTACCTACGAAGATGAATAAAAGAAGCAGAGTGGAAATTTACATTTACCGAAGAAGTTTGGATTATACCAACGTGCGGTTGATTTGTACCTATGAAGATGAATAAAAGATGCATGGGGGAAACTTACATTTCCCCAAGAGGTTTGGATTATACCAACGCGCGGTGGATTTGTACCTATGAAGATGAATAAAAGATGCAGAATGGAAATTTACATTTACCGAAGAAGTTTGGATCATACCAACGCGTGGTGGATTTGTACCTATGAAGATGAATAAAAGATGCAGAATGGAAATTTACATTTACCGAAGAAGTTTGGATCATTCCAACGCGCGGTGGATTTGTACCTATGAAGATGAATAAAAGATGCAGAATGGAAATTTACATTTACCGAAGAAGTTTGGATTATACCAACGAGCGGTGGATTTGTACCTATGAAGATGAATAAAAGATGCAGAATGGAAATTTACATTTATCGAAGAAATTTTGATTATACCAACGCGCGGTGGATTTTTACCTATGAAGATGAATAAAAGATGCAGAATGGAAATTTACATTTACCGAAGAAGTTTGGATTATACCAACGCGCGGTGGATTTCTACCTATGAAGATGAATAAAAGATTCATAAGGGAAACTTACATTTCCCCAAGAGGTTTTGATTATACCAACGCGCGGTGGATTTGTACCTATGAAGATGAATAAAAGATGCAAAATGGAAATTTACATTTACCGAAGAAGTTTGGATTATACCAACGCGCGGTGGATTTGTACCTATGAAGATGAATAAAAGATGCAAAATGGAAATTTACATTTACCAAAAAAGTTTGGATTACACCAACGCGCAGTGGATTTGTACCTATGAAGATAAATAAAAGATGCAGAATGGAAATTTACATTTACCGAAGAAGTTTGGATTTTACCAACGCGGGGTGGATTTGTACCTATGAAGATGAATAAAGATGCAGAATGGAAATTTACATTTACCGGAGAAGTTTGCATGAAACCAACACGCGGTGGATTTGTACCTCCGAAGATGAATAAAAGATGCAGAATGGAAATTTACATTTACCGAAGAAGTTTGGATTACACCAACGCGTGGTGGATTTGTACCTACGAAGATGAATAAAAGAAGCAGAATGGAAATTTACATTTACCGAAGAAGTTTGGATTATACCAACGTGCGGTGGATTTGTACCTATGAAGATGAATAAAAGATGCACGGGGGAAACTTCCATTTCCCCAAGAGGTTTGGATTATACCAACGCGCGGTGGATTTGTAACTATGAAGATGAATAAAAGATGCAGAATGGAAATTTACAATTACCGAAGAAGTTTGGATCATACCAACGCGCGGTGGATTCGTACCTATGAAGAGTTATAAATGATGCAGAATGGAAATTTACATTTACCGAAGAAGTTTGGATTATACCAACGTGCGGTGGATTTGTACCTAGGGAGATGAATAAAAGATGCAGAATGGAAATTTACATTTATCGAAGAACTTTGGATTATACCAACACGCGGTGGATTTGTACCCATGAAGAGGAATAAGAGATGCAGAATGGAAATTTACATTTACCGAAGAAGTTTGGATTATACCAACGCACGGTGGATTTGTACCTATGAAGATGAATAAAAGATGCATGAGGGAAACTTACATTTCCCCAAGAGGTTTGGATTATACCAAGGCGCGATGGATTTCTACCTATGAAGATGAATAAAAGATGCAGAATGGAAATTTACATTTACCGGTGAAGTTTGGATTATACCAACGTGCGGTGGATTTGTACCTACGAAGATGAATAAAAGAGGCAGAATGGGAATTTACATTTACCGAAGAAGTTTGGATTATACAACGCGCGGTGGATTTGTACCTACGAAGATGAATAAAAGAAGCAGAATGGAAATTTACATTTACCGAAGAAGTTTGGATTATACCAACGTGCGGTGGATTTGTACCTATGAAGATGAATAAAAGATGCACGGGGGAAACTTACATTTCCCCACGAGGTTTGGATTATACCAACGCACGGTGGATTTGTACCTATGAAGATGAATAAAAGATGCAGAATGGAAATTTACATTTACCGAAGAAGTTTGGATTATACCAACGCGCGGTGGATTTGTACCTATGAAGATGAATAAAAGATGCAAAATGGAAATTTACATTTACCGAAGAAGTTTGGATTATACCAACGCGCGGTGGATTTGTACCTATGAAGATGAATAAAAGGTGCATGAGGGAAACTTACATTTCCCCAAAAGGTTTGGATTATACCAACGCGCGGTGGATTTGTACCTATGAAGATGAATAAAAGATGCAGAATGGAAATTTACATTAACAGAAGAAGTTTGGATTATACCAACGCGCGGTGGATTTGTACCTATGAAGATGAATAAAAGATGCGCAATGGAAATTTACATTTACCGAAGAACTTTGGATCATACCAACGCGCGGTCGATTTGAACCTATGAAGATGAATAAAAGATGCAGGAGGGAAACTTACATTTCCCCAAGAAATTTGGATTATACCAACGCGCGGTGGATTTGTACATATGAAGATGAATAAAAGATGCAGAATGGAAATTTACATTTACCGAAGAAGTTTGGATTATACCAACGCGCGGTGGATTTGTACCTATGAAGATGAATAAAAGATGCAGAATGGAAATTTACATTTACCGAAGAAGTTTGGATTATACCAACGCGCGGTGGATTTTTACCTAGGGAGATGAATAAAAGATGCAGAATGGAAACCTACATTTACCGAAGAAGTTTGGATTATACCAACGCGCGGTTGATTTGTACCTAGGGAGATGAATAAAAGATGCAGAATGGAAATTTACATTTACCGAAGAAGTTTGGACCATACCAACATGCAGTGGATTTGTACATAGGGAGATGAATAAGAGATGCGCTATGGAAATTTACAATTACTGAAGAAGTTTGGATTATACCAACGTGCGGTGGATTTGTACCTATGAAGATGAATAAAAGATGCACGAGGGAAACTTACATTTCCCCAAGAAGTTTGGATTATACCAACGCGCGGTGGATTTGTACCTATGAAGATGAATAAAAGATGCAGAATGGAAATTTACATTTACCGAAGAAGTTTGGATTATACCAACGCGCGGTGGATTCGTACCTATGAAGATTTATAAAAGATGTAGAATGGAAATTTACATTTACCGAAGAAGTTTGGATTATACCAACGTGCGGTGGATTTGTACCTATGAAGATGAATAAAAGATGCACGAAGGAAACTCACATTTCCCCAAGAATTTGGGATTATAGCAATGCGCGGTGGATTTGTACCTATGAAGATGAATAAAAGATGCAGAATGGAAATTTACATTTACCGAAGAAGTTTGGACTATACCAACACGCGGTGGATTTGTACCTATGAAGATGAATAAAAGACGCATGAGGGAAACTTACATTTCCCCAAGAGGTTTGGATTATACCAACGCGCGGTGGATTTGCACCTATGAAGATGAATAAAAGACGCAGAATGGAAATTTTCATTTACCGAAGAAGTTTGGATTATACCAACGCGCGGTGGATTTGTACCTATGATGATGAATAAGAGATGCGCAATGGAAATTTACATTTACCGAAGAAGTTTGGATCATACCAACGCGCGGTGGATTTGTACCTATGAAGATGAAAAAAAGGTGCATGATGGAAACTTACATTTCCCCAAGAAGTTTGGATTATACCAACGCGCAGTGGATTTGTACCTACGAAGATAAATAAAAGATGCAGAATGGAAATTTACATTTACCAAAGAAGTTTGGATTATACCAACGCGCTGTGGATTTGTACCTACGAAGATGAATAAAAGATGCAGAATGGAAATTTCCATTTACCGAAGAAGTTTGGATTATACTAACGCGCGGTGGATTTGTACCTATGAAGATGAATAAAAGATGCAGAATGGAAATTTACATTAACAGAAGAAGTTTGGATTATACCAACGCGTGGTGGATTTGTACCTATGAAGATGATTAAAGATGCAAAAAGGAAATTTACATTTACCGGATTAGTTTGGATTATACCAACGCGCGGTGGATTTGTACCTACGAAGATGAATAAAGGATGCAGAATGGAAATTTACATTTACCGAAGAAGTTTGGATTATACCAACGCGCGGTGGATTTGTACCTACAAAGATGAAAAAAAGAAGCAAAATGGAAATTTACATTTACCGAAGAAGTTTGGATTATACCAACGTGCGGTGGATTTGTACCTATGAAGATGAATAAAAGATGCACGAGGGAAACTTACATTTACCCAAGAGGTTTGGATTATACCAACGCGCGGTGGATTTGTACCTATGAAGATGAATAAAAGATGCAGAATGGAAATTTACATTTACCGAAGAAGTTAGGATTATACCAACGTGCGGTGGATTTGTACCTTGAAGATGAATAAAAGATGCAGAATGGAAATTTACATTTACCGAAGAAGTTTGGATTATACCAACGAGCGGTGGATTTGTACCTATGAAGATGAATAAAAGATGCAGAATGGAAATTTACATTTACCGAAGAAGTTTGGATTATATCAACGCGCGGTGGATTTGTACCTATGAAGATGAATAAAAGATTCAGAATGGAAATTTACATTTACCGTAGAAGTTTGGATTATACCAACGTGCGGTGGATTTGTACCTATGAAGATGAATAAAAGATGCATGAGGGAAACTTACATTTCCCCAAGAGGTTTGGATTATACCAACGCGCGGTGGATTTCTACCTATGAAGATGAATAAAAGATGCAGAATGGAAATTTACATTTACCGAAGAAGTTTGGATTATACCAACGCGCGGTGGATTTGTACCTACGAAGATGAATAAAAGATGCAGAATGGAAATTTACTTTTACCGAAGAAGTTTTGATTATACCAACGCGCTGTGTATTTGTACCTACGAAGATGAATAAAAGATGCAGAATGGAAATTTCCATTTACCGAAGAAGTTTGGATTATACTAACGCGCGGTGGATTTGTATCTATGAAGATGAATAAAAGATGCAGAATGGAAATTTACATTAACCGAAGAAGTTTGGATTATACCAACGCGCGTTGGATTTTTACCTATAAAGATGAATAAAGATGCAGAAAGGAAATTTACATTTACCGAAGAAGTTTGGATTATACCAACGCGCGGTGGATTCGTACCTATGAAGATTTATAAAAGATGTAGAATGGAAATTTACATTTACCGAAGAAGTTTGGATTATACCGACGTGCGGTGGATTTGTACCTATGAAGATGAATAAAAGATGCACGAAGGAACCTCACATTTCCCCAAGAATTTTGGATTATACCAATGCGCGGTGGATTTGTACCTATGAAGATGAATAAAAGATGCAGAATGGAAATTTACATTTACCGAAGAAGTTTGGATTATAACAACGCGCGGTGGATTTGTACCTATGAAGATGAATAAAAGACGCATGAGGGAAACTTACATTTCCCCAAGAGGTTTGGATTATACCAACGCGCGGTGGATTTGTACCTATGAAGATGAATAAAAGATGCGCAATGGAAATTTACATTTACCGAAGAAGTTTGGATCATACCAACGCGCGGTCGATTTGAACCTATGAAGATGAATAAAAGATGCAGGAGGGAAACTTACATTTCCCCAAGAAATTTGGATTATACCAACGCGCGGTGGATTTGTACCTATAAGATGAATAAAAGATGCAGAATGGAAATTTACATTTACCGAAGAAGTTTGGATTATACCAACGCGCGGTGGATTTGTACCTATGAAGATGAATAAAAGATGCAGAATGGAAATTTACATTTACCGAAGAAGTTTGGATTATACCAACGCGCGGTGGATTTTTACCTAGGGAGATGAATAAAAGATGCAGAATGGAAACCTACATTTACCGAAGAAGTTTGGATTATACCAACGCGCGGTTGATTTGTACCTAGGGAGATGAATAAAAGATGCAGAATGGAAATTTACATTTACCGAAGAAGTTTGGACCATACCAACATGCAGTGGATTTGTACATAGGGAGATGAATAAGAGATGCGCTATGGAAATTTACAATTACTGAAGAAGTTTGGACTATACCAACGTGCGGTGGATTTGTACCTATGAAGATGAATAAAAGATGCACGAGGGAAACTTACATTTCCCCAAGAAGTTTGGATTATACCAACGCGCGGTGGATTTGTACCTATGAAGATGAATAAAAGATGCAGAATGGAAATTTACATTTACCGAAGAAGTTTGGATTATACCAACGCGCGGTGGATTCGTACCTATGAAGATTTATAAAAGATGTAGAATGGAAATTTACATTTACCGAAGAAGTTTGGATTATACCAACGTGCGGTGGATTTGTACCTATGAAGATGAATAAAAGATGCACGAAGGAAACTCACATTTCCCCAAGAATTTGGGATTATAGCAATGCGCGGTGGATTTGTACCTATGAAGATGAATAAAAGATGCAGAATGGAAATTTACATTTACCGAAGAAGTTTGGACTATACCAACACGCGGTGGATTTGTACCTATGAAGATGAATAAAAGACGCATGAGGGAAACTTACATTTCCCCAAGAGGTTTGGATTATACCAACGCGCGGTGGATTTGCACCTATGAAGATGAATAAAAGACGCAGAATGGAAATTTTCATTTACCGAAGAAGTTTGGATTATACCAACGCGCGGTGGATTTGTACCTATGATGATGAATAAGAGATGCGCAATGGAAATTTACATTTACCGAAGAAGTTTGGATCATACCAACGCGCGGTGGATTTGTACCTATGAAGATGAATAAAAGATGTGTGAGGGAAACTTACATTTCCCCAAGAAGTTTGGATTATACCAACGCGCGGTGGATTTGTACCTATGAAGATGAATAAAAGATTCAGAATGGAAATTTACATTTACCGAAGATGTTTGGATTATACCAACGCGCGGAGGATTCGTACCTATGAAGATAAATAAAAGATGCAGAATGGACATTTACATTTACCGAAGAAGTTTGGATTATACCAACGCGCGGTGGATTTGTACCTATGAAGATGAATAAAAGATGCAGAATGGAAATTTACATTTACCGAAGAAGTTTGGATTATACCAACGCGCGGTGGGTTCGTACCTATGAAGTTTTTTAAAAGATGCAGAATGGAAATTTACATTTACCGAAGAAGTTTGGATTATACCAACGTGCGGTTGATTTGTACCTATGAAGATGAATAAAAGATGCATGAGGGAAACTCACATTTCCCCGAGAAGTTTGGATTATACCAACGTGCGGTGGATTTGTACCTATGAAGATGAATAAAAGATGCACGAGGGAAACTTACATTTCCCCAAGAAGTTTGGATTATACCAACGCGCGGTGATTTAAACCTTTGAAGATTTATAAAAGATGCAGAATGGAAATTTACATTTACCGAAGGAGTTTGGATTATACAAACGTGCGGTGGATTTGTACCTATGAAGATGAATAAAAGATGCACGAGGAAAACTTACATTTCCCCAAGAAGTTTGGATTATACCAATGCGCGGTGGATTTGTACCTATGAAGATGAATAAAAGATGCAGAATGGAAATTTACATTTACCGAAGAAGTTTGGATTGTACCAACGCGCGGTGGATTCGTACCTATGAAGATGAATAAAAGATGCATGAGGGAAATTTACATTTACCGAAGAAGTTTGGATTAAACCAACGCGCGGTGGATTTGTACCAATGAAGATGAATAAAAGATGCAGAATGGAAATTTACAATTACCGAAGAAGTTTGGATTATACCAACGTGCGGTGGATTTGTACCTACGAAGATGAATAAAAGAGGCAGAATGGAAATTTACATTTACCGAAGAAGTTTGGATTATACAACGCGCGGTGGATTTGTACCTACGAAGATGAATAAAAGAAGCAGAATGGAAATTTACATTTACCGAAGAAGTTTGGATTATACCAACGTGCGGTGGATTTGTACCTATGAAGATGAATAAAAGATGCACGGGGGAAACTTACATTTCCCCACGAGGTTTGGATTATACCAACGCACGGTGGATTTGTACCTATGAAGATGAATAAAAGATGCACACTGGAAATTTACATTTACCGAAGAAGTTTGGATTATACCAACGCGCGGTGTATTTGTACCTATGAAGATGAATAAAAGATGCAAAATGGAAATTTACATTTACCGAAGAAGTTTGGATTATACCAACGCGCGGTGGATTTGTACCTATGAAGATGAATAAAAGGTGCATGAGGGAAACTTACATTTCCCCAAAAGGTTTGGATTATACCAACGCGCGGTGGATTTGTACCTATGAAGATGAATAAAAGATGCAGAATGGAAATTTTCATTTACCGAAGAAGTTTGGATTATACCACGTGCGGTGGATTTGTACCTATGAAGATGAATAAGAGATGCGCAATGGAAATTTACATTTACCGAAGAAGTTTGGATCATACCAACTAGCGGTGGATTTGTACCTATGAAGATGAAAAAAAGGTGCATGATGGAAACTTACATTTCCCCAAGAAGTTTGGATTATACCAACGCGCAGTGGATTTGTACCTACGAAGATAAATAAAAGATGCAGAATGGAAATTTACATTTACCAAAGAAGTTTGGATTATACCAACGCGCTGTGGATATGTACCTACGAAGATGAATAAAAGATGCAGAATGGAAATTTCCATTAACAGAAGAAGTTTGGATTATACCAACGCGCGGTGGATTTGTACCTATGAAGATGATTAAAGATGCAGAAAGGAAATTTACATTTACCGGATTAGTTTGGATTATACCAACGCGCGGTGGATTTGTACCTACGAAGATGAATAAAGGATGCAGAATGGATATTTACATTTACCGAAGAAGTTTGGATTATACCAACGCGCGGTGGATTTGTACCTACAAAGATGAATAAAAGAAGCAGAATGGAAATTTACATTTACCGAAGAAGTTTGGATTATACCAACGTGCGGTGGATTTGTACCTATGAAGATGAATAAAAGATGCACGAGGGAAACTTACATTTACCCAAGAGGTTTGGATTATACCAACGCGCGGTGGATTTGTACCTATGAAGATGAATAAAAGATGCAGAATGGAAATTTACATTTACCGAAGAAGTTAGGATTATACCAACGTGCGGTGGATTTGTACCTTGAAGATGAATAAAAGATGCAGAATTGAAATTTACATTTACCGAAGAAGTTTGGATTATACCAACGAGCGGTGGATTTGTACCTATGAAGATGAATAAAAGATGCAGAATGGAAATTTACATTTACCGAAGAAGTTTCGATTATACCAACGCGCGGTGGATTTGTACCTATGAAGATGAATAAAAGATGCAGAATGGAAATTTACATTTACCGTAGAAGTTTGGATTATACCAACGCGCGGTGGATTTGTACCTATGAAGATGAATAAAAGATGCATGAGGGAAACTTACATTTCCCCAAGAGGTTTGGATTATACCAACGCGCGGTGGATTTCTACCTATGAAGATGAATAAAAGATGCAGAATGGAAATTTACATTTACCGAAGAAGTTTGGATTATACCAACGCGCGGTGGATTTGTACCTATGAAGATGAATAAAAGATGCAAAATGGAAATTTACATTTACCGAAGAAGTTTGGATTATACCAACTCGCGGTGGATTTGTACCTATGAAGATGAATAAAAGATGCAGAATGGAAATTTACATTTACCAAAGAAGTTTGGATTATACCAAAGCGCGGTGGATTTGTACCTATGAAGATGAATAAAAGATGCAGAATGGAAATTTACATTTACCGAAGAAGTTTGGATTATACCAACGCGCGGTGGATTTGTACCTACGAAGATGAATAAAAGATGCAGAATGGAAATTTACTTTTACCGAAGAAGTTTTGATTTTACCAACGCGCTGTGTATTTGTACCTACGAAGATGAATAAAAGATGCAGAATGGAAATTTCCATTTACCGAAGAAGTTTGGATTATACTAACGCGCGGTGGATTTGTATCTATGAAGATGAATAAAAGATGCAGAATGGAAATTTACATTAACCGAAGAAGTTTGGATTATACCAACGCGCGTTGGATTTTTACCTATAAAGATGAATAAAGATGCAGAAAGGAAATTTACATTTACCTAAGAAGTTTGGATTATACCAACGCGCGGTGGATTCGTACCTATGAAGATTTATAAAAGATGTAGAATGGAAATTTACATTTACCGAAGAAGTTTGGATTATACCAACGTGCGGTGGATTTGTACCTATGAAGATGAATAAAAGATGCACGAAGGAAACTCACATATCCCCAAGAATTTTGGATTATACCAATGCGCGGTGGATTTGTACCTATGAAGATGAATAAAAGATGCAGAATGGAAATTTACATTTACCGAAGAAGTTTGGATTATAACAACGCGCGGTGGATTTGTACCTATGAAGATGAATAAAAGACGCCTGAGGGAAACTTACATTTCCCCAAGAGGTTTGGATTATACCAACGCGCGGTGGATTTGTACCTATGAAGATGAATAAAAGATGCGCAATGGAAATTTACATTTACCGAAGAAGTTTTGATCATACCAACGCGCGGTCGATTTGAACCTATGAAGATGAATAAAAGATGCAGGAGGGAAACTTACATTTCCCCAAGAAGTTTGGATTATACCAACGCGCGGTGGATTTGTACCTATGAAGATGAATAAAAGATGCAGAATGGAAATTTACATTTACCGAAGAAGTTTGGATTATACCAACGCGCGGTGGATTTGTACCTATGAAGATGAATAAAAGATGCAGAATGGAAATTTACATTTACCGAAGAAGTTTGGATTATACCAACGCGCGGTGGATTTTTACCTAGGGAGATGAATAAAAGATGCAGAATGGAAACCTACATTTACCGAAGAAGTTTGGATTATACCAACGCGCGGTTGATTTGTACCTAGGGAGATGAATAAAAGATGCAGAATGGAAATTTACATTTACCGAAGAAGTTTGGACCATACCAACATGCAGTGGATTTGTACATAGGGAGATGAATAAGAGATGCGCTATGGAAATTTACAATTACTGAAGAAGTTTGGATTATACCAACGTGCGGTGGATTAGTACCTATGAAGATGAATAAAAGATGCACGAGGGAAACTTACATTTCCCCAAGAAGTTTGGATTATACCAACGCGCGGTGGATTTGTACCTATGAAGATGAATAAAAGATGCAGAATGGAAATTTACATTTACCGAAGAAGTTTGGATTATACCAACGCGCGGTGGATTCGTACCTATGAAGATTTATAAAAGATGTAGAATGGAAATTTACATTTACCGAAGAAGTTTGGATTATACCAACGCGCGGTGGATTTGTACCTATGAAGATGAATAAAAGATGCACGAAGGAAACTCACATTTCCCCAAGAATTTGGGATTATAGCAATGCGCGGTGGATTTGTACCTATGAAGATGAATAAAAGATGCAGAATGGAAATTTACATTTACCGAAGAAGTTTGGACTATACCAACACGCGGTGGATTTGTACCTATGAAGATGAATAAAAGACGCATGAGGGAAACTTACATTTCCCCAAGAGGTTTGGATTATACCAACGCGCGGTGGATTTGCACCTATGAAGATGAATAAAAGACGCAGAATGGAAATTTTCATTTACCGAAGAAGTTTGGATTATACCAACGCGCGGTGGATTTGTACCTATGATGATGAATAAGAGATGCCCAATGGAAATTTACATTTACCGAAGAAGTTTGGATCATACCAACGCGCGGTGGATTTGTACCTATGAAGATGAATAAAAGATGTGTGAGGGAAACTTACATTTCCCCAAGAAGTTTGGATTATACCAACGCGCGGTGGATTTGTACCTATGAAGATGAATAAAAGATTCAGAATGGAAATTTACATTTACCGAAGATGTTTGGATTATACCAACGCGCGGTGGATTCGTACCTATGAAGATAAATAAAAGATGCAGAATGGAAATTTACATTTACCGAAGAAGTTATGATTATACCAACGCGCGGTGGATTTGTACCTATGAAGATGAATAAAAGATGCAGAATGGAAATTTACATTTACCGAAGAAGTTTGGATCATACCAACGCGCGGTGGGTTCGTACCTATGAAGTTTTTTAAAAGATGCAGAATGGAAATTTACATTTACCGAAGAAGTTTGGATTATACCAACGTGCGGTGGATTTGTACCTATGAAGATGAATAAAAGATGCACGAGGGAAACTCACATTTCCCCGAGAAGTTTGGATTATACCAACGTGCGGTGGATTTGTACCTATGAAGATGAATAAAAGATGCACGAGGGAAACTTACATTTCCCCAAGAAGTTTGGATTATACCAACGCGCGGTGATTTAAACCTTTGAAGATTTATAAAAGATGCAGAATGGAAATTTACATTTACCGAAGAAGTTTGGATTATACAAACGTGCGGTGGATTTGTACCTATGAAGATGAATAAAAGATGCACGAGGAAAACTTACATTTCCCAAGAAGTTTGGATTATACCAATGCGCGGTGGATTTGTACCTATGAAGATGAATAAAAGATGCAGAATGGAAATTTACATTTACCGAAGAAGTTTGGATTATACCAACGCGCGGTGGATTCGTACCTATGAAGATGAATAAAAGATGCATGAGGGAAATTTACATTTACCGAAGAAGTTTGGATTAAACCAACGCGCGGTGGATTTGTTCCAATGAAGATGAATAAAAGATGCAGAATGGAAATTTACAATTACCGAAGAAGTTTGGATTATACCAACGTGCGGTGGATTTGTACCAATGAAGATGAATAAAAGATGCAGAATGGAAATTTACATTTACCGAAGAAGTTTGGATTATACCAACGCACGGTGGATTTGTACCTATGAAGATGAATAAAAGATGCATGAGGGAAACTTACATTTCCCCAAGAGGTTTGGATTATACCAACGCGCGGTGGATTTGTACCTATGAAGATGAATAAAAGATGCGCAATGGAAATTTACATTTACCGAAGAAGTTTTGATCATACCAACGCGCGGTCGATTTGAACCTATGAAGATGAATAAAAGATGCAGGAGGGAAACTTACATTTCCCCAAGAAGTTTGGATTATACCAACCGCGGTGGATTTGTACCTATGAAGATGAATAAAAGATGCAGAATGGAAATTTACATTTACCGAAGAAGTTTGGATTATACCAACGCGCGGTGGATTTGTACCTATGAAGATGAATAAAAGATGCAGAATGGAAATTTACATTTACCGAAGAAGTTTGGATTATACCAACGCGCGGTGGATTTTTACCTAGGGAGATGAATAAAAGATGCAGAATGGAAACCTACATTTACCGAAGAAGTTTGGATTATACCAACGCGCGGTTGATTTGTACCTAGGGAGATGAATAAAAGATGCAGAATGGAAATTTACATTTACCGAAGAAGTTTGGACCATACCAACATGCAGTGGATTTGTACATAGGGAGATGAATAAGAGATGCGCTATGGAAATTTACAATTACTGAAGAAGTTTGGATTATACCAACGTGCGGTGGATTTGTACCTATGAAGATGAATAAAAGATGCACGAGGGAAACTTACATTTCCCCAAGAAGTTTGGATTATACCAACGCGCGGTGGATTTGTACCTATGAAGATGAATAAAAGATGCAGAATGGAAATTTACATTTACCGAAGAAGTTTGGATTATACCAACGCGCGGTGGATTCGTACCTATGAAGATTTATAAAAGATGTAGAATGGAAATTTACATTTACCGAAGAAGTTTGGATTATACCAACGCGCGGTGGATTTGTACCTATGAAGATGAATAAAAGATGCACGAAGGAAACTCACATTTCCCCAAGAATTTGGGATTATAGCAATGCGCGGTGGATTTGTACCTATGAAGATGAATAAAAGATGCAGAATGGAAATTTACATTTACCGAAGAAGTTTGGACTATACCAACACGCGGTGGATTTGTACCTATGAAGATGAATAAAAGACGCATGAGGGAAACTTACATTTCCCCAAGAGGTTTGGATTATACCAACGCGCGGTGGATTTGCACCTATGAAGATGAATAAAAGACGCAGAATGGAAATTTTCATTTACCGAAGAAGTTTGGATTATACCAACGCGCGGTGGATTTGTACCTATGATGATGAATAAGAGATGCGCAATGGAAATTTACATTTACCGAAGAAGTTTGGATCATACCAACGCGCGGTGGATTTGTACCTATGAAGATGAATAAAAGATGTGTGAGGGAAACTTACATTTCCCCAAGAAGTTTGGATTATACCAACGCGCGGTGGATTTGTACCTATGAAGATGAATAAAAGATTCAGAATGGAAATTTACATTTACCGAAGATGTTTGGATTATACCAACGCGCGGTGGATTCGTACCTATGAAGATAAATAAAAGATGCAGAATGGAAATTTACATTTACCGAAGAAGTTTGGATTATACCAACGCGCGGTGGATTTGTACCTATGAAGATGAATAAAAGATGCAGAATGGAAATTTACATTTACTGAAGAAGTTTGGATTATACCAACGCGCGGTGGGTTCGTACCTATGAAGTTTTTTAAAAGATGCAGAATGGAAATTTACATTTACCGAAGAAGTTTGGATTATACCAACGTGCGGTGGATTTGTACCTATGAAGATGAATAAAAGATGCACGAGGGAAACTCACATTTCCCCGAGAAGTTTGGATTATACCAACGTGCGGTGGATTTGTACCTATGAAGATGAATAAAAGATGCACGAGGGAAACTTACATTTCCCCAAGAAGTTTGGATTATACCAACGCGCGGTGATTTAAACCTTTGAAGATTTATAAAAGATGCAGAATGGAAATTTACATTTACCGAAGAAGTTTGGATTATACAAACGTGCGGTGGATTTGTACCTATGAAGATGAATAAAAGATGCACGAGGAAAACTTACATTTCCCAAGAAGTTTGGATTATACCAATGCGCGGTGGATTTGTACCTATGAAGATGAATAAAAGATGCAGAATGGAAATTTACATTTACCGAAGAAGTTTGGATTATACCAACGCGCGGTGGATTCGTACCTATGAAGATGAATAAAAGATGCATGAGGGAAATTTACATTTACCGAAGAAGTTTGGATTAAACCAACGCGCGGTGGATTTGTTCCAATGAAGATGAATAAAAGATGCAGAATGGAAATTTACAATTACCGAAGAAGTTTGGATTATACCAACGTGCGGTGGATTTGTACCAATGAAGATGAATAAAAGATGCAGAATGGAAATTTACATTTACCGAAGAAGTTTGGATTATACCAACGCACGGTGGATTTGTACCTATGAAGATGAATAAAAGATGCATGAGGGAAACTTACATTTCCCCAAGAGGTTTGGATTATACCAACGCGCGGTGGATTTGTACCTATGAAGATGAATAAAAGATGCATGAGGGAAACTTACATTTACCGAAGAACTTTGGATTATACCAACGCGCGGTGGATTTGTACCTATGAAGATGAATAAAAGATGCAGAATGGAAATTTACATTTACCGAAGAAGTTTTGATTATACCAACGCGCGGTGGATTTGTACCTACGAAGATGAATAAAAGATGCAGAATGGAAATTTACATTTACCGAAGTTTGGATTATACCAACGCGCGGTGGATTTGTACCTATGAAGATGAATAAAAGATGCAGAATGGAAATTTACAATTACCGGAAAAGTTTGGATTATACCAACGCGCGGTGGATTTGCACCTATGAAAATGAATAAAAGACGCAGAATGGAAATTTTCATTTACCGAAGAAGTTTGGATTATACCAACGTGCGGTGGATTTGTACCTATGATGATGAATAAGAGAGGCGCAATGGAAATTTACATTTACCGAAGAAGTTTGGATCATACCAACGCGCGGTGGATTTGTACCTATGAAGATGAATAAAAGATGTGTGAGGGAAACTTACATTTCCCCAAGAAGTTTGGATTATACCAACGCGCGGTGGATTTGTACCTATGAAGATGAATAAAAGATTCAGAATGGAAATTTACATTTACCGAAGATGTTTGGATTATACCAACGCGCGGTGGATTCGTACCTATGAAGATAAATAAAAGATGCATGAGGGAAACTTACATTTCCCCAAGAGGTTTGGATTATACCAACGCGCGGTGGATTTGTACCTATGAAGATGAATAAAAGATGCAGAATGGAAATTTACATTTACCGAAGAAGTTTTGATTATACCAACGCGCGGTGGATTTGTACCTACGAAGATGAATAAAAGATGCAGAATGGAAATTTACATTTACCGAAGTTTGGATTATACCAACGCGCGGTGGATTTGTACCTATGAAGATGAATAAAAGATGCACAATGGAAATTTACAATTACCGGAAAAGTTTGGATTATACCAACGCGCGGTGGATTTGTACCTACGAAGATGAATAAAAGATGCAGAATGGAAATTTACATTTACCGAAGAAGTTTGGATTATACCAACGTGCGGTGGATTTGTACCTATGAAGATGAATAAAAGATGCACGAGGGAAACTACATTTCCCCAAGAAGTTTGGATTATACCAACGCGCGGTGGATTTGTACCTATGAAGATGAAAAAAGATGCAGAATGGAAATTTACATTTACCGAAGATGTTTGGATTATACCAACGCGCGGTGGATTCGTACCTATGAAGATAAATAAAAGATGCATGAGGGAAACTTACATTTCCCCAAGAGGTTTGGATTATACCAACGCGCGGTGGATTTTTACCTATGAAGATGAATAAAAGATGCAGAATGGAAATTTACATTTACCGAAGAAGTTTTGATTATACCAACGCGCGGTGGATTTGTACCTACGAAGATGAATAAAAGATGCAGAATGGAAATTTACATTTACCGAAGTTTGGATTATACCAACGCGCGGTGGATTTGTACCTATGAAGATGAATAAAAGATGCACAATGGAAATTTACAATTACCGGAAAAGTTTGGATTATACCAACGCGCGGTGGATTTGTACCTACGAAGATGAATAAAAGATGCAGAATGGAAATTTACATTTACCGAAGAAGTTTGGATTATACCAACGTGCGGTGGATTTGTACCTATGAAGATGAATAAAAGATGCACGAGGGAAACTACATTTCCCCAAGAAGTTTGGATTATACCAACGCGCGGTGGATTTGTACCTATGAAGATGAATAAAAGATGCAGAATGGAAATTTACATTTACCGAAGATGTTTGGATTATACCAACGCGCGGTGGATTCGTACCTATGAAGATAAATAAAAGATGCATGAGGGAAACTTACATTTCCCCAAGAGGTTTGGATTATACCAACGCGCGGTGGATTTGTACCTATGAAGATGAATAAAAGATGCAGAATGGAAATTTACATTTACCGAAGAAGTTTTGATTATACCAACGCGCGGTGGATTTGTACCTACGAAGATGAATAAAAGATGCAGAATGGAAATTTACATTTACCGAAGTTTGGATTATACCAACGCGCGGTGGATTTGTACCTATGAAGATGAATAAAAGATGCACAATGGAAATTTACAATTACCGGAAAAGTTTGGATTATACCAACGCGCGGTGGATTTGTACCTACGAAGATGAATAAAAGATGCAGAATGGAAATTTACATTTACCGAAGAAGTTTGGATTATACCAACGTGCGGTGGATTTGTACCTATGAAGATGAATAAAAGATGCACGAGGGAAACTACATTTCCCCAAGAAATTTGGATTATACCAACGCGCGGTGGATTTGTACCTAGGGAGATGAATAAAAGATGCTCAATGGAAATTTACATTTACTGATTATGTTCGGATTATACCAACGCGCGGTGGATTTGTACCTAAGAAGATGAATAAAAGATGCAGAATGGAAATTTACATTTACCGAAGGAGTTTGGATTATACCAATGCACGGTGAATTTGTACCTATGAAGATGAATAAAAGAGACAGAATGGAAATTTACATTTCCCGAAGAAATTTGGATTATACCAACGCGCGGTGGATTTGTACCTATGAGGATGAATAAAAGATACAAAATGGAAATTTACATTTACCGAAGAAGTTTGGATTATACCAACGTGCGGTGGATTTGTACCTATGAAGATGAATAAAAGATGCACGAGGGAAACTTACATTTCCCCAAGAATTTTGGATTATACCAATGCGCGGTGGATTTGTACCTATGAAGATGAATAAAAGATGCAGAATGGAAATTTACATTTACCGAAGAAGTTCGCATTATATCAACGCGCGGTGGATTTCTTCCTAGAGAGATGAATAAAAGATGCAGAATAGAAATTTACATTTACCAAAGAAGTTTGGAGTATACCAACGCGCGGTGGTTTTGTACCTATTAAGATGAATAACAGATGCAGAAATGATATTTACATTTACCGAAGAAGTTTGGATTAAACCAACGCAATGTGGATTTGTACCTATAAAGATGAATAAAAGATGCAGAATGGTAATTTACATTTCCCATAGAATTTATGAGTATACAAACGCGCAGTGGATTTGTACATACTAAGATGAATAAAAGATGCAGAATGGAAATTTACATTTACCGAAGAAGTTTGGATTATACCAACGTGCGGTGGATTTGTACCTATGAAGATGAATAAAAGATGCAGAATGGAAATCTACATTTACCGAAGAACTTTGGATTATACCAACGCGCAGTGGATTTGTACATATGAAGACGAATAAAAGATGCAGGATGGAAATTTACATTTACCGAAGAAGTTTGGATTATACCAACGCGCGGTGGATGTGTACCTATGAAGATGAATAAAGGATGCAGAATGGAAATTTACATTTACCAAAGTGGTTTGGATTATACCAACGCGCGGTGGATTTATACCTATGAAGATGAATTAAGGATGTAGAATGGAAATTTACATTTACCGAAGAAGTTTGGATTATACCAACGCGCCGTGGATTTGTACCTAGGGAGATGAATAATAGATGCAGAAGGGAAATTTACATTTCCCGAAGAAGTTTGGATTATACCAACGCGCATTGAATTTGTACCTATGAAGATGAAAAAAAGATGCAGAATGGAAATTTAAATTTATCGAAGAAGTTTGGATTATACCAACGCGCGGCGAATTTGTACCCACGGAGCAGAATGAAAGATGCAGAATGGAAATTTACATTTACCGAAGAAGTTTGGATTATACCAACGTGCTGTGGATTTGTACCTACGAAGATGAATAAAAGATGCAGAATGGAAATTTACATTTACCAAAGAAATTTGGATTATACCAACGCGCGGTGGATTTGTACCTTGGGAGATGAATAAATGATGCTCAATGGAAATTTACATTTACTGATTATCTTCGGATTATACCAACGCGCGGTGGATTTGTACCTAAGAAGATGAATAAAAGATGCAGAATGGAAATTTACATTTACCGAAGGAGTTTGGATTATACCAATGCACGGTGAATTTGTACCTATGAGGATGAATAAAAGAGACAGAATGGAAATTTACATTTCCCGAGAAATTTGGATTATACCAACGTGCGGTGGATTTGTACCTAAGAAGATGAATAAAAGATGCAGAATGGAAATTTACATTTCCCGAAGAAGTTTGGATTATACCAATGCACGGTGAATTTGTACCTATGAATTTGAATAAAAGAGACAGAATGGAAATTCATATTTATCGAGAAGTTTGGATTATACCGACGCGCGGTGGATTTGTACCTAGGGAGATGAATAAAAGATGTGTAATGGAAATTTACATTTACCGAAGAAGTTTGAATTATACCAACGCGCAGTGGATGTGTACCTATGAAGATGAATAAAAGATGAACAAAGGAAATTTAAATTTCCCGAATATGTTTGGATTATACCAACGCGCGGTGGATTTGTACCTATGAATATGCATAAAAGATGCATAATGCAAATTTACATTTACCGAAGTAGTTTGGATTATAGCAACGCGCGGTGAATTTGTACCTATGAAGATGAATAAAAGATGCAGAATGGAAATTACATTTACCGAAGAAATTTGGATTATATTAACGTGCGGTGGATTTGCACCTAGGAAGATTAAGGAAAGATGCGGAATGGAAATTTACATTTCCCGAAGAAGTTTGGATTATACCAACCGGCAGTGGATCTGTACCTATGAAGATGAATATAAGATGAACAAGGGAAAATTACTTTCCCGAAAAAGTTCAGATTCTACCAACACGCGGTGGATTTGTACCTATGAAGATGAAGAAAAGATGCTCAAAGGAAATTTACATTTCCCCAAGAAGGTAGGATTATACAAACGCGCGGTGGATTTGAACCTGTCAAGAAGAAGAAAAGATGCACAATGTAAATTTACATTTCCTGAAGAAGTTTAGATTATACCATCCCGCGGTGGATTTGTACCTATGAAGATTGGAATATACCAGACGTGCGGTGGATTTATACCTATGAAGATGAATAAAAGAGGCACAAAGGAAATTTACAATTCCCGAAGAAGTTTGGATTATACCAAAACCTGGTGGATTTGTACCTATGAAGATGAATTAAAGTTGCAGAATGGAAATTCACATTTACCGAAGAAGTTTGGATTATACCAACGCGCAGTGGATTTGTACCTAGGGAGATGAAAAAAAATGTACAATGGAAATTTACATTTCCTGAAGAAGTTTGGATTATACCAACGCGCGGTGGATTTGTAACTATGAAGGTGAAGAAGAGTTGATGAATGGAAATTTAAATTTCCCGAAGAAGTTTGGATTATACCAACGCACGGTGGATTTGTACCTATGTAGATAACGAAAAGATGCACAATGGAAATTTACATTTCCCGAAGAAGTTTGGATTATACCAACGCTCGGTGGATTTGTACCTATAAAGATGAAAAAAGTGGAAAAATTGAAATTTACATTTCACGAAGAAGTTTGGATTATACCAACGCGCGGTGGATTTGTAACTATGAAGATGAATATAAGATGCACAATGGAAATTCACATTTCCCGAAGAAGTTTGGATTATACCCCCGCGCGGGGGATTTGAACCTATGAAGATGAATAAAAGATGCACAATGGATATTTACATTTACCGAAGAAGTTTGGATTATACCAACGCGCGGTGGATTTGTACCTATGAAGATGAATAAAAGATGCAGAATGGAAATTTACATTTACCGAAGAAGTTTTGATTATGCCAACGCGCGGTGGATTTGTACCTATGAAGATGAATAAAAGATGAAGAATGGAAATTTACATTTACCGAAGAAGTTTGGATTATACCAATGCACGGTGAATTTGTAACTATGAAGATGAATAAAAGAGACAGAATGGAAATTCAAATTTATCGAGAAGTTTGGATTATACCGACGAGCGGTGGATTTTTACCTAGGGAGATGAATAAAAGATGCAGAATGGAAATTTACATTTACCGAAGAAGTTTGAATTATACCAACGCGCAGTGGATGTGTACCTATGAAGATGAATAAAAGATGAACAAGGGAAATTTAAATTTCCCGAATATGTTTGGATTATACCAACGCGCGGTGGATTTGTACCTATGAAGATGCATAAAAGATGCAAAAGGCAAATTTACATTTACCGAAGTAGTTTTGATTATACCAACGTGCGGTGAATTTGTACCTATGAAGATGAATAAAAGATGCAGAATGGAAATTTACATTTACCGAAGAAGTTTGGATTATACCAACGTGCGGTGGATTTGCACCTATGAAGATTAAGGAAAGATGCGGAATGGAAATTTACATTTCCCGAAGAAGTTTGGATTATACCAACGCGTGGTTGATTCGTACCTATGAAGATGAATAAAAGATACACAAGGGAAATTAATTTTTCCCGAAGAAGTTTGGATTATACCAACGCGCGGTGGATTTGTACCTTTGAAGATGAAGAAAAGTGGAAAAACTGAAATTTACATTTCCCGAAGAAGTTGGGATCATACCAACGCGTGGTGGATTTGTACCCATTAGGATGAATAAAAAATGCACAATGGAAATTTACATTTCCCGAAGAAGTTTGGATTATACCAACGCATGGGGGATTTGTACCTATTAAGATGAAGAAAAGATGCACAAGGGAAAAATATATTTCCCCAAGAAGTTTGTATTATACCAGTGCGCGGTTGATTCATACCTATGAAGATAAAGAAAAGATGCACAATAGAAATTTACATTTCCCCAAGAAGTTTGGATTATACGATCGCACGGTGGATTTGTACCTATGAAGATGAAGAAAAATGGAAGAATTGAAATTTACATTTCCCAAAGATGGTTTGTTTATACCAACGCGTGGTGGATTTGTACCTACGACTATGAATTAAAGATGCAGAATTGAAATTTACATGTACCGAAGAAGTTTGGATTATACCAACGCTCGGTGGATTTGTACCTATGAAGATGAATAAAAGATGCTGAATGGAAATGTACATTTACCGAAGAAGATTGGATTAAACCAACGCGCGGTGGATTTGCAACTGTGAAGATGAATAATAGATGCAGAATTGAAATTTACATTTACCGACGAAGTTCGGATTATACCAACGTCGGTGGATTTGTACCTATCAAGAAGAAGAAAAGATGCACAAGGGAAATTAACATTTCCACAAAAAGTTTGGATTATACCAACGCGCAGTGGATTTGTACCTATGAAGATGAATAAAAGATGCAGAATGGAAATTTAAATTTATCGAAGAAGTTTGGATTATACCGATGCGCGTTGGATTCGTACCTAGGGAGATGAATAAAAGATGAAGAATGGAAATTTACATTTACCGAAGAAGTTAGGATTATACCAACGTGCGGTGGATTTGTACCTATGAAGATGAATAAAAGATGCAGAATGGAAATCTACATTTACCAAAGAAATTGGGATTATACCAACGTGCGGTGGATTTGTACATAGGGAGAGGAATAAAAGATGATCAATGGAAATTTACATTTACCGAGGAAGTTTGGATTATACCAACGCGCGGTGGATTTGTACCTATGAAGATGAATAAAAGATTAACAAGGGAAATTTACATTTCCCGAAGATGTTTGGATAATACCAACGCGCGGAGGATTTGTACCTCGGGAGATTAATAAAAGGTACACAATGGAAATTACATTTACCGAAGAAGTTTGGATTATACCAACGCGCGGTGGATTTCTACCTATGAAGATGAATAAAAGATGCTGAATGGAAATGTACATTTACCGAAGAAGATTGGATTAAACCAACGCGCGGTGGATTTGCAACTGTGAAGATGAATAATAGATGCAGAAGAGAAATTTACATTTACCGAAGAAGTTTGGATTATACCAACGCGCATTGAATTTGTAACTATGAAGATGAAAAAAAGATGCAGAATGGATATTTAAATTTATCGAAGAAGTTTGGATTATACCAAGGCTTGATGGATTTGTACCTATGAAGATGAATGAAAGATGCACAATGGAAATTTACATTTACCGAAGAAGTTTGGATTATACCAACGTGCGGTGGATTTGCACCTACGAAGATTAAGGAAAGATGCGGAATGGAAATTTACATTTCCCGAAGAAGTTTGGATTATACCAACCGGCAGTGGCTTTGTACATATGAAGATGAATAAAAGATGCACAATGGAAATTTACATTTCCCGAAGAAGTTTGGATTATACCAACGCGCGATGGATTTGTACCTATGAAGTTGATGAAAAGATGCACATTGGAAATTTACATTTCCCGAAGATGTTTGGATTATATCAACGCACAGGGAATTTGCACGTATAAAGATGAATAAAAGATGCAGAATGGAAATTTACATTTCCCGAAGAAGTTTGGATTATACTAACGCGTGGTGGATTTGTACCTATGAAGATGAATAAAAGATAAACAAGGGAAATTTACATTTCCCGAAGATGTTTGGATTATACCAACGCGCGGTGGATTTGTTCTATGAAAATTAATAAATGATGCACAATGGAAATATACATTTCCGGAAGAAGTTTAGATTATACCATCCCGCAGTGGATTTGTACATCTGAAGATGAAGGAAAATGTAAAATTGAAATTTACATTTCCGCAAGAAGTTTAGATTATATCAAAGCGTGGTGGATTTGTACCTATGAAGATGAATAAAAATGCACAATGGAAGTCTTCATTTGCCGAAGAAGTTTGGATTATACCAACGCGCGGTGGATTTGTACCCATTAAGATGAAGAAAAGATGCAGAATGGAAGTTTTCATTTCCCGAAGAAGTTTGGATTATACCAACGCGCGGTGGATTTGTACTATGAAGATGAAAAAAAGTTGAAAAATGGAAATTGACATTTCCCGAAGAAATTTGGATTATACCATCGCGTTGTGGATTTTTACCTTTGGAGACTAATAAAGGATGCACAAGGGAAATTTATATTTCCCGAAGAAGTTTGAATAACCCAACGCGTGGTGGATTTGTACCTATGAAGATGAATAAAAGATGCACAATGGAAATTTAAATTTCCCGAAAAAGTTTGGATTATACCAACGTGCTGTGGATTTGTACCTATGAAGATGAATAAAAGATGCACGATGGAAATTTACATTTCCCGAAGAAGTTTGGATTATACCTACGGGCGTTGGATTTGTATCTATGAGCATGAATAAAAGATGCACAAGGGGAATTTACATTTCCCGAAGAATTTTGGATTATACCAACGCGCGGTGGATTTGCACCTATGAAGATGAATATAAGATGCACGATGAAAATTTACATTTCCCGAAGAAGTTTGGATTATACCAACGTTCGGTGGATTTGTACCTATGAATATGAAGAAAAGAGGAAAAATGGAAATTTACATTTCCCGAAGAAGTTTGGATTATACCAACGTGCTGTGGATTTGTACCTATGAAGATGAAGAAAAATGGAAAAATTGTAATTTACTTTTCCCCAAAAATATTAGATTATACCAACGCTCGGTGGATTTGCACCTATGAAGATGAATAAAAGATTCACAATGGAAAATTACATTTCCCCAAGAAGTTTGGATTATAGCAACGTGCGGTGGATTTGTACCTATGAAGATTAATAAAACATGCACGATGGAAATTTACATTTCCCGAAGAATTTTGGATTATACCAACGCGCGGTGGATTTGTACTTATGAAGATGAATTAAAGATTCACGATGGAAATTTACATTTCCACAAGAAGTTTAGATTATACCAACGTTCGCTGGATTTGTACTATAAAAATGAATAAAAGATGCACAATGGAAATTTACATTTCCCGAAGAAGTTTTGATTAAACCAACGCGCGGTGGATTTGTACCTATGAAGATGAAGGAAAGATGCACAATGGATATTTACATTTCCCGAAAAAGTTTAGATCATACCAACGCGCGGTGGATTTGTACCTATGAAGATGAAGAAAAGATGTACAATGGAAATTTACATTTCCCTAAAAAGTTCGGATAATACCAACGCGTGGAGGATTTGTACCTATGAAGATGAATAAAAGATGCACGATGGAAATTTACATTTCCCGAAGAAGTTTGGATTATACCAACGGGCGTTGGATTTGTATCTATGAGGATGAATAAAAGATGCACAAGGGAAATTTACATTTCCCGAAGAAGTTTGGATTATACCAACGCGCGGTGGATTTGTACCTATGAAGATGAAAAAAAGTGGCAAAATGGAAATTTACATTTCCCGAAGAAGTTTGGATTATACCAACGTACGATGGATTTGTACCTCTGAAGATGAAGAAAAGATGCACAAGGGAAATTTACATTTCCCGAAGAAGTTTGGGTTATACCAACGCGTGGTGGATTCGTACCTATGAAGATGAAGTAAAGATGCATGATGGACATTTACATTTCCCCAAGAAGTTTAGATTATAACAACGCTCTGTGGATTTGTACTATGAAAATGAATAAAAGATGTACAATGGAAATTTACATTTCCGAAGAAGTTTAGATTATACCAACGCTTGGTGGATTTGTACCTATGAAGATGAATAAAAGATGCACAAGGGAAATTTACATTTCCCCAAGAAGTTTGGATTATACGAATACGCGCGGTGGATTTGCTCCTTATTTCTCTCCTCTCAGTAGTCGACCATGTGACAACTATCATAGATTATTTAGGATAAAAGTGTAATAAAGGAGAAAAAACAAAAAACCGACGTGTAGACACACAAAGACACAGGAAGAAGCACGAGGGGGGAAGATTGGTAGTCAGGTAAATTTTATGGTGTATCAACCCCTCATAGACTTTTTGTGGGATGAAGAGTAATAAAAAAAAAAAAAACGGAAATATATACGTATACGTGTACAAAGAATCGAAAAAGAGAAACAATACATGGAGAGAATGAAATTGGTCACGGAAAATTAAAACGAACTGAAAATTCACAGACACAAATCTTGTAATTAAAAAGAACCACGACTTTTTCAAAATAGTCACCACTATATAAATTAAAGGCAATACAAGAACAAACCATTTTTCTTACTGAAGACGACGTAAAACGTCAGAAACACGCGTGAAAGAAAAATAACTAACTTCAAAACAAATCCTTTTGTGGACCTATTCACTTTAAAATATATAAATTATTTAGATATTCTTAACATGTCTAAATTTTTATATGATTGTATTTATTCCACCGAATAGAAAAGTGCCACAAGGCCAACAAATTGTTCGACTTAACAAAATCCATTCTCTGAATATAATAATATATCATTTAATTTACTATAAAGTCACATATATTGTGCAAAACTTACAAGATTATTCTTTAAGAAAGAGTCTAAATATTTCATAGTTACCTCTCTTGTTATAATGTTCATTTCCATGGACAAGAATTTCTTCAAAAATACTTTTCAAAGAAAATTTAGTTTTCAACAGAATTAGTATTTGTAACAAAATGTGCATATTGTGGACAGTAAAGTACCTCTCAAAGATTAGGTATGTATAAATGGGCACATCCATCTAGGATAGATCTTTCCAGGTTTACCAGCAACAATATATTTTGTGAACCTGACCGTGTTTGGTAAATACAGCTTCTTTAACAAGATTTCTGAATCATTTCTCGTTCCTCAACGACATTTGCATCGGAAAAATGAGGTCTAAGCTGTTCGGGTTTTGGTTATTCTTTCCTTGTTTTTCAAATGGTAAAAATGCCCGTATTTGTTAATGTGGAGGATTTTGATGTTCTCGTAGTTCAATTGAAAAAAAAAATCTTCGTGTGTCGGATCCACAATTAACAACACAAGTAATATGAACAAAACAGACAAAATAATTTCACAGCAACAAGAATGTTAAAACATTTTCTTTTATACCATAAAACAATCGAGGAAAAGGTAATACAAAGAAGCCAGGTTAGAATAAGTCTATGTATATGAGTGTGTTGGTGTGTATAATACAAATACATCTTTTTCTGAGTTAGTAACTTATACTTTATATCATCGACCATTTTTTTTATAAAATCAGTTTCAAATGTTTAGTTTTATGTTAGACTTCTTCGTTTCTTTCAAAGTGTTGTAGTTTTCAGAATGGTTTCAATTGTCCACTTTCACAAGTAAATTGCAGTCACCCATTACTTTCCTCAGGTTGTTTTTATTTCCTCCTATGTAGCTAAAGATAATCCCCTACTTCATTGTATTCCCTTTATGTTAGACTTCTTCGCTTCTTTCAAAGTGTTGTAGTTTTCAGAATGGTTTCAATTGTCCACTTTCACAATTGCAGTCACCCATTACTTTCCTCAGGTTGTTTTTATTTCCTCCTATGTAGCTAAAGATAATTCCCTACTTCATTGTATTCCTTCTGTCGTATTCACTCAATCATGTATGCAAGTTTTGCACTTTTCCTTGCAGAAAGTTTTTATTTTCATTAAGATTTCAACAGTTTTTATTGTCCACTTCCTCGAGTAGATTGCCATTTTTTTAAATCTTTTTACCAGTTCGAAAATATTCTCTGCTACAGATGATTTTTTACAATATAAATATGAAAACAATTTAGCAAAATAAATCTTGCAATGATTCTAGTAAAAGAAATTTTGTAACTTTTGTTGCCGCAATATCTGAATAGGATTTAAAGAGACTCCATTTTATTTTCATTTGAAAAAGCTATCAGTTTGTTTTTCTCTGGTCCTTTGCTACGTTACAAACCGTGGAATCCCACCTGTGTGGGGAATTTACCATTCGGAAGCCCATTCGCCTTGTTTTTGACAGGGATACACTACTAGTATACTCAAATCTGGAGTAGGATTTTGAGCCCTACCTAATTTCGGGTTTCCAATCGACAATAAATAGTGCTGTACACTTTATCAGTGGTCAAAGTCTTATTCTCTCAACGAAACTGACCCTCATTCACAGCTTTGTAGTACCTTTATGATAAAATACAATTTGTATCTGATTAGCATGGCATTAATTCAAACCGTACTTCCAAACCACATCGTCCTTCATGCAACATTATTATTCATAGATTTCTACAAAGTATTTGATTCTATAAAGATAGAAAAGTTGGACAGATACTACTGGCATATGGTCTCACCAAAGAAGCTCTTACCGCTATGACGATGCTTTAAAAAAACACGAAAGCAATGTTGCCCTCCCCTGATGGCAACAGGAACAATCTTCGTCTTTGTCGCTGCAATTTATGGAGCGACATAGGTATCACCTGTTGTCAACCGCGACCAACTGATGACACTGTGGGGGGGATTTTTACCTTTCTGCAGAGCTGTGGTCACTGTATTCTACTGCCACAAACATTTCCTTCTTAGGCATCACGTGTTGTCTCCCTTGGCCAACTGATGACCCTGTTGAGAGGAGTTTTACCTTTCTGCAGAGCTGTGGTCACCGTATTCTACTGCCACTAATATTTCCTTCTTAGGCATCACGTGTTGTCTCCCTTGGCCAACTGATGACCCTGTTGAGAGGAGTTTTACCTTTCTGCAGAGCTGTGGTCACCGTATTCTACTGCCACTAACATTTCCTTCTTAGGCATCACATGTTGTCTCCCTTGGCCAACTGATGACCCTGTCGGGAGGAGTTTTACCTTTCTGCAGAGCTGTGGATTCTATAAAGATAGAAAAGTTGGACAGATACTACTGGCATATGGTCTCACCAAAGAAGCTCTTACCACTATGACGATGCTATAAAAAATACGAAAGCTATGTTGCCCTCACCTGATGGCAACGGGAACATATTCGTCTTTGTCGGTGCAATTTATGGAGAGACATAGGCATCACCTGTTGTCAACCGCGACCAACTGATGACACTGTGGGGGGATTTTTACCTTTCTGCATAGCTGTGGTCACTGTATTCTACTGCCACAAACATTTCCTTCTTAGACATCACGTGTTGTCTTCCTCGGCCAATTGATGACCCTGTCGAGAGGAGTTTTACCTTTCTGCAGGGCTGTGGTCACCGTATTCTACAGCCCTAGCCGACGGGGAGAGTTCACTTTCGTGTAATCATTTAGTCGAATAGGAGAGTCTCTTTGTGATCTCGATTGTTTTGAAGTGTGTGCAACATGGCGACTGATATGTAAGCTCCCGTTATTGAAAATATAAACAACATGAAAAAACAAGACGTGATATCCTCCATTCAGATATCATTGTTATATATCGCTAAGAAGAAAAGATTTTCATAATATTTGATGTGAATAATTTACCGACTGATTTTAACAAAGCAAGTTATATTAAATAATTAGCCAGTGATATTGATTTTTATTGATTTCTGATATTATTATTTTATGTTTAAATGTATTAGAATATTTTGCCGTCTAAAGATGAATAAAGTCTCGGAACAGACTTTTTTCTAACATTTTTTTTCAAAAGTAAAAAACAAGAGAGATGTTTCTGAGATTTGAACTATTCGATAAGGGTATCAATTTGATTTTGACTAACAAGCTCTCTCTGTCTCTCTCTCTCTCTCTCTCTCTCAATATATATATATAAATCTAATCATGAATATATATATATATGTTAATATATATATGCAGAAGTGTGTGTTGAAGTCCCTGGAAATTTTTACAATATTGGAAGTTGGTAAATATACTTTTTTCAGTAAGACTATAAAAGTATTATCGTTGGCTGTAAGTTCCTCCATTCTTTATCAAAATATTACACAAAATTAATGTCATAAATATTTATTTATTCCTATTTCACATTTATTCCTAATTTCATTTGGACTTTTGGCATACCCCATCAACCTCAGATAATAAATGGTTTATATTTAAACTATGATACTCTATTTGACGAACCTTTCGAAGTTAATAAGTTAAATTACGTATCGAACATTTTTATTTTCAAATTACATAATGTTTCTGATAACTGACCTATTCAAAAAAAGTATTTTCAAAATGTAATTGTTTAGATAATCCGTATTTCAATGGCCTGCTTGATGCAAATCAGCCAATCAAGTCACTTATAATTTCATAGGTACCTAACTGAAAAGAGCCGCTAAAAATGTAGATTTTCAAATTATGGTTTGAAAGCTGTGAATAGTCGTCCAAAATCTGACTGCTGAGTAATATCATATTTGTCATCTTCATGTAAATGTGCCAATCAAGACGCTTTTCATTGGATGGACAACTTTCGAGAGACAATTGTCTCTTTTCCTTTCTTAGGTGTACAGAGGTAAAGAGCATTGAAGATAAATCATTATTAAAAAAAATAGTAAAAAAGTAATAAAAAAAAAAACTTTTAAAATGTTCAAAGATTAGGTCGATCCATGTCGAATATTAAAGAGGAGTGGATCTATACTTTGCTCGACGTCAAACAGTCGAGGATTTTCTAAAAGTCTTATGTTAGTTAACAAGCCAAATAATAGCATAACATCTAACTGACAAAGTCTGACGAATCTCATAGTCCTTCTCCATAGACGAAATCTGTTTCCATCGGTAACACTGATGGTCATTTCATTCCTTTTTTTTCTAACAAAGTCTTGTTCCGTGTACTCTAATTGTATGTCACACTTGTTCTGGTTTACTTCCAACTGTTTCTTCTTGAATGACTCCCGTCTATTAAAAAATGATGCATATTCATAAGCAATAGTAATATTACGTACTTACAAACCTGTGAATCATATTAAAAATGGCCGCTTAGACAAAAAACAACAACAAAGGAATAAACTGTAACTTTTTTGCCAACAAAGAAAATATTCAAATAAAGATTAAAAGAGACGGACTCGTGGGTGTACAACAAAACAAATACATTTATTAACCCCAGGGAAAGACATGAATCTAATGACCATGAACAGAACTGTTTCAACTCTGTGGGCACCAGTTAAAAGACCATCCACTATGTGTCATGATGGATTCTCAGTCTGCCTTTTTTTTTCATATGTCTCCGGTCATCTAGTCCCGAGAAATCTCACAGTGCACGTTCCCTTTGATGAAAATATTTTTTATACTACAGAGGGATATTTGATATTTTGATAACTTTGATATTTTTCGTTAAGTCTGATCATGAACGCCAACAAAATCAACAGGCAGTTCAAGCTTTTCGAATCAGCTAAGATTAAAACGTCGCAAACATCAAATAAATAACTACTATTTTAAAAACTTTAACAGTTAAGAAAATTTAATTTTTTTAACCACTTTGAAATTGAAGTAAAACTCAAATTAATTACGTTATCATATTAGTTGCTTGCTTGGTTTCTATATTTTTAAATTCCTGTTAAACATTGGCTTCTGTTTTCCTTAAATTTATTTTAGATGAAGATTTGTCGGTGGATAAGTCAACACGACAATTGAGAAATCTTTGATAGAATAGCAACCATTAGAAAAATCAAGTTTCCTGTGACCAAACAAAAGTTCGAATCCCTCTTATCAACATAGATAATATCGCCAAATTCCTCTGTCAGTGGAATTTTTCATTACAAACATTTCACCTTACAATAATACTCACACATCGTCTACAGAAGTTCTCAACGAAAATCGCTTCAACCTGAGATCATACGCTACCCATCCAGGATCATTCGACTCGATTGGAGTTTTTCTACAAACGGGCGTCATTTTAGATGTACATTCTTGTTCCGACCAATCAGAAATCCAGCATGTTTCAATCATCTCTCTCTCCCTATCTATCTATCTATATATATAAAGATAGATAGATACAGAAGACTGTCAGTCTGGCCCTAAATTAATCCCTCACGTAATATGCCAGGTCTTATATGCCTGAGAGAAAAACTCTGAACGAGGACTTATTCTATAAGGGATCAAGTGCCAACCTGCCCCGTCTTCGCACGTACGAAAATAAAGTCCCGTTTTGGGATTTTAATCAATTTGCCGTCACACACATATATATATATATATATATATATATATATATATATTATATATATATGTGTGTGTGTGTGTGTGTGTGTTTGTATATCTACCTAATTATCTCTCTTTAACACTCCTATCAAGATTAGTACTTATCTATCTCAGTCATTTCTTATCTCTGTATCTATTAATTATATATACATAAGTGTGTATGTGTGTGGTTCTATCTATACATGCTTCGGTTCTATGTATTACAGCCTATTAATATATATCATAGCACTATCTATCTATCTATCTATCTATCTATCTATCTATCTATCTAATTCTTTTCATATGTTTAAAGATAATTTAATAATCTTTTAAGGAAAATGTGTAATTATTTTATATTTAATCAAAATTTAATAATTCTTTTTTTTTCAATCAAAATTTAATAAATTCAATTTATCTTTGTAGATAGAAAATAGTTTCTGTGCCGAAAAAGATGTGATTTAACTGTTCAAAGTTATCCGGAAGATGAAAGATAAATTCTTATATTGATAAAAATGAAGATCATCTGCAAATTCAGACGATACAGTTGAAGGTTTTCCAGATGGAAAAAAAAAGTTTTCTTCCAGAAATCCAATCCAAGAAATTTTATTTAACACAAAAATTATAAAAAGATTTTTGCTTAAAACCTCTCAAGCGATATCTTAAACAATTAACAGTTTTACTGTATCGAAAAAAGCAAAATGTGTAATGTTAATACATTCTTTGACAAAATAAAAACAATTTTATAAAAGTGTTTCCTCTTTTGTTTATGTTTGCTAATATACAATCAGAAATAAAAACCGAAAATATATTTTTATATGAGAATTGATTTTTTATGTATTGCAGACGTTTTGTCCTCATCTTGGTAGTTTTTTTTCTTTTTTTTTGTGTTGTTTCTTCTTCACTACATTTCGGCCAAATTTCACCTCTGGCCTTCTTCAGGTGATTAATCGCGACCTTAGATAGGAATGCAGTCTTGTAACCGTATTCCCAGTAATCACTGCCTTCCATAGTTGTTGTCTATCGCACCACGTTTTTGACCAAATAAACCTCTGGACGGCTTGGGTAGGAATTGAAACCGCTATCTTCTGGCAATGCTCACCTGCAAGCGTAGGGACTAAACACCTCTATCCGGTGCGCTACGAAGGGCGATCAAGGTTGGATTTTTTGGTCTTATAAATCCAATTATTTGTTCTCCTTATCTGGTCTTCCATAGTCGGGTCCGTACTGAATTTGTAATTGTCTTTAATTGGAAGCATTTTGAGATGAGGCTTCTTAATCTGAGAATTAATTTTTTATTTATTTTTATTTATTGCGGACAGTTTAATTGGATAATTTAATGATAAGACCAAAAAATCCAACCTTGATCGCCCTTCGGGGCCCGTGGCGTAGCGGTTAGAGGCGTTGAGTCTCTACGGTTCCAGGTGAGCATTGTTAGAAGATAGCGGTTTCAATTCCTACCCGAGCCGGCCAGAGGTTTACTTGGTTAAAAACGTGGTGCGATAGACAACAACTATGGAAGACAGTAATTACTGGGGATACGGTTACAAGACTCAGCATTCCTATTCGAGGTCGCGGTGAAATTTGTCCGAAACGTAGTGAAGAAGAAACAACACAAAAAATAAAAGACTACCAAGATGAGGACAAAAAGTCCGCAATAAATAAAAAAATAATTCTCAGATTAAGAAGCCTCATGTCAAAATGATTCCAATTAAAGACAATATTTTTATATCATTTTTATCAACCGATACTACAAATGTAACGGGAATTAAACGACTCTCTTGTTGATTACGTCAGTAAAAAGAGAATTTATCTCAAAGATTAATCTTTAACAAAATTTGTAAGAGATTTTCATTTTAAAATGAAACTTGTTTTCTACGAATATCAGAAGCACAAAAATAAATAAACAATATAAAAATACGTCTATTACATATTAAAAGGATTTGTTCAACTCTAGAATGTCAACCTTTAAATCAACTTGGTTGTTCATATTAGAATAAAAGATTTTTCTCAATACATAAACAATTATGTATAAAAGTCATGATAAAAGTTATGATCATAACTTTATAAATATTTAAATTTCGATTTTTCAACTTATGAAAAACCGCAGAAAGATCTAAACGTTTTCACTGTGCGAGCTCAATGTTCTTTCTGAACTTTTTCCGTTTGTCAAAATATTCTTTCGAATTCAAATTTCCCTCCAATTAATTAAGCAGACGTTAATTTGAAATGCAACAGTATATTTTTTCATTTGAAACGCTGGAGATTTTTTCCAAACCAAACTCACAGACACAGTATTTGATCCTTTTTTACAACTGCAACTCAAGCGTTCATTTCCCTTTACAAAACATGTAAAATAAAATAAAAAAACGCTTGCAACAAAAATAAATAAAATAAAACAAATAATTGTCTGGGAATGAACTGCAACATCATTAGATAAAAATATTTTTATATCTACCTATCTATATATCTATCGATCTCTCTATTTGTTTATCAATCTCATTTTTTTCATATCTGTCAATCTATCTATATATATATGTCTATCTACCGCGATGTAGTAACCAAGGAATTGAACAGGTACCTCCTAGTAATCGTGTTCGAACTCCAATTGCAGTATTTCGTTCAACGTGAAAGTCGATGAACATGAATTTTCTAGTGACATGCTTCGTTTCATTTTAAATCCATATCTGACGCAGTTTACATGGTATCTCAGACAAGCACATCCTAACCCTACCGAAACCAACACACTTACGTTCTTGCCCGGTTCCACAACCGTGATTTTTTTTTAACGGGAACAACACGTCATGCGACAACTCACACCCATGTTCCTTGAACATTTTCGACTAAAACGACAAACGCCTCACGATCAGACAACATAGATGCGTAGATACCATCAACATCGATCATATCAATAAAAAAAGAACAAATATCAATACGAACCTAATACTGAACACTAACTAGACCAATGGTACAGCTTCTCCAACTAAACGGATCTAAACAGGTCACTTCCTTAACAATTTGAAAATACACGTTGATACGATCAATTATCAAAGAGAAAAGCTTTATCATAGCCCACAAGCAACTGATGTTGGAAATCCTAGTTGATAGCACGGAAACATCCAAACTGGTCACTTCCCCCAACCGTTTTAAAAAGGTGAGTTATTTATTACGATCAATTATCGAAGGGGAGGGCCTTATCATAGCCCACTGGCTACTGATGTTGGAAATCCTTGTTGATAAAACAGAAACATCCAAACTGGTCACTTCCCCCAACCGTTTTAAAAAGGTGAGTTATTTATTACGATCAATTATCGAAAGGGAGGGCCTTATCATAGCCCACTTTTTAAAAAACGCAAAGCCATCTTTATTGAGAGTGAACGGAATTCTTCACTGCTACCGTAAATGAACCCTGGTATCAACATAGATAACATAGCTAAGTTCGTCGGTGGAATTTTCAAGCATCAACTCAGAGGTTATTGTCAGGTCAAAATGATTCAACAATCAGTCTCGATCGTAGTTTCTAACCGTTAAGCAGAGAGTGTTCTATTTGCAATATTCTCTTAATGGTATAATGTTTTTTTTCAATATTACATATATTTAAGGAGAAGCATCCAGTCCCCACAGTGGATACGTGCTAACCCAGCAAATATACAACCACTTTCTGCAATAAAACCACCAGTGAACACTACCAAGACGAATGCAACAGCTAATCCAGCTAAACAGATCTAAATATCTCATTTCCCCCAGCGATTTAAAAATGCGCGTTAATTGATACGATCAATAATAAAAAAGGACCTACTTCAATGCATTGAATTATCTTAGTTTCTCCTTGTTAAAAGTTTGGTATTGGGTCATTTCAAGACACCGAATCATTTTAGTTTCTCCTCGCTTCTCTGCTTTTGCGAGTCTCATACTGCGCCATCACAAAGAATCAAAAGATCTCAGTTTTTCAACGCTTCACTAATTTTGCGAATCTAAAATTATCTCTTACCTCATTTCCCTTCCCTAACCGGGGTAGAATGGTACAAAGTCAGAGTCCAGTGTGACGTAATGTCTAGTAGTTGTTTTTGCCAGTCTTATTTAACCACGGAGAATTCGACCTGTGATCTTTCACAGGTCGAATTCTCCATGGTTAAATAATATTCTGGATGGCCACGAAAATAAAATTGGTCCCACCGCCAGTCTGCCAGCAAAGTATGTCACTCACGTACTTAACGTGGCATTTCTGCTGGGACACCTGCATCCTGTTTACTTTAGCAAATAGGTCTATTTCCTTTTATGTCACCCTCGAAATTTACGCAACACATCAAAAGGAGTAAGGCTTACTATCAGTACGGAACACGATGATTCCTGCACCCCGACACGCCAAAGAATCTAGAAAAGCAGCAGCACCGACTTCTGCATTTCAAGACATAAACTTCCACAGAAAAATTAGCAACGGTTACACAGGAAGTAAAACAGACGCACCCAGCAACTCTTGCTATATAACCTAACCATATCAGCTACAACCTTGGTCCACGAACAGACAAACAAAAATCATATGTTCGTACGATTCACCAATCTATTTTTATGTCATATAACTTTCTCTTTACAAAAGATTGTATGATCGACAAAAAAAATTATGCCTTGCAAAATATTATGCCTTGCAAAATATTATGCCTTCAAAAATTATGCCTTGCAAAATCTTGAGTAAAATTATAACGTGTAAAAGAAGATAAAATCATGACGTGTAAAAAAGTGTAATAAATTATGATTAATAAAGAAAAATGAAAAATGATGAAGTGTAAAAAAGAGTGTAAAAATGAAGAGGTGTAATACGAGTATAAAATTAAGGTGTAAAGAAAAGTGTAAAATGATGGTGGGTAAAAAAGAATGTAAAAATGAAGACGTGTAATACGAGTATAAAATGAAGGTGTAAAGAAAAATGTAAAATGATGGTGTGTAAAAAAGAGTGTAAAAATGAAGACGTGTAATACGAGTATAAAATGAAGGTGTAAAGAAAAATGTAAAATGATGATGTGTAAAAAAGAGTGTAAAATTAAGACGTGTAATACGAGTATAAAATTAAGGTGTAAAGAAAAGTGTAAAATCATAGTGTGCAAAAAAGAATGTAAAAATGAAGACGTGTAATACGAGTATAAAATGAAGGTGTGTAAAAAAGAGTGTAAAATGAAGACGTGTAATACAAGTATAAAATGAAGGTGTAAAGAAAAATGTAAAATGATGGTGTGTAAAAAAGAGTGTAAAAATGAAGACGTGTAATAGGAGTATAATATTAAGGTGTAAAGAAAAGTGTAAAATGATGAAGTGTAAAAAAGAGTGTAAAAATGGAGACGTGTAATACGAGTATAAAATTAAGGTGTAAAGAAAAGTGTAAAATGATGAAGTGTAAAAAAGAGTGTAAAAATGAAGACGTGTAATACGAGTATAAAATTAAGGTGTAAAGAAAAGTGTAAAATGATGAAGTGTAAAAAAGAGTGTAAAAATGAAGACGTGTAATACGAGTATAAAATTAAGGTGTAAAGAAAAGTGTAAAATGATGAAGTGTAAAAAAGAGTGTAAAAATGAAGACGTGTAATACGAGTATAAAATTAAGGTGTAAAGAAAAGTGTAAAATGATGGTGTGTAAAAAAGAGTGTAAAAAATAAGACGTGGAATACGAGTATAAAATTAAGGTTTAAAGAAAAATGTAAAATGATGGTGTGTAAAAAAGAGTGTAAAAATGAAGACGTGTAATACGAGTATAAAATTAAGGTGTAAAGAAAAGTGTAAAATGATGGTGTGTAAAAAAGAGTGTAAAAATGAAGACGTGTAATACGAGTATAAAATTAAGGTGTAAAGAAAAGTGTAAAATGATGGTGTGTAAAAAAGAGTGTAAAAATGAAGACGTGTAATACGAGTATAAAATTAAGGTGTAAAGAAAAGTGTAAAATGATGAAGTGTAAAAAAGAGTGTAAAAATGAAGACGTGTAATACGAGTATAAAATTAAGGTGTAAAGAAAAGTGTAAAATGATGGTGTGTAAAAAAGAGTGTAAAAATGAAGACGTGTAATACGAGTATAAAATTAAGGTGTAAAGAAAAGTGTAAAATGATGGTGTGTAAAAAAGAGTGTAAAATGAAGACGTGTAATACGAGTATAAAATTAAGGTGTAAAGAAAAGTGTAAAATGATGAAGTGTAAAAAAGAGTGTAAAAATGAAGACGTGTAATACGAGTATAAAATGAAGGTGTAAAGAAAAGTGTAAAATGATGGTGTGTAAAAAAGAGTGTAAAATGAAGACGTGTAATACGAGTATAAAATTAAGGTGTAAAGAAAAGTGTAAAATGATGAAGTGTAAAAAGGAGTGTAAAAATGAAGACGTGTAATACGAGTATAAAATTAAATGTAAAATGATGGTGTGTAAAAAAGTAAATGTAAGAGTGTAAAATGATGGTGTGTAAAAAAGAGTGTAAAAATGAAGACGTGTAATACGAGTATAAAATGAAGGTGTAAAGAAAAGTGTAAAATGATGGTGTGTAAAAAAGTGTGTAAAAATGAAGACGTGTAATACGAGTATAAAATTAAGGTGTAAAGAAAAGTGTAAAATGATGGTGTGTAAAAAAGAGTGTAAAAATGAAGACGTGTAATACGAGTATAAAATTAAGGTGTAAAGAAAAGTGTAAAATGATGAAGTGTAAAAAAGTGTAAAATTAAGACGTGTTGGGGTGGCAGATGCTTCCTCGTCTTCTCAACGTGTTCAAACTCTGTACAAGGCGTACTTTTGTTACTTGTGACTTATTCGGCTATGTACCCCCCCCAAGTTAAAGTCTCAGGAATTGATTTTTGGATTTTATTTTTGTTTTCGGGTTAAGTTGTATGAATCTCTCTCTCTCTCTCTCTCTCTCTCTCTCTCTCTCTCTCTCTCTCTCTCTCTCTCTCTCATACACATTACGATTATTCGTGATAGTCGAGTTGGTTATAATTCATCATATTTCGATCTTTACTTAAAGTTTCGGCACGGACAATTTTCTTTTTAAAGTATGGATGATCAAACACCTGACCATCCCTAGTTTTTATGCTAATGCATTCTCATAAATTGTATGTCTCTATTCAGACGTTCTTTTTTCTTTCTCCTGCGGGTCTCTGTAGAAAAAATATCGTCCAATGGGAAACTACAGTAAAAAAAAGACTATGAAATATTAAATACTTTTATCTAATCAGTCAAAATTATGTATTCATTATATTTATGTGAAATTCAAACCGCTAAAAAAATGTTTAACATGAATTTTATTCTTCTTTATAAACTACATCCTTCGACGATTAAGGGACAAAAAGGAATAAAGTCAAAAAATGCTGAGAAGAACAAAATTGTAACTTATTTTACCATTTTTGAAATTTCAGTAGACGTGTACGATTAAAATGGAATAATTAGCCATCTTCTGTGAGGGGGGTTATAGGGTCAGGAATGTTCCTTTGCTATTTTTGAGTTGTCCCATGAAGAAAGCAAAGTTTAGTTTTAAACCAAAACAAAAAAATTGACTATTTTTAATTATTAATTTTAACAACTTAATCCCAAAAGAAAATATTCTAAATTATATTCTAAAGCAAAAAAAATGTCTCGTTTCTTAATTTTAATAATTTGTATTAAAATATTTACCTCCCAAGAATCCAATAAATACGAAAGCAATAGTGCTGGATTCATACGCCAAACCTGCAGAAAAGCTATATTTTCTTCGGGACATACGATTCTTTATTTAACCTGAATTCACGGATATTACCCACTTGTAAGTAAATCTATTTTCTCAACAATAATGTATAATGTTAAATATGGAATATAATCAATTCTCTGTAAGCATTGTTCATTTCAGTTGTTGTTTGCTAATTTTTTTGTACTGAACTTTTATTGTTTATTCTTATCGACTATGAAAACAACAAACTATATTATTTAATATCAACTTTATCGTCTGAAAAATAATTAAAAAATATTCTTACAGATAATTATCACCAATGGAAGTTTACGTTCATTTTTTTTCTGGTTACTAAAAAATTATATAGAAATGTTACACTTGCCTTCAATCATCGAGACAAGGTTTTCTTTCAGTGATTTTCCTCATTTTTTTATTCAGTTTTAAATTACATATAACTTTCCGCAATCTCTAATACAGAACGTCCTCAGATTCATAAAAACTTGCAGTTTTGTCACTTTAAGCAAACACAATTTTGTACCCTCCCCATAAGAATGTTTTAGCAATAAACTCCTTTTTTTTTTTCGAGAAATATGCAATATGTTAAATAAAAACTACGTAAGTAAATCACGCCTTTTTTTCTCCCAACGATGCGAAAAGCACATGGAAAAGAATCCATCAACTCTCCAACCACCAAGACAAGACACTTTCATTTTCTGACCTAGCTAAACCTGAAGACATGTTGATCAATAATTTCTTTAAATGCCTAATGAAATGCAAAAAACTGACCATCAAAAATTTCCATAAGAAAAAGGAGGGGCATTTTACTTCCCTTGATAAAAACTATGTTCTACAAATCATGTTCATATCGTTTGTAGTCTCCATGAATTCAGGTATAGTCCAATAAATTACTGAAATAATCTTTCAATTGGTGGTAAAAGTAGTAAATTTAGTCTACCCGTGCTCCAATGCCTCTTTTCTGAGAAAAATACATCACCCAGGTTGAAAAACAAAATAGCCGCTATTACTCAAAATAAGTCAATCTTGGTCGTGTGTTAATCGTCAGATGTCGGACTCAGATGAAAATGGATCAATGTTCAATCTCATTTATCACTGTTTGTTGTAATTGTAGTCTTTCTTCTTTTAGTTTAATTCATATTATAGATACCAATTTATAAAGTATTTAGTTATCTTTAACAAAATGTGATGTTGATTAAATATATAAAATATGGTATAACTGAATTGCAGACATTTATTAGAGCATCGTCCACAGGTGATTCCCCACTTGAATGACTCAATTGTGGTAATCACAAAATCTGATTGGCATAAATTATATTGACATCATTTTAGATTGAATTCCAGAATCAGTTACGCTTTGTAAATATCAATATGTGAATATTACAGTCTGTTCCAATCTATCTATTTTAGAGTGTTTATCTATCTATCTATCTATCTATCTATCTATCTATCTATCTATCTATCTATCTCTCTATCTATCTGTCTATTTAACTCTGTTCATGTTTATCTATCTCAATCTGTTCGTATCTATCTATATGTCCTGTCAATTCAGGCACAGCTCACTAATAGTGTAATACTACAACTAGCTATATTCTTGTTGAAATATATACAGGGGCTTATTAAATAATATTTGGGATACTCAACTATACTAAAACTACAGTTTAGGTTAGTAAACTTCATCTACAAATAGTACACAATGTATTTCTCTAGTCAAAACACAATCTATTTAACATTTGGATCATTGACATGTAACAATTTATAGATATTTCGCATTGGATACTCTTTTTCCTATTTTATGAAACGACCATCTTGGAAAAGGGCATCAATTTTCTATTCAACGTGAGTAACGTGCTATTCTGAGAGAATGGGTTCTGGAGCACATCTAGGGCAAATTTAGGGGTTGTACCATCAAGGGAAAGATTCTTGTGTGATACTGACTTAATCTGCTCCATTAGTAGCTGTTTTAATGTGTTTACGTCAAAAGTTGATTGAAAATCAAATTGTTATGAACATGTGTATCTTATAGTGGTTTACGAACGGAAAGAAAGGGATGGGCTGTTTATCAGATTTCTCTTTCTTTTGTAATACGATACATGTAAATTTGAATGTAATATAATTTCCTTTTCTGTTTTGAGTAATAAAAACCATTTAAATACAAATTTAATACACATAACAAAACGATAAAGTATTTTTCAGAAATTTACTTACATTTTTTTTAAACAAATGACTTTCCATAAAGTGCATTTTTTTCATTACTCTTCCTTTTCTTAATTGATAATTTTCTCTTGTTTATTGATTACAGATCTTTAACCCGATGAGTTTCTTGAATTTGAATACAGTAATTTCTTGATGAGCAGGATTTTCAAAGAAATGATATTTGAAACAAATATGTGAATATCTCCAGGGGAGAATTATTGTCTTCCAAAGCAAGGATTGTTTTTTTTTCATAATTTGGTGGCGTTTTTGCATATAAGTACTGGAGAGAAATATTTTGTAAAACCTCTTGGTCTTCTTTTCCTGGTCATAAATTCTAATGAAATATGCAAACAGAAAACAAAGAAAAGCCATTCTCTTGCAAAATATGCAGCTCATCTTTTTCAACTAAGTTGGAGTTCGAAGTGCATATACAAACACATTTTGGAGAGAAGTTAAATACCTGTGAAGAGAGTGGTTCGAGCTTTTCAACCAATTCGGGAGATCAAGTGCATATACAAGGACACAGAGGAGAGAAACAACATCTTTGTGAAATTAACCCTTCTCCCTTTGCACGACCATCAGAACTAGAAAGGCATATTAGAACGCGCACAGGTGAGAGGACATATTCCTGTAACATGTGTGACTCTTCCTTTTCCCGAAAATCATTTTTATATTATCATAGGCGAACACACATGGGACAGAAGCCATATTCCTGTGACATGTGTGACTCTTCCTTTTCCCGAAATTCACATTTGGTTATTCATATGCGAGCACACACGGGAGAGAAGTCATATTCCTGTGACATATGTGAATCTTTCTTTTCCCAAAAGTCACATTTGGGTAGGCATAGGCGAAAACACACGGGCGAGAAGCCATATTGCTGTGAAATATGTGACTCTTCCTTTTCACGAAAATACAATTTAGATGAACATAGGAAAACACACACGGGAGAAAAGCCATATTCCTGTGACATATGTGACTCTTCCTTTTCCCGAAATTCCCATTTGGTTATTCATATGCGAGCACACACGGGAGAGAAGCCATATTCCTGTGACATATGTAAATCTTCCTTTTCCCAAAAATCACATTTGGATAGGCATTGGCGAACACACACGGGAGAGAAGCCATATTCCTGTGACATATGTAAATCTTCCTTTGCCCGAAAATCACATTTGGATACTCATAGGCGAACACACACGGGAGAGAAGCCATATTCATGTGATATGTGTGACTCTTCCTTTTCCCAAAAATTAACTTTGGATAGACATAGACGAACACACTGAGGAGAGAAGCCATATTCCTGTGACATGTGTAATTCATCCTTTTCCCCAAAATCAGCTTTGGATATTCATAAGCGAACACACTCAGGAGAGAAGCCGTATTCTTGTGACATGTGTGACTCTTCTTTTTCAATGAATTTAAGTTTGAACAGGCATATGAAAACGCACAGATGAGAGAAGCCATATAATTTTGAAGTTGTTGCTCCCTAATTTCTAATTAGTCACGTTTGCCTGTTCAAACCAAAGATCACACTGGATAAAACAAATCTTTTTCTGCTGTACGTGATTCTTCGTTTTTGATTTTGTCAAATTTCCAGGTACAATGTATATAGAGAATATTGCTTGGATGTATATGAGTGTGTCTATGTATATATGAATATTTATATGTATACATAATGTATATATACGTGCATATATATATATGCGTGTGTGTATGTGTGTGTAATAAATTTTCATTTATCAGTAAAATTAATTTTTCGGTCTTTGTATGAGAACCATCCAAAAACTGAATATTCGTTTCGTACCTGAAACTCGAAGCTAAATATTGCATAAGAATTTTGAAGAACAAAACGTTCAAATAATTTTTTAAATAAATAAAAATATCATAAAAAATAAATTCATTTCAAAAGAAATCTTCTTTTAATTTGATTTACTCACTCAGGTTTTTTGCCTGACAAATATTTATTTAAGTAAATGTTTTCTTTCGTAAGAAATATTCGTATTTCAGTTTAATCGTCTTTTTAAAACTAATCTTTATACATTTCTGCGTAAGCGTTATGTATCTTTTTTTATTTTTGTAATTATTTAAACTAAAAAAAAATTACTTTATATATATGTGTGTGTGTAATAATTAGCTGAGTTCATTTTGAGACCAATGTTTCTATATAGTTGCTTCAGGCTAACGTCAGAGATTTGATTTCAGCAGGTGTATTTGCAACAGCCCTCAATTATCTTCAGCTCCTCGACTTTTTTTTAGTGTGAATCCATGTACTTTCATTTGATCTATTAGCATTAGTATTATGTAATCTTGGCAGATTATGAATAGAGACAGTTCCAATGTATCTCTTCACAAGACACTAGTGAAAAGTCAGAGAAATATTTCACCATATTTAATATTTTGAGAAATACTGGATATATTTTTTGCTTCTCAACTTTTTCTTTTTACTATGAAACCATTTTCTTTCGTTAGATCTATTGACATTCATATTCCATTATCTTGGCAGATTATGAACAGAAACTGTTCCAATGTATTTCTCCGCAAGACACAAGTGACAAAGTAAATTAGGAACCTTCTAACGTTTCATATTTTAGAAAAATATTGAATATACCTTCAATCAGTCATATGAGAATGGTTCTCCAATGGATATTTCTTCTTTTCCTAAGAAAGAAAATTTCTCATGCTTGTTTTAATTTTCCATTTACTAACGAACTTGTTTTGGAGTTTAACATTATTTGATTGAATGTCGGTTTTTTAAATTCTCTTGGATAAATCACCCTGAAGAATTTCACAACCGGTTGTAACCATAAATATATCAGTGATTTCCTTTTCACCACTATATTCACATAATATCCCCTGGCAGAGGTCTATGACTACTCAGCAATCTGATGATGAGACTTCAGGTTTGGAGAATTGGGCGATAAGAAGTACGGGTTTATTGCCATTAATCCTAGATACACACAAACCTGACGTGGTAGAACTTGTTTGGGTCTCATCTATGGTCAATTTAATCTTCCCCACTCACTAAAACCTGATATTAGCATTAATAAATGCAAGGATATATTCACAGTGAATAAATGAAAGGAAATCAAGTTCAGTTCATTTACATATTGATATAGTGGAAGATCCTGAAACCCCCTGTGAATGGATTACTCGGTCTATAAAAGACGCGAGTAAGCGGTAACCAAAGGTAAAAGCGAGAGTACCCACTTTGGCATTCACGATACAATCGAGTGTCTATATATTATTTGTACGTTGTACTTTCAAACGATAAACTTGTTATACTTACTATTCGTGTGGAGTTTTATTTATACTGAGTATATTCCCCCAGGGATATATAAGATTTGGCGACTAGGGATGCGAAACAAACGTACACCCAGATCTATATCAGATTTGGCGACGAAGGATTTGAGAACGGACTTACACCCAAATCTATATCAGATTTGGCGACGAGGGATTCGAGAAGGAATTATAACCAAATATATTCCAGATTTGGAGACAAGGGAATCGAGAACGAACTCACACCCAAATCGATACCAGATTTGGCAACAAAAGATTCGTAAAACGAACTTCCATCCAATCTATAAGATTGGATGAACAACGTATAATTTTTTTGTCACCGTATTAGGTGGACCAGTTGAAAAAACAAATTTCAACTCACCCGGAAATATAAAAAGGACTTGAAGTACTTCAAACCAACTGTGGCGTTTAGAAAAAAAAGATAAGTAATTTTTTGGCTTTCCCCACTCCACATTGAAAGAAAAAGTAAAACTACATCTTTTTGGCCAAAACTATTTAATTGTTGGTCAACTGTTTGGGTGGATTTTGTTTTACATATTCGTTTTATGCTAAATATGGAACAATTAACGGAATTGACAAAAATTCTAGGAACCGCAGTACAACAATAACAACAACAGTTTCTACAGCAACAAGAAAATTTTCAGAAACAACAGACAGATGTGCAAAAACAAATTGTAAAACAGCAGGACATTTTGCAAAAATATTGTTAAAGCAAGGCGAACGGGAAAAATTCAAATTTATTTCGGTCGATAAAAATGACAACAAATTAAATTACTTGTTTGCACTTTTCAGTGACGATAAACGTAAACAATGAAAGATCAGTAAAAGATTTTACAACAGAACAAAGAAAATTGACAGCGATAATATAGAATTAGTTATACACAATATTTAACACGAAACATACATTATTGAATAGTTAATAAAATTTACTTACAAGTACGTAATATACGACAACTGAGATTCAATGTAGAATAGGTTGTCCGGCAAAAATATGGTTTCAAGCAGGGTTGTCAGATTAAGCCAGCATTATTGTTTTCGTATTTATTGACTTCTTTTTATAATGTAATACAACAATTAAAAAGTGAGAAATTTTTTCTTCATGAATTTAATTTAGAATATCGAGTTTAACGATTAACTTGTTATTTAGATTAAAATTAAAAATAGTTTAATTTTTTATTATAATTACTGTTTCCTTTCTCCGTTAGACAATTGAGATATAACTTCTCTAGAAATGTATGAGTAATTTTATGGTGAAAGAGAAAGAAGACACCTATCTCAAAAAACAGTGAGGGACCTGTGAGTGATCTGCTGGAGTAAGAATCAATTAGAAGATACTTATCACTTTAAGTAAAGCTCGAAAGATCTACGAATGATTCTGAATTATATTTTCATTACGTGACTAAGAAAAGCCAATTTATATTTAGGAAATCGTCCATCTAATTCCCATCGTTTGTACTGGTCTTGGCTGGAAATATGTTGAAAGATGTCATCGATATTAAACAATGTTTCTTTCAGTCCATTTAGAATTCTTAACATCGTGAGATGGAAGATTTTCGGTAGTGAACTAATTCCAAATGGAAGATGGTTAAAAAATACTGACCGAGCGGTGTCACTTCGTGACAAGTCTATATTCTTTATCCAGCACGATTTGTCCAAATCCAAGTTTTTCATATATATTTGCTGTCTTTACATTTGGTCAATTTTTCATCAACTTTTTTCATCGGCCGGATCTCTCCCAAAATTGCTTAGTTGAATAGATCATCGCAGATCCTTACATCTCCAGTTTTGGGTTAAAATAAAAACAAATTGAATATAGGCTTCTAAAAAATTATTGAATATAATCTGCTAACCATAACTCCTTAAAAGAAAAATAAATTCATTAAAATTCTTTAAAATACCCACCCTAAAAAAAACAAAAATAAATAGTATATCACCGTTGAAAAATAGCTCCCCTCCAAAAAAAAAAAAACCCTAAATAAATTGAATATAGCCTCATAACAAGATCTTACATCCCCAAAATAAACAAAAATTAGATGTAACCTCCTAACAATAGCCCATACCACCAATATTAACTAAAATAAATTGAATCAACCCCCCGCCAAAAGCTTCCGCCCCTCTCAAAATAAACAAAAATAAATTGAATATAACTTCCTTACCATCGCCCCAGACAAAAAAGAAAACAAAAACAAAACTGAATGTAACCCTAATGATACCCACAAACTTACGTTCCTATATACTGTTACACGACTGTGGGTTTTTCTTTTGGGGGCGTTGTAGGACACAGCACACCAATTGACAACACCCACCTACGTTTATTCCACATTTTCTTCCAATACGATAAACACATCACGATTAGGCATGACAGATGCACAGATACCATCCCCATCGATTATATCAATCAAAAAAAAAAAAAATAATAATAATCCTGTCCCAACACGAACCTAACACCATACACTACCAGGACAGGTGCAATAGCTACTCCAGCTAAATAGATCCAAACAGGTCACCTTAATTGATACGATCAATTATAAAAGTGGAGGGCCTTACCGTAGCCCACCGGCTACTGACGTTGGATATCATTGTTTAACAAACAAAAAGATACGAATTGGTCACTTCCCTAAGCTATTTAAAAGTGTGAGTTAATTAATACGATCAATTATCGAAGAGTAGGGTCTTATTGTAGTTCACTGGCTACTGATATTGGACATCCTTGTTTAAAATACGGAAATATCCGAGCAAGTCATTTCCCTTAGAGATCGTATTATCTGAGTTTCTCACCTTTTCTCTGCTTTCGTGAGTCTTGTTTAGAGTCATCCAAAGGCAACAAATTATCTTACTTTCTCCTTGCTCCTCTAATTTCACTAGTCTGCTATAAGGCCATCTCAAGGAATCGACTCATTTTAATTTCATCGGAAGTATTCATAATCCTTTAGAGACTACCTCTAGTCCTTTTACCGACAGTCCTTTCCAGGGTAGTAAAACCTATCAGCACCCCGAGACACGATGATTCCTCTGCCTCGGTACGCAGACGTCTCGAGATAAGCAGCAGCGCTGATTCCGGCGTTTCAACATATCAACTTCTTCAGAAAAATCAGCAACGCTTTCTCTGAAGGTAAAACAGACACTCCAGCAAGTCTAACCCCATAACCTAGCCTTTCAAGCTACAACCTTGCTTCATCACCAGGCTATCAAACAACATTCGTTTGTACGCTTAACCAAATAAAAAGTTGGCATTTCAAATTTATTCTCTTGTCGTTGTCATCGTTGTCTAGTTTTGTATCATATCACTTTCCCTTTACAAAAGATTGCGTGATCGACATATCAGCCCAGTTACAAATTTATGACATGCAAAAATAAGTGTAAATTTATGACGTGTAACAGGAGTATGAAATCATTTTCTTCTGTTGTGTTCGGTATTATGTAATCACATGACCAGCCGAGAAATTCCTCGTTCTAATTTTGTCTCTGTTCTTTGAACATTAGAGACGTTCTTTTTGTCGTTTTTCTTTAAATTGTAGAGACATGTCTCTTGCCTGGTCATATTACATTAATCATTTATTGTTCTGCACTCAATCAATAAAAACTTTTTACTGTTTTTCTACTTATTTTAGGCATATCATGTATCGAGTAAATCTTTCTAAATGTGTAAATGAACTCATCTTTATTTCTGTTTACTCACTGTTAGTTGATCATTGAATATAGTGAGGCTAATATTATTTTTTGAGGGGAGTGGGGAATCGACTGAATATTCTCACTGGCACCAAATTAGCCTAGTAGTCCAATCACCAAAATGCACGTATATCACGCTATGGAATCAATAACTACGTACGAATTTACTTATTTACTACTTATTTACAAAAATAAATCCCCAATAAGATGTGAAATATTAAAATGGAAACAATCTTTAGTTAAAAATACAGTCAAATGATTCTTAGAATATTATTCGACGAATAGCGAAGAAAAGAAATATATTCGATCAAATAAATCATGTATATAAAAATATCTTCCTTCGGCAAATCAAGTACAGGGCTCGAATCCCTTTTCAAAGGAGATAACTCAGCCTCTCTCTCTGTCTCTCTCTGTCTGTCTGTCTGTCTGTCTCTCTCTCTTTCTGCGACTATTCGTGATAGTCCAGTAGGATAGAAATTATATTTTGATCTTGAATATTTTTGAGACAATAGTGTTGACAATAAATAAAATATTTTGTTCTTTTTCTAGTCGGTAAGTTTAAGCAATGAATGTTTAATAAAAATTGCCATGAATATTTTCTTTTTAAAGTATGGATGATCAAACGCATTATCATTCATGGTTTTATAGTAATATATTCCCTTCAAAACATAAGTCTCTCTTTAGCCTTTGTCTTTATTTCTCGTGCGAGCCTCCGTAAAACGTATCGTCCAATAAGAACGCAGACTAAAAAGTCTATGAAGCATAAAATACATATATCTAATAAGTCAAATTCGTTTGAGGTGGTGTCCTCGTGGTGTAATGGTTAATCAGTGAACTGTAGGTTCGTAGTAAGCGAGTTCGAGTTTCGATTTCGCATTTATGTCCACTTTCGGACAAATACCCTTGGGAAAGGTATGAACCTCCTATTCCTCTCAGCTATGGGTAAAAATTGTACCACTACTGTTCTTTTAGAAGGATGGCTTTTGCATTAAATAACCTACAGTGGTTGATCAGCCATTAAATAAACAAAGTAAAATTATCATTTTTTATGTTAATTTTAAACTATTAACAAAAACGTTTAACCCGATTTTTTTTCCTTTGTTAACCACATCATTAAATGATTAAACTACAAAAATTAATATGGTCAAAAAATGTTGGGAAGAACAAAATTGTCAATAAATTCAACATTTTTGAAATTTCAAGGGACTTATATGATTAAAATGAATTAATTCGCCATTTCTTGTGGATGTGAGTTAGTTTGGATGTCAAAACGTTCCTCTTTTCGTTTTTTGTGTAGTCTCATGAAGAAAGGAAAGGTTGATTAAAAATAAAAATAAAAACAGAAATCAAACAATTTTTCATTTTTAATTCAAACAACAACATCATTCTTAAACATCCATGTATGTTTACTTGAGAATAATATAGAAATTTAAGGCTTACTATAAAGATGAGGTTCTTTTTCTGTGATTTTCTTTATGCATTTTAAAATTACATATTTTACTTGCTAAGAAAAGTGGGGGGGGATTTTTTCTTCTCGTCCACAATCTCCTACATACAACGTCCTCAGACGCCTAAAATATGCAGTTTCCTCATTTCATACTTATAAAACTTCGTACCTTCCTCATTAGAATGTTTTAACCATAAACTGCTTTTCTTTTTGTGACAAATGCAACATGCTAAATAAGAACTAAATAAGTAAATATCGACATTTGTCTTTCGACTAAGCGAAAAGAACAACAAAAAAAAAAACAAAACAAATTCTCCAACCACAAAGACATCACACTTTCATTGTCTGACCTTGCTAACCATGAAGACATCTTGGTCGATAGTCTGCGAAATTTTTTGTATGACTAACGAAGTGCAAAAAACTGGCCACTGAAAACTTCCACGAGAAAGAGGAGGGGCATTTTTCTCTATGATAAAAACTACATATGGTCTCATCGGCTGTAATCGCTATGAAATCTGGTATGGTGCAGTAAATTATTGAATTATTCTTTTACTTGGTGGTACAAGCACAGATATTCCTGACCCTCTCTCGCCACTACTCGCTATCGTTCATCGCTTCCGGTAGGTCATCAGGGCTACACCCCGTATCCTCACAGACCTGCTGTATGTAAGTTCGAGCTGGTCACCCTGCTTTGCTCGGCCATGTGAAGGGGTCCATAGGAGAAAATCAGTTATAATCTCGTCCCTACTTCTCCAGCAGTGTCCTGCGTAGTAGAACATTGTATATTTTGGCTGTTATGGATGTAAGTGTTATACCTCGGTAGTTCTTTGCAAATCCGAAGTCGTATTTTTTGGGGGGAGGAAAGGATGATGCATCCCTTTATCTATCTGTTGAACTGTTGAATATTAATTTGGTTTTGATTATAAACTGTGTTGCGGTGTCAAAGCAGTATGTTGTCGAATTGCCTGGTCTTCCATACTTCTGGGGGAATTTCATCAAGACCTGTGGCTTTTCTATCTTTAATTTTTTCTAAGTACTGAGTCGAGTTCTTCAAGAGTAAACAGTCCTAGTTTGATGTCTAATTGCTAACTAATAATTATCGTGATTGGTTCATGTGTAACTTTCGGTGGGTTTCCTAGCAGATTTTCGGAATGCTGTTTCCACAGTTTATTCGTCCGTGTTGGTTGGTAGCTTTCAGTTTAGCTTTGGCAGTACTCTTCCTTCTGCTCACTTCGTTTTCGCTTGCCATGCTATCCTAGATTGTCTGTCTTCCACTGAGTCTCTAATATTATCTATCTGATTTGTAGGTATTCTCTCTGTTCTTTTAGGTATATGTTGGCTTATTTATTTTGTGTTTTTTTTTTTTAGTTTCAGGGCATTTGAGTTCATTGGCTTCTTCCTATTGCATTTGGAGGCAGTTTTCACGTCTGCACGTTTTTCTCTAACAGTTAATGTCTCCCATGGGACTCTAGATTTAGTTCTATGTTTTGTTGGCATGAATTTTGCTGCTGCTTTTATGGGCGTTGATGAAATTCTTATATTCGTCTTGTTTCTGTCTTCTCCTGTAATGCATCGAATTTGTTTTTTAATTCTATCTCAAATTTATCTCTAATATCCTTGTTATTAAGAAGGGCCAAGTCATAATGTATGGTGGTCGTTGTTCGGGTGGCATTCTTTCGTAGTGTCAGTCGTATTTTTGCCGAGACAATTCGGTGATCGGAGGACACACCCGTGAATGAGGAGTAAGCTTCGCAATTCACTGCGCTATTTTTCCATTTCTTGTTATAAAGACGTTGTCTATCTGTGCATAGATATTGTTTGCGTATGAGTCGCTCCTTTGTTTTCTCTCCCTTTTTTGTACTGAGGTTTGTTAATGTATTTTCTATCGTGAAATTTGTTAGATGTTGTCCATTTCTGTTTGACAAGTTGTGTTGGCTGTATTTGTGGTTTCCGTTTTTCCCTATTTGGGCATTCATGTCTCCGCCCATGACGTGAACGTTGTTTAGGGATGCTATGAACAAGAGAGGAGAGCTCAACGTAGAAGGCGATGAGTTCAGTGTCTTCACTAACATTGATAGGGCGGTAGCAGGAGATGATTGTTGCACTGAGTTTGCCTTTATTAGTAGCTACCATTATCCTTGGGTGTATTTTGTCTTTGCTATTCAGCAATTTTAGGGCTCGTGGTTCTATAAGTATACCTACTCCTCCTATGATGGCATTGACAGAGTCTTTCCATGCTGATGCAGTGGCTAGCGTCCATCCATTGCCGTTATCCTGATATTTAATATCTTCGCTATGTGTGTATCTGTGTTCTTGGATGCATATTATGTCAATGTTATAATCTATGGCAGATGCAATAAGCTCCGGTAGTTGTCCCATTCTATTTAAGGTTCTGACATTCAATGTTGCTATTTGCATTGTGTGTTTGCATTTTAGTAATTGTTGTTTAAGCTTTGTTGCTAAGTTTTCGAACACTGAAGCTAGGACTCTAAACTAAGCAGGAAGTGCCCCTTTTTTACCCGCATGAAGTGCCATGCAGTTTGGACATTTGGTTCGAGTGTGGGTCATGGTATGATTATCTTTCAATGGCTGTTTTTATTCTCATCTACAGAAGCCACTCTCATAGATGAGCAGCAGTAGTTCCCCGATCGAACTAATCGATCCTTATAGGCATTGTATTTAACGTTTGCTTAGGTTCTTGGCTTCTAATAGTGTTAGTTTCTTTGACCAGGTTGAATATCAATTTGGATTTACGGTAAAATTGCCTTTATATAGAAGACACAGATATTGTACTGCAGTAATTTTACAAAGAAAATAGAATTTTGAAATAAAATCCTTCATCCATTTTAAATGATAGTACAGTGAACAACAATATGATTTTACAGACCAGTTTTTGACTCTTGTCTTTGGGTGGAACATGGTCCTTCTTTCCTAACTTGGTTTATCATGTTTTGTCACATGTGATTTTATGGACTTAAATAGAAGTTGGTTGGGCTACTGCTTGGAATGGAGAGGGAAGAAGGAGGCTCATTTAGGTATTCATTTCTACCCTTTTTGTGTGGCGGGTGGGGGCCTTCGTTTTTTACTTAGGCTGAATATTTTACTCTAGTATGAGGGTCTGTAAATAATCTTACCCAAGGTTTTAATTTGATTAGAAAATTGAATTTTCGTTGTAAAATCACTATATATATATATATATATATAAACTGAATTGCAGATTTTCATCGGAGCATCGTCCACAGAAGGAAAAAGAGAGACTTTATATCGGATTTCTCTTTCTTTTGTAATACGCTCCATGCAAACTAAAATGTAAGGTAGTTTCCTTTTCGATTTTGAGTAACAGTACCCATTTCAATTCAAATTTAATACACAAAAAAAAGAAAAAACTGATAACGTATTTTTCCAAAGCTTGCAAAAACCTTTCTTTTTAAAATATATGACTTCTATGAACTGCATTTCTTTCTTATTTTTCCAACTCTTAATTGATAGTTTTCTCTTGTTTTATCTATTACAGATTTTAACGTGAAGAATATCTTGACTTTGGATACGGTATTTTCTTGAAGAGCGGGATTTTCAAAGAAACCCTATTGGAAACGAATATGTGAATATCTACAGGGATAAATTATATTTTTTGGAAGGAAGGACTGTTTTTTTTTTTTTGTTTTTTTTTCATAGTTTGGTGGCGTGTATGTGGATAAATACTGGTGAGAAATATTTTGTAAAATCGCTTGGTCTTCTTATCCGGTTGAGAAATTCTAATGAAATATGCAACAAAAATCAAAGAAAAGCCATTGTCTTGTAAAATATGCGGCTCGTCGTTTTCAACTATGATGGAATCCGAAGTGCATATACAAACAAATTTTGGAGAGGATTGTGAATCGTGTGGCTCAAGCTTTAAAACCAATTCCCGAGTTCAAGTGGATATGAAAGGACTCAAAAGAGAGAAACAACATATTTGCGAAATTTGTTCCTCTTCCTTCTCAGGAAAATCAGATTTAGAGAAGCATATAAGAATACATTCTGGAGAGAGGCCATATTCCTGTGAAATATGTGATTCCTACTTTTCACTAAAATCAACTTTCGATAATCATATGCGAACACACACAGGAGAGAAGCCATATTCTTGTAAAATATGTGACTCTTCCTTTTCCCAAAAAGCACATTTACATTATCATAGGCGAATACACACAGGAGAGAAGTCATATTCTTGTAAAATATGTGACTCTTCCTTTGCACAACAATCAGATTTAGAGAAGCATATAAGAATACACACTGGAGAGAGGCCATATTCCTGTGAAATATGTAACTCTTCCTTTTCCCGAAAAACAATAGGCGGAGACACACAGGAGAGAAGCCATATTCTTGTAAAATATGTGATTCTTTCTTTTCCCAAAAATCACATTTGGATAGACATAGGCGAACACACACTGGAGAGAAGCCATATTCTTGTGAAATATGTGACTCCCCCTTTTCCCAAAAATCACATTTGAATATTCATATGCGAACGCACACAGGAGAGAAGCCATATTCCTGTGAAATATGTGACTCCTCCTTTTCAGTAAAATCAGCATTAGATATTCATTGGCGAACACACACAGGAGAGAAGCCATATTCCTGTGAAATATGTGACTCCGCCTTTTCAGTAAAATCAAATTTGAATATTCATATGCGAACTCACACAGGGGAGAAGCCATATTCCTGTTACATATGTGACACCTACTTTTCATTAAAATCAAGTTTGAATATTCATAGGCGAATTCACATTGGAGAGAAGCCTTATTCCTGTAAAATATGTGACTCTTCGTTTTCAGTAAAATCAGCTTTGGATAAGCATAAGCTAACACACAGAGGATAGAAGACATATTCCTGTGAAATATGAGACTCCTCCTTTTCCCAAAATCAACTTTGGATAAGCGTAAGCTAACACACACAGGATAGAAGACATATTCCTGTGAAATATGTGACTCCTCCTTTTCCCAAAAATCAACTTTGGATAGACATAGGCGAACACACAGAGGATAGAAGACATATTCCTGTGAAATATGTGACTCCTCCTTTTCCCTAACATCAAATTTGGATAGACATAAGCGAACACACAGAGGAGAGATGCCATATTCCTGGGAAATATGTGACTCTTCCTTTTCCCTAATATCAAATTTAGATAGACATAGGCGAACACACAGAGGAGAGAAGCCATATTCCTGTTTCAGTAACATCAAGTTAGAATATTCATAAAACGACACACTCAGAAGAGAAGCCATAGTCCTGTGACATGTGTGACGCTTCTTTTTCTCGAAAATCACGTTTGGATAAGCATAAGCGATCACACATACAAGAGAAGCTATACTCCTCTGAAATATTTGACACATCCTTTTCCCAAAAATCAAATTTGAATAATCATAGAACACTCACAAGAGAGAAGCCATATTCCTGTTAAATATGTGACTTCCTTTTCCTAAAAATCTCATTTGAACAGGTATATGAAAACGCACAGATGAGAAAAACCATATTCTTGTTAATTTGTAGTTCTCTATTTTCAAATATGTCACGTTTACTAGTGCACACGAAAAATCCCACTGAATAAAATAAAACTTTTTCTATTGAATGTGATTCTTCTTTTTTGATCTCTTCAAATATCCTGGTAACAGGTACAGACAATAGCGATTACATGGAGTCCTGGATATGACAATAAAATGCATCTGATGGTGAGGCTGCGGTTCTGATGGCTTAGGAAATATGGAGTACCCGTTCATTGTCATTAATCCTAGATACATTCTGACTTAAGTAGCTCTACTTGTTCGGATATCATAAATAGACAAATGGATCTGTTTCTAAAATAATTTCATAAGAATCCTTAAACATTGAAAATATATTAATGTTAATAACCTTCTAAGAGGGAAGTGTTGTTCTTTTATGTTATAACTGATTTCATAGAAAAATCCAAACCCACAAAATAACTTAAATATACACACACACACAGACAGACATAAACACGTCCCCAACACACAATTACCCAGGGAGGAAAATTAGAAGTCAGCTGAAATTCATGGCACAGCAACTATCATAGATTATTTAGGGTAGAAGAGTAATAAAAGAGAAAAAAAACTGACACACACATATATACGCACACAAAGACACACACAGAAGCACTAGGGTGGGAAGAAGATTGGTAGTCACCTAAATCTTATGGTATATCAACTATCATAGATTTTTTTAGGTGGAAGAAGAGTAACAAAAGGAAAAAAATCCGGAAATATGTAAAAAGAAAAAAAAACCCAAGAGAACAAATAAAAAAAGAGAAATAACACATGCAGAGATTAAAATTGGTCAAGGAAAATTAAACCGAACTGAAAATTCGCAGACACAAATCCTGAAATTAAAAAGAACCTCAACCTTATCAAAATAACGCCACTATATAAATTAAAGGAAATACAATATTAAACCATTTTCTGTAGTGGAACTCACTTTGTTAACCTCAGTCGACAAATAAAAGTAAAGTTGGCGACCGTAGTCAAGGGCGACCAGGAGGACCCCTTTTCAATAGCTACTACACCGAGGTGTAAAAGAGGGCGCTACTCTTTTCCCTGAATTGCTCCACTTTACCCTTGATACGTACCTCATATTGCTGAGTGTTAAGCAAGGAGATATCAAGTACCATTTTTAAAGTATTTGGTATGACGCGACCTGGGATTGAACCTTGGTCTCCTGGACTATTGGTGAACAGTCTACCTTGTAGGCCAATGAGCCGGTCGAGTTGACAAATAATTGACATTATGTATTATGAAAACTTTTATTTCTTATTGAATAATAACACAAATGACAAAATGCTGGAGGTTGCGTCTTGTGTTTTCAAGTTGTTTATATTTTCAAAAATGGGAGCTAACATCTCGGTCGCCATCCAAAATCAAACGACCGAGATCAATTTAATATTCTTGTATTTGACTAAAAGATTACACAAATGCGATTCCGTCCATTCAGGTCGGGCCGTAGAATACGGTGACTCCATTCCTGTTGAGAGGTAAAACTTCTCCCACGGGATAATTAGTTAGCTGTGAGTGGCAACACATGATGCCTGAGAACGATTCCCTTGTAGCTGAGTAGGTCTTCACACGGTAACCAACTAGTTAAGTCATTATCAACACACCCCTTTTGTCCTTACTGGGCTAGACAGACAGTCGGAGAGGTCCGATCCGATCAATCGACTGCTTATGTCAAGCCCTAGCACCTCATATGATTGTGCCAATGGGATTCTTTAGTTGATCCTATGGAAAATAAATCATCATCACAATCATTAAGTCACATTGTCAGCACAAAATTCTTTGACTCTCTGTCTCCCTCTCTTTCGCCAATCGTCCCTATCATCAATCGTTCCCGGCAAGTCTGCTCAACAACATCTAGTGTCCGCACAGAGATAATGTCAGTAAGTGTTTGCTGGTCGGCTAACACTGCCGCGTCTATGTGTAGGGTTTTTAGAAAAAGTCTGCTTCTTAGTTGCTTAAGACTACTTTTCCATCAGAGTCCCGCATGTCTTATTCTTCTTCCTTGGATGGTTTGAGAGATGAGCGGTAAGTGGCCGTAAAACTACGGTTTTCTGTTGATCCCATCAAGTGTTTTTTTTTCTATCCTTTTTGTGTGCGTCCATGTGGTTCATCCACACACTAGTATTGCCAAAGACACAACATTTGAAGAAATCCTATTATATTCTATCGGACAAATCACTTGCTATGCTTGGTTGGGTTTTATGGCATATCAACCCTTGTAGATTATTTAATGCCAAATCCATTTATATACAAATAATCAATTCTATTTCAAACACTTCAGTTTAACATGAGAACACAGTTTAATTGTCAAAAACCTTTCTATTTCAAGCTATTCGCTTTATTTAAACAATTCTAATTCAGCCAATTTAGCGGACAAATCAGTTTTCAATATAATCATTTAACAGTCAATAACAGTCCACACCATCAGGAGGCGGAAGTTAACATAACTTTCAGTAGATGAGATATTTTCATCTGCGTGTTAATAAAGTCAAAAAATTCCGGGATCTACATTATTTTACTATTTTTCAACTTTAGAAACACGTATATGATTAAAAAGCAATAATAATCAATTTCTTGTGGGCGGGGATGTCAAAACGTTTTTTATCTGTTTCTCTGTTGTCTAATAAAGAAAGAAAAAGTTAATTAAAAACAAAAACTAAAATAAAACTATTTTTCATTTTTAATTCAAACAATAACTTAATTCTTTATCTAGATATTGGAAAAAACATGTAAAAGAAAAAAAATTGTCATTTCTTCATTTTGGTAATTTGTATTAAAATATTTTTCTACCAAGAAGGCAATAAATACGAAAACAATACAACTGGCCTTATCACACAAATCTACTTTAAAGCCATATTTCATTCGGGACAACCGATTTTTTTATCGTATATAACCGTATTTGTAAGTAAGTCCACTTTCTCAACAGTTTAATAATGTATAATATTAAATATGGAGTATAACTACTTCTCTGTGATTAAAGTTCATTTCATTTATTCTTCTGGCAATTTTTTTTTTATTGAACTTTCATTGTTTATATTTATCGACAATGAAAACAACAAAGCAACTATTTTATTTATTCTCAACTTTATCGTCTGAAACAAATTTAAATGTACTTCAGTACGTTTGAAACTTCTCGAGAAATATAAACAATATGTCTTAAACGGTTTCCTTCAATTTTAGTCCATAGAATATTTGTAAGACATTTAATTTGTATTTGTGAGACACTGAAGTCTTGATCAATTAGTCAGAATGTTTTTCAAATACGGATTACGAGAGTTTTTATTTGGAGGTAAATAACTTTTAAAAATTTCTTCACTTCAATCAAGTGTTGGTAAATAATTTTTTTATCCAATACACAGCTTGCTTGTCATTTGAATTTGTGAGACAGAAAAGAGTTTCCAATATCTCTTTACATGTAAACAAATTTTCACAACTTTCTTCAGTTCTATACAGTGTACTGTGTAATGAAAAAGAGAAGACAGTTTACTCCGTATGGCAAAATGAACATGCAGAATGAGGAGAGCAAAATATGACCACTCTGACATTTCACTTTAATGTTGCATGGTCACGAGTGACAAAAATTTGTATAAGTGATTTATGTACATTTTTTTAAAGCTGCCATTCATGGGAGGAAAATGATAAAGACATTTCAGTGACGACGGTGCTTTTGTTCGTCAGAGACGAAGGTGCTTTTGTTTGTCTGGACGGTAGACACGAAAGACGGTGACCGATTGTTTGCAATCAATTTCCAACTAGTTCAAGTACAAACTCTTTCAGCATTTTACAACCCTTAAAGAATGAAAGGGAAGGTGCGCTTGTGCAGCGATATGGTAAAATCATTTGATAGTGAAGGTGATTTGATGGCCTGGTTGGCGAAATTAAAACTGGTCGCAGGGCTGCAAAAGATCCCTGACCTTGCAAATGTAATACCCCTGTTCTTAGAAGGAGACGCTTTGGCTTTATACCTCCAATTAATTGTAGAAGATCAATTGGATGCAGTTAAGGCAGAGGCAAATTTGAAAACATCGTTTATGAAAAGCCAGGAATCAGTAACGAACCAAGAAAGGTTGATGGGAAACCTTAGACGGAAAAATGGTTTGGCTGCAAGTGTTTCCCTTGTAGGGGTTCACACTTGCTTCGAGACTATAAAGAGCCAATCAGAACGAGGTGATATAAGTGTAGCGACCCGAGACACTTTGGGAGTGATGGGGCATGAAGGATCGCTGCCAACAAAAAAGTACAAGTGGAAGGCTAGGAAGCAAGAGGCCTCGTCGATACTGGGTGTACTGCAACGTTGATCCACTCGGATTTTTTTAAATGGTTGCAAGGTCAACTCAAAAAACTTTTTTGTATATTCTTCAGTTAAGCATAAAAGAAATGCCGGTTACATGTGTCAAGTTTTAAAATTAAATTCTTCAGAACATGTGTATCTTATATTAGTTTTGCAAAAAACAACTTTGAATCGTCACAAGCGAACACACACTGGAGAGAAGTGTAGGTGTATTTGCCTGAAGCGTTATGTCATCTGCGTGGTCTGCGTCTCTGATATACTGTGCGGAGTAACGCCTGCGTCTTCCCCTTCTTAGTATAAAGCCATTTTCTTTCATTACATCTATCGATGCACGAAGTACGTAATTTTGGCTGATTAGGGAGAGATATGAGGCTAATGTATCCCCATGTAGAACATCAGCAGCAATGTCAAAAAAGTCTGTGTCTCCATCTGTTGAGCTAACTTTTACTTTCGTGTTTTTCGAGAGCATCATTATGGCTCTGACAGTTTCTTTAGCGAGACCATTTGCTAAATGTTTTCTCAGTGTATATGGAATTAAATGCGTTGGGAAAATCTACAAATTAGGGTGTCCCCTCGACATTTTTTACACGAACTCTTAAAATTTGACGCATTGTCAAAATCTGTGATGTGGATAGGTTTCTCAGAAAATCATTTTGATTCTTCCAATGAATTTTCTTAATTTCTGGTACGATGCGGTTGATTAATAGAGCATTTTAAATATTAGCCGCAATGGAAATAAGGGTTTATGCCTTGGTAGTTCTAGGCAATCCCGAGGTCACCTTTCGTGGAGAAAGGGAAGATGCAACCTTTTGTCTATCGATCTATTGTGTTCTAGTTTTATACGGCGTTGCTGTATTGGAGCTGTACGTTTTCAAATTTCTTTGTCTTCCATACTTTTGGTGGTATTTCATCAAGACAGGCAGTTTTCCTATTTTGAATTTATGTTCCTACGACGTCAAGTTCTTGGGGAAACAGTCCTAGTTGGATGTCTAGTTGATTATAAACAATTTTCGTGATCGGTTTATTTGTAATTTTCGGAGATTTTTCCCCGCAGATTCTTGAAATGTGCTATCGACTTGTGCATTCGTTCTTATTGCTGGCAGCTTTTAGTTTAGCTCTGGTAGTATTCTTTTCTTTACTGTTTTCCACGCTAATCGTGATTGTCTAACTTCTTCTGATTTTCTAATTTGATTGATCTGTTAAATGTATTCTATTTGTTCTTTTTGGTATGCGTTAATTAGTTTGATTTGTGACTTCTTGAGTTTCTGAGCGTTGACATTGATTGTGTTCCTTCTATTATATTGGGATGCTGTTTTCACGCTGTCTGGTTTTTCTTAACTGCTAATGTTACCAACGGAACTCTATTTTTGGCTCTTAGTTTGGTATGCATTCTGCTACTGCTTTCATTTGGGTATGGACCAAGTTCTCAATTTCGTCATTCGGAGTAAGTGTTTAGAATATCTCCTGAAGAGCATCGAAAATATTTCTTGGAGTTATCGTATATTTATCTCTAATATCTCTATTGTTAAGCAAGAACCAGTCATAGTATGTGGTTTTTGTTGTTTGCGTTTTATTGTTGCGTGGGTTCAGACTAATCTTTGCTGAGACAATTCTGTAATCGGAAGACACATTTTCAAAAGAGGAGAATGCCACACAATTCAAAGTGCTATTAATCCATTTCTTATGAGGATGTAATTCATCTGTGCTTTAGCATTATTTGTGTAAGCATAGGTTCATCATTTTCGCTTCCTTTTCTGGAATTTAATATTAAGTCATGTTATTCCATTTCTAAGTGGGAAATCTCTTAGATGTTTCCCATTTCTCTTTGACGAGCTATGCAAGCAAAATTAGTTATTTTCATTTTTACCTATTTGAGCATTCCTGTCTCCACCGATGATTAGAATGTTGTGCTTGGAGATACTACGAACAAAGGAGGATAGCTCGTTATAGCAGAGGATGAGGTCCGTTTCATCAATGAAGAAGATACAGCCCTAACGCACAGGAGAAAATAATACTTACCGTTTTATCAGGAGAATTAGCAGGACTACAGATTGAAATGATTGTTTCGCTGGGGTTGCCGTTAAACGTAGCTACTGTAATTCTCGTCTATATTTTCTCGATGCTCTTAACTAATTAGCACACAAAGACAAAGAGTTTTTCCCAGCAGATTCATAAACAAATGTCCATCTATTGCCAGTATCGTTAAATACTGCTGCTATTTGCTGCATTGAAGCTCATCATATTTTTTGTAAATACTCACAAACGTTCAATACATACTTTACGCGATAATCTGTAGATTTCATCGTAATTTACAAGATATAATCAAGAAACCGGTTTGTAATTATTTACAAATAAGGAATAGACATATTTTACATGATAAATTGTTGATTTCTTCTAAATCAAGTTATAATAGTTATAATAGTTAATCGGGCAATAGGAATTAAATGGTATCAATAGTAGCTCTGTATGCGTGTGTGTAACTGCGTGTGTGCGTATGTACACATATAAATATGTGTATATGTGTGGGGGTGTATTCATGTATATAAGTGATGTACTCCTATGGACCCCACATATGGACGAGCAAATGCAGGACGACCACCTCGAACATACATACAACAGCTCTGCGAGGATACGGGATGTAGCCCTAAAGACCTGCCAAAGACGATGAACGATAGGGAGAAATGGCGAGAGAGGGTCAGGGATATCTGTGCTGGCGGCACGACATGATGATGATGATGTATATAATATTTTCTTTAGCTATTATAGGAAAAGGAATACAAGGTTTTTCAAATTTTTGTCTACCATCTGATTAGTTTTCGATGGTGGTTTTCAAGTTCATTTCTTTCAGGCGATTAAGAATAAGATGTAAATTGAAGGGTTTTTAAGCGTTGTTTTGTAAATATTTATAATCATTGAATATTTTATATTTTATCCGATAATTTGCAGATTTTATCTTCAATTAGTTTTGATAGTTACTTGGGTTATCGGAATATTTTCTTAATACTATATATGAGAGCAGGTAGGTTTATGTAGATGTGTGAATATGTGTTGAGTGTATGGGTGTGTTGATCTATTGGGTGTATACGTATATATATATATATATATATATATATATATACACATATTGCTTTTTGCATAGGGAAAAAAGTAATACAGTTTTTTCGGATTCAGTCTTTGAACTGAATAATAGTTTTAAATCTTTGAAAAACTGATATTCATCGATCAGCGTATCGAGTGTCATTGATTTGTTCAACTGTAAATTGTGAGAGTGATTTTGTTATTGCTGTTTTCTTTTACTTTTATTGTATATTTTTATGCGTGGAGGAGGGTAAAAAGGAAAAAAAAAAAAGAGAAGAGGAATGCAGGGAAAGGTTTTTAGTATTTTGATTGCTTTTTTTAGTAGGAAAAACGCTGGAATTGTATGGAGGATTTTTTTCTTTTTAGCCAATGGAAAAAGAAATACAGAATTTTTCAAATTTTGTCTTTCAATTAAACAATTTTCAAATCTTTTAAGAATTAATATTTCTTGATCAGTGTTTCGAGCGTCAATGATTTGTTTTACTGAAAATCGTTAAAGTGAATTTTTTAGGGTTTTTTTTTTTCCTTTTTTATTTTTCTTTTTTCTTTTTATTTTTTTGCGTTCCTGATGGGTATAAAATGGGAAAAAAGAGGAAAAGAAAAGAAAAGAAAATCCAATAGCTGTGGTAATTAAACCCCTCTACATATGATCAGGCATGAGAAACGTCCCTAATATTAAAAGACAAAAAAGAGTACCTTTAATGTTCAAAGAATCTTTAAACAAATGTTTTAAAACATAAAACAAATGCGGAAAAGATAAAACAAAGTAGCAATGTTCGAGAATTTAGTTATGTATATGTGTGTGGGGGTGTGTGGATCATACGAACACGTTAGCAGAATGGTAATCAGTGTTGTTCGAAATATCTACGTGTACTTGTGTTCGGCGTCTAGACAGACGGTTTAAAAGTGAACAAGTCCTACATATTCATAAGAAATAGTAATATTCTTTATCATCATCATCATCATCATGTCACGCTGTCAGCATGGATCTCCCTGATCGTCTCTCGATATTTTTCTTTAGGTCTGATCATTAACATCAACAAATGTGAGAGGAAGCGTGAACTTTTCGATTCAGTTAAGTTTAAAACGCCACAAACATAAAACTACTATTAAAGAAAAACATTTAAACTTTTAAAAAATTACTTTTATTAACGACTTTGAAATTGTTGTAAAACTCAAATTAATTACGTTCGTATATTGGTTGCTTTCTTGGGTTTTGTTTTTATTTTAAGGATAGGCTTTTATTTTTTTAGATTTATTTTAGATAAATAATTATCCGTGGATTAGTCAACACGATAACTGAGGGACCTTAGATGGAGAATAGCGACCATTAGAAAAATCCAGACTTCCATGACCAAAAAAAAGAGTGGGGGGGAAGTGATTTTTATATTATGCTATTCCCTATGTAAGTTCTTTATAATCCGATTTTACCACAAATCATAAATTCGATGAATAATTCTGGACTTTTTAAAAAGATAATTTAATAGTATGAACACCACAGAATAATGTGCATTCGACGTAAATCAAAAATGACAAATGACGGTAAATTACGCTTTTTGGTGATAAAGTTTAACTGAAATATTACTATTATAATGTCGATGTTTAGAGCTTGTCTTTACAAACTGTACTCTAGATGAAAATTTTACCTGCAATTTTGATAAAATTCATAACGAATAATCCTGTTAATCAGGAGAAGTGTTCTTTTATCCAGGGTGAATTTTCATGAGCACTGCCAAAATTGACGTACATGAAAATGGAGAGCAAAAAGCTTCAAGGGAATAAGGCATTTCTCATATATGTGTTTTCATATGCCTGTTCAAATGTGATTTTCGGGAAAAGGAAGAGTTACATATGTCACAGGAATATGGCCTCTCTCCTGTGTGTGTTCGACTATGATCATCCAAATGTGATTTTCGGGAAAAGGAAGAGTTACATATGTCACAGGAGTATGGTCTCTCACCCGTGTGAATTCGACTATGACTATCCAAGTTTGATTTATGGGAAAAGGAACAATCACATATGTCACAGGAATATGGCCTCTCTCCTGTGTGTGTTCGACTATGATCATCCAAATGTGATTTTCGGGAAAAGGAAGAGTTACATATGTCACAGGAGTATGGTCTCTCACCTGTGTGAGTTCGACTATGCCTATGCAAGTTTGATTTACAGGAAAAGGAAGAATCACATATGTCACAGGAATATGGCCTCTCTCCTGTGTGTGTTCGACTATGATCATCCAAAAGTGATTTTCGGGAAAAGGAAGAGTAACATATGTCACAGGAATATGGCCTCTCTCCAGTGTGAGTTTGACTATGTGTATCCAAAGTTGATTTTTGGGAAAAGGATGATTCACAAATTTCACATGAATATGGCCTCTCTCCAGTGTGTGTTCTTATATGCCTTACTAAATCTGATTGTTGTGTAAAGGAAGATTGACAAATTTCACAAAGATATCGTTTCTCTCCTCTGTGTCTTTGCATATTCACTTGAACTCCCGAATTGGTTGAAAAGCTAGAGCCACTCATTTCACAAGTATATGACTTCTCGTCAGAATGTGTTTGTATATGCACTTCGAACTCGGATTTAGTGGAAAATAATGAGCCGCATATTTTGCAAGAGAATGGCTTTTCTTTGATGCGTGTTTGCATGTTTTATTAAAAAATTTATTTATCTCCAGTGTTTATCTGCATATACGCCATACCTTACATGAAAAAAGCAAAATACAGAAGACTATTTTCTTCAAAAGAATACAATTTGTGTCCTGTAGATATTCATTTAATTTGTTTCCAATGGGATTTCTTTGAAAATACTGGTAACCAAGAAAATACTGCATGCAAGAAATCTTTCGGGCAAAAAAACCTGCAATCGATAAAACAAGAAAAAACTATCAATTTAGAGAAGGAATAGTTATAAAGAAATGTAGTTTATAGAAAGTCGTATATTTCAAAAGGAAACTGTTAATAAATTTTTGAAAAATACGTAATCGTTTAGTTTTGTGCATTATATTTGCATTTAAATGGTTTCTATAATTCAAAATAGAAATGGAAACTACATTACATTTAAGTATGTATGTAGCGTATTACTAAAGAAAGAAAAGAAAGAAGAATCTGATATTCAGCCTCTCCTTTTCCTTCTCTTCATAGACCACAATAATATACATATGATGAGAAAAATCTGATTTTAAATATTGGCAAGTGTAACCAGTATTATTTCTTTTTAATCGACGAATATATGAAATAAGCTTTTTCTGATGGAAAGACACGACGACATTTAATGTCATTTAGTCAATTTAAAGTGAAATGGGTTAAAGACAGTAAGAAACAAGTTTGATAATCTAGGATTATCTTATCCTTCAGTTCCATTAAGTCATTAATGAAATGAAAAGCTCATTTCGACAATGATCTTTAATTTCTTTGTTTTTCACATTCTCAAATTAAACATTTTAATCATCAGTAGAGACATGAATGATCGTATAGGAAAATGCAAATATAATAAATTCTTTCCTCAACTCACCCAACAGAAATGTTTGAGACATTATTTAGTGGAAATATTTTTAATAAACAACTCCATTCAATGAAATATGAAATAGAGAAAAGAAAGATAATGTTAGCAATTAGGAAAAGGAAAGATTAGAGAAAAAAAGTCAATTAATTACCTACATTTTACTGAAGTGCAAAAATTTGAGAAAATTTATTTGCCTGTTGATGAAAATTGTAATAATCTGCACTTGGAAAACATTCTGAGTTTTATAAATATTTACCAAAAATTCACTGATCATTGAATATAAATGAAATGAGTTTTTGTTTTACTTGTTTTTATGTTTAGTTTCTTTTTTAGATTGTAGAATTTAACTTCCCAACTTTTCAAATGAGTGCCCTTGGTAGAGTAGCAAACGGGCTGGACTGTGACATCGTTCTAACTCCAATCTCTCAGTTAATGAGTTAAACACGATTATTATTGTCTTTCCCCGGGTGGGAAACTGCTAAGGAAATGGGAACAAGTGCCCTTGTTAGAGATGCAAATGTGACATCGTTCAAACTCCAATCTCTCAGATATGAGTTAAACACGATTATTATTGTCCTTCTCCGGGTGGGAAACTGCGAAGGAAATGTGACATCGTTCAAACTCCAATCGCGTTATCGCATTCAATTTTGAATGAATGCAATTGGGAAAGTTTTGAATCTCCTCCTACCCCTCTCAGATATGAGTTAAATACGATTATTATCGTCCTTCCATAGACATTCTTTTAGTATTTAATAAACCATGATTGTTATTTTATTATATTATAGGAAAAAACCATTGAGAAATATCACAATAACTTTTGAGTGGTAAACTGAGACGGATAGATCCCCCTCTTTCATTCTCATGGAAGTTTGCAGTTAGTCATTTAAAAAATCCCCCGCTTCTCGTGGACGTTTGCAGTGGTCAGTTCTTTGCAGTTAGTCATTCAAAGAAATATTGCACACTATCAAACAAGATGTCTTCAGGAAAATACCAATAAGGAATATTACAATCTGTTATGTGTTGGAAATTGGGGACGGATAGAAAAACATGCTCCCCGTCTTTCTCACGCATTTCCGGTGGTCAGTTCTTTTCAGTTCGTTAAGCATTCAAAAAAAATCTCGTACACTATCGACGAAGATATTTTCAGGGTTAGCGAGGTCAGAAAATGCTAGTTGGAGAATTTATAGATACTTCCCATGTACTTTTCGTTTGTTTGGAAGACCAATATCGATATTTACTTGTGTAAGTCTTATTTCACGAAAAAAGCAGTTTATTGCAAAAAATCTTCGCATGGGAAGGGTACGTAATTGTATAAGTGTTAAATGACAGAACTGTATTTTTTTGTGGGTGTCAGAGAATATTTTGTGTTGGATAATGTGGATGACAGAAAAAAATCCCCCCAACGTTTTTTTCTCTAGTACAATACGTAATTTTAAACTGCATAAAAAATGAAGAAAATCATTGACACAAACTCTAATCACGATGATTGAATGTTAGTATAACATATGTATGTAATTCTTTGGTAAACTAAAATAAAATGAAAGTAAATTTTTATAGGTGACACTTATAAGTAAGAGTACATTTAATTTTGTTTCGGACGATAAAGTTGTTTATTAAAATTGTTTATTTGTTGTTTTCATAGTTGATAAATATCAACAACGGATATACAATAGAAATATTGCCAAAAAAAAAAAAAAAAAGAAAAAACAAACAATTGAAATGAATAATGATTACACAGAGAATTGGTTATAATCCATATTTAACATTATACATTATTAGATAGTTGAGAAAATGTACTTACAAGTGAGTTGAAGTTCAATAAGGAATCGGATGTCCAAATAGCCGTCAAACTGCTTTAGCAAATGAAGCCAGCAGTATTGTTTTCGTATTTATTGGATTCTTGGTAAAAAATATTATAATAAAAATCATTAAAATTAAGAAGTGACACAGTTTTTCTTTTTTCATTTAATTTAGAATATCTTATTTAAGAATTAACTTTTTGTTTGAATTAAAAATGAAAAATTATTTTATTTTTGTTTTTGTTTTTAATTAATTTTTGCTTTATTCGTGAGACAACACAGAAACTAGTAAAGGAAGTTTATTGACACTTCCACCCAAAAGAAATATTTTTCTTCGTGGCAATTTTAACTTGATTCATTTTTGTAACTTTATCGTCTAAGAATTTGGTTAATAAAGGAGACTAAACTTGAGGTTAAACATTTTTATTGGAGGTTTAAAATCGATATAAAAATAATAAATAAATAACTTTGTCTGATAAGTCTTTTTAGTGTGGTTTTTAATTAGAAAATATTTTTCTACTGAGGCCCACCATAGAAATTGTGCCAAAGTCTTGGAATTTATGAAATAAACAATTTGCTGGTTTAATCAGGGCGCTTCTGGTAGTGTAATGGTTAGCAAGGTAGACTAACAAACCTTCACGAACGAGTTCGATTCTCCTTAGTTACCCCCATTTCTATGACTTTGTGACACATCTGAGACAACGCTTAGTAAATTATTACTGCTGGCTTAATCAGCCCAGCCTGAAAACAAAATTATATTTTCTCCGAAACAATCAATTCTACATTGATCCCAGTTCACGTATATTACGAAGTTGTGAGTTAGTAAATTTGGGTGACTATTCAATAATGTATATTTCGTGTTATATATTGCGTAAAACTAATTCTCTCTTATCACCGTCCATTTTAGTTGTTCTGCTGGCATATCTTTTACTGATCTTTCATTGTTTACGTTTATTGACGATGAAAATTACAAACAAGTTATTTAATTTCTTGTCAACTTAATCGTCCAAAACAAATTTTAACATCCTCGTATAGAATAATACTGCCTGTCAAAATTTACATTAATTTTCTTTTGTACTAGCTCGAAAAGAAGGTGGGGTTAATGTCCTCCAATCACCAAAGAAAATCTCCTCCTCTCAATATCTTCAAAGATCCAACAAGGCGTAGTTTTGTCACATGAGACTTATTTGAATATGTACCCTCCCCAAGATCCTGCCATTGATTTTCTTGTTTTTTTTATTTTCTTTTTGGGCAAAACATGAGATATAATAAGAACTAGATGAATAATGATCAACATCTGCCTTCCGACCATCTGAACCATCTGAAACGCACATGGGAAAGATTCCATCAGTCCTTCCCGCAATTTCACTATCGTTTTCTAACACCCCACCCAATATTTCCGAATAAAAATTGGTCTATTTTATACAAGATTCTTTTAATTACTAATGAACTAAAAAGAACTGTCCACCATAAACTTCTGTGGTAAAACAAACCATTAATGGGTTACTTTAATAAAATAAAAATGGACACAATAGGGAGAGCTACAGAGAACGTCCAACATGTAAAAGGTTTTGCAAAATGTCCCAGACCACATGGAAGAAAATCGACACAATAAAACAAAATGCTAAAACGGCTAAGGAAACTAGCCCACATTTTAAAGATCTCGAGATATATATAAAAGAGGCGGTAAAATAGTAGAAATCAAGTATAATACAAATATAATTTTTTTTGAAAAAAAGAGGATAATAGAGACCTGAATAGTTCCAAATACTTACGCCTCTGTAGTATAAAAAGTGACCACCATCAGAAAAAGCAATCACCCAATTACAGAGCTCTCATCGAGAAACTAATATAATTGGAACTAGATGATTGGCCATATTTCTAGCTGCTGTTAAAAGACCTACATTTAGTCGAAAGCTATCAAACAGTAGCAGAAACTAAACTGAAAGAACTTAGAAAAAAAGCAAAACATCCCATTTTAGATGATCGGAGCGATCAGGTTTCTATAGGATCACTTACCTATTAATAGCAATTCACGCTTTCAGTCAATATTATAAGTCAAACTTATTATTTTTAATAGGTAGAGAACTGAAAAGAGCCAGAAAAAATGTCGAGATTCAATTTGTGGGTTGAAAGCAGTGAATAGTAGCCCCAAATTATTTATTGTTCTGCACTCAATCAATAAATACTTAAATCTTTCTAAATATGTAAATGAACTCATCTTTATTTCCGTTTACTCACTGTTAGTTGATCATTGAATATACTAAGGCTAATATTGTTTTTTGAGGGGAGTGGGGAATCGACTGAATATTCCCCCTGGCACCAAATTAGCCTAGTAGTACAATCACCAAAATGCACATATATCACGCTATGGAATCCATAACTACGTACGAATTTACTTATTTACTACTTATTTACAAAAATAAATCCCCAATAAGATGTGAAATATTAAAATGGAAACAATCTTTAATTAAAAATACAGTGAAATGATTCTTAGAATATTATTCGACGAATAGCGAAGAAAAGAAAGATATTCGATCAAATAAATCATGTATATAAAAATATCTTCCTTCGGCAAATCAAGTACAGGGCTCGAATCCCTTTTCAAAGGAGATGACTCAGCCTCTCTCTCTGTCTCTCTGTCTCTGTCTCTCTGTCTCTCTCTCTTTCTACGACTATTCGTGATAGTCGAGTAGGATAGAAATTATATTTTGATCTTGAATATTTTTTAGACTATAGTGTTGACAATAATTAAAATATTTTGTTTTTTTTTTAGTCGGTAAGTTTAAGCAATGAATGTTTGATAAAAATTGCCATGAATATTTTCTTTTTAAAGTATGGATGATCAAACGCGTTATCATTCATGGTTTTATAGTAATATATTCCCTTCAAAACATAAGTCTCTCTTTAGCCTTTGTCTTTATTTCTCGTGCGGGCCTCCGTAAAAAGTATCGTCCAATAAGAACGCAGACTAAAAATTCTATGAAGCATAGAATACATATATCTAATAAGTCAAAATCGTCTGAGGTGGTGTCCTCGTGGTGTAAGGGTTAAATCAATGAAATGTAGATTAGTAGTAAGCGTGTTCGAGTTTCGATTTCGCTTTTATGTCCACTTTCGGACAAATACCCTTGGGAAAGGTATAAACTTCCTTTTCCTCCCAGCTATGGGTTAAATTGTACCATTACTGTTCTTTTAGAAGGATGGCTTTTGCATTAAATAACCTACAGTGGTTGATCTGCCATTAAATAAACAAACCAAAATGATCATTTTTTATGTTAATTTTAAACTATTAACAAAAACGTTTAACCCGATTTTTTTTCCTTTGTTAACCACATCACTAAATGATTAAACTACAAAAATTAATATGGTCAAAAAATGTTGGGAAGAACAAAATTGTCAATCAATTCAACATTTTTGAAATTTCAAGGGACTTGTATGATTAAAATGGATTAATTAGCTATTTCTTGTGGATGTGAGTTTGTTTGGATGTCAAAACGTTCCTCTTTTCGTTTTTTGTGTAGTCTCATGAAGAAAGGAAAGGTTGATTAAAAATAAAAATAAAAACAGAAATCAAATAATTTTTCATTTTTAATTCAAACAACAACATCATTCTTAAAGAAGATATTCTAAATTACATTCTAAAAGAAAAAACGTCTCGCTTCTTAATTTTGGTAATTTGAATTAAAAGATTTTTCTATCAAGAATTCAATAAATACGAAAACAATACTGCTGGCTTCAACAGTCGAACCTACTTGAAAGCTTCACTTTGGTCGAGACAACTGATTCTTCATTGAACCCCAATTCACGTATATTAGCCACTTGTACGTAAGTAGATTTTCTCAAATATTTGATAATGTAAAATGTTGAATATGGAGTATAACTAATTATCTGTAATCATTGTTCATTTCAGTTGTTCTTTTGGTAAGTTTTTTTTTGTGAACTTTCATTGTTTATATTTATCGACTATGAAAACAAAAAGCCAACGATTTTATTTATTGTCAACTAAAACAAATTGTCTAAAACAAATCTACTTTTACAGATAAGTGCCACCCATGTATGTTTACTTGAGAATAATATAGAAATTTAAGGCTTACTACAAAGATAAGATTCTTTTTCAGTGATTTTCTTTATGCATTTTAAAATTACATATTTTACTTGCTAAGAAAAGTGTGGGGGGAATTTTTTCTTCTCGTCCACAATCTCCTACATACAACGTCCAAAGACGCCTAAAATATGCAGTTTCGTCATTTCATACATATAAAACTTCGTACCTTCCTCATAAGAATGTTTTAACCATAAACTGCTTTTCTTTTCGTGACAAATGCAACATGCTAAATAAGAACTAAATAAGTAAATATCGACATTTGTCTTTCAACTAAGCGAAAAGAACAAAAAAACAAATTCTCTAACCACAAAGACATCACACTTTCGTTGTCTGACCTTGCTAACCATGAAGACAATATTGGTCGATAGTCTGCGAAATTTTTTGTATGACTAACGAAGTGCAAAAAACTGGCCACTGAAAACTTCCACCAGAAAGAGGAGGGGCATTTTTCTTAATGATAATAACTATGTTCGACTCCACATATTCTCATCTGCTGTAATCGCTATGAATTCTGGTATAGCGCAGCAAATTATTGAATTATTCTTTCCCTTGGTGGTAGAAGCACCAAATTTGGTGTACTTGTGCTCCAGAACCTGTTCTCTCAGAAAAGCATGTTACCTACGTTAAAGCCAAAATACCCGCAGTTGTTCAAGATAAGTCAATCTTGGTCGTCTGTTTATTATCAGATGACGGACTCATATGAAAATGGAACGATGTTCAATCTTATTTATCACTATTTCTGATGACTGTTGTCTTTTTAGCTTGATTAATATTATAGATACCAATTAATAAAGTATTTATTTATCGCAATCAAAATGAGGTATTCATGAAATATTATATAAAACATCATCATCATCTTGTCATGCCATCAGCACGGAGATCCGTGACCCTCTCTCGCCCGCCCTCCCTACCGTTCATCGCTTCCAGCAGGTCCTCAGAGCTACAATCGTATCCTCACAGAGCTGCTCTATGTCGGTGCGAGCCGGTCGCCCTCGTTTGCTCGGCCATGTGATGGGGTCGATAGGAGTACATCACTAATGAGCTTGTCCCTGCTTCTCCAGCAGTGTCCTGCATGTATGCTTCGTCTAACTTTGATAGTTTTCGTGATGAGTGGTAGGTGTCCATATAGCTGCTGCTTTGTTGGGTATTGCCTCCAGGATTTGTTCAATATTGCTTGCAGCATTCTTGTGTAGTTACCGTCCAGATTTTTCTACATACGTTTAGTTAGCGCCCATGAAGTGCATCCATATAGCAGTATCGACACGACCACTGCTTGGAAGAAACTGCGCTTCATTTTATCGGTCATGTCTGACTTCTACATGACCAATTGCCCGTTGTAAGCTATCCATGCTTTTGCTAATCACGTGTCGATGTCTGTCTCAGTTGGTGAGACCCTGCTTCTAAGGTAGGTGAAATTGTCAACTAGTTTCAGAGTTACTGGTTAGTTTGGAAATGTCGCCTCTTGGATTAAAACACATATATTCCGTTTTGTGCGCATTGACATGGAGGCTGATGCCTGCAGCGGCTCATTCCAGACTATGCAGTAGGGTTTCGGCTTGGGTGGGTGCATTTTCCAGAAGCTCTATGTCATTGGCGTAGTCGGCATCGGTAATTATTTTTGCAGGGTACCTTTTGCTTCTTTTCTTTTGTTAGCTTGAAACCGTTTTCTTTGATTTTATCAATCGATGTCCTAAGCACGTTGTGTAGACAGATGATTAAGAGGTTCGGGGCTAGTGTGTCTCCTTGTAGTACTCCTGCTACAATGTCCAAGTAGTCTGTGTCTCCATTCGGAGAATGTACTTTCACTTTGGTATTTCTAGAGAGAATAATTATGCCTGCGACTTTTTCTTTTGATAAGCCGTATACAAGTTGAATTTGCTCCATCTTCCCTCTGTGAATGGAATAAAAGGCTTTGGTGAAGTCAACAACTATTATTGTCGCTTGTTGTTTTTTTTCCCTTACGCCTACAAGAATTCTACGGATAGTCAATATATGTGAGGTCGTGGATCTATTTCTCCGGAAGCCAGTTTGGTTCGTCCTAAGAATGTTGTCAATTTTGGGTTCTGTACGGTTGCGTAGTAGATCATTGTATATTTTGGCTGCTATGGATCTAAGTGTTATACTTCGGTAGATCTTGGCTAATCAGAGGTCAAACCATTTTAGGGAAAGGGAGGATGCATTCCTTCAACCATCTGTTTATCAGGTTTTGATTATAAACTGTGTTGCAGTGTCGGAGCAGTATGTTATTGAATTGTCTGGTCTTCCATAATTCTGGAAGAATCTCATCAAGCCCTGCAGCTTTTGTATTTTTAATTTTTCTAAGTCGTGAGTCGAGTTCACCCTGAGTAAACGGTCCTAGTTTGATGTCTAATTGCTTACAAATAATTCCCATGATTAGATCATGAGTATCTTTCGGTAGGTTTCCTTGAAGATTCTCGAAATGCTCTTTCCACAATTTTATTCATTCGTGTTGGTTGGTAGCTTTCAGTTTAGCTTTGGCAGTGCTCTTCCTTCTATTCACTTCGTTTATCGTTAGCCATGCTGTCCTAGATTGTCTATCTTCAACAGAGTTTCTAATCTTATCTATCTAATTTTGTATGTATTCTGTCTGTTATTTCATGTATATGTTGGCTTATTCATTTTGTGCTTTTTTTTTAATGTCAGGGCATCTGTGTTGGATTCTCCCTATTGGATTTGGTGGCAGTTTTCATGTCTGCACGTTTTTCTCTAACCGCAAATGTTTCTCATAGGACTCTAGATTTATTTCTATTTTTTTCTTTGTTTCGAAGTGGGTGTTGACGAAATTTTCATAATTGTCATTCGGTGTATGTGTTTCTGTTTTCTCCTGTAGTGCATCGATTTTGCCTTTTAATGCTATCACATAGTTATTTCTAATATCCATAATATTAATAAGGGTCCAGTCATAGTGTATGGTGGTTGTTATTCGGAGGGCTTTCTTTCGTAGACTCAATAGTATTTTTGTTGTGACAATTCGGTGATCGGAGGACACACCCTCGAATTAGGAGCAAGCCTAGCAATTCACTGCGCTATTTTTCCATTTCTTGTCTATAAAGACGTAGTCTATCTGTGCATAATTAGTGTTCGCGTATGTTAGGGTCAATAATTTTCCCTCCTTTTTTTGAAAATTTGTATTGTGGCATGTTAATCGATTTTCTATGGTGAAATCTGTTAGACGTTGTCCATTTCTGTTGGACGAGTTGTGTAAGCTGTATTTGTGGTTTCCGTTTTCCATATTTAGGGATTCATGTCTCCACCAATGACAAGAACGTTGTTTTTCTTGGATACTACGCACAAGAGAGGACAGCTCATCGTTGAAGGTGATGATTTCAGTTTCTTCACTAACATTGGTAGGGTTTTAGCAGGAGATGATTGTTGTATTGAGGCTACCATTAAAAGTAGCTATCATCATCCTTGGGTGTATTTTCTCTATGCTATTTAGAGATTTTAGGGCTCGTGGTCCTATAAGCATACCTACTCCTCCTATCGTTATATTGACAGAGTTTTTCCATGCTGATGCAGTGGCTAGCGTCCATCCATTGCCGGTATCGTGATATTTAATGCCCTCGCTATGTATCTGTGTTCTTGAATGCATATTATGTCTATGTTATGATCTATGGCAGATGAAGTAAGCTCCGGTAGTTGTCCTATTCTATTTAAGGTTTTAACGTTAAATGTTGCTATTTGTATTGTGTGTTTGCATTTAAGCAATTTTTATTGTTTGAGCTCTGTAGCCGATTTTTCGAACACTGAGGCCAGGACCCCAACCTCAGCTAGATGCGCCTCTTTTTTACCCGCGCGAAATGCAATGCGGTTTGGACATGTGGTTTGAGTGTGGGTCATGGTTTTCTTTCAATAGCTGTTTTTATTCTCATCTACAGAAGCCACTCTTATAGATAAGCAGCAGTAGTTCCCCGATAGAACTAATCGATCCTGTTCGATGAACCTCCCAGGACCATGTTAGGCATTGTGTTGAGCCGTCAGATGTTTCATCCTCGTGCCTTTACGTCCACCACGCTGCTTCCAATGGATTCCGTGAAATTTCTTTTTGGATCGGGGAGGAGGAAGTAAGAAGCGTTTAAAGGGGGTCTGATTATAATTATTAAGTCTTAAATTAGTTAAAGTCAACGTCTATTTTTTTTTTATTCATTAAAGCATTTTTTTTTAAATTTATGTTTCTTAGCATCCTTATATGCATTCTATTTAACGTTTGCTTAGGTTCTTGGGTTCTAATAAAGTTAGTTTCTTTGACCAGGTTAAATATTAATTTGGATTTACGGTAAAATTGCCTTTACATTTAAGACACAGATATTGTTCAGTCTATGAAAGATACCAACCAAGTAAAAGAGACATCCAAAACTTCATAAGAAGGGCTACTTAAGATCGATCGCTGTCCCCTGCAAGGGAAATATAAAGTATGGTGCCTTCAGCATGTATTGATCCAAATGCTATTATGGCCCCCTCCTTGTATATAAAATTTCTCCGAGTGCAATTGAGAAGATGGAGGCAATGATAAATAAATATACCTGAATATGGTTGGGGTTACTTCCAGGTTTGTCTAATGATGCAATGTACAGTGCAGACAAGCAAAACTGAAATTGCCACTGAAATCGATTATGGAGGAATTCAAATCCGGTAAAGTCAGACTTCAGATGATGCCAGATGACTCCAAGGATAAAGTGATAAAATCCTTAAACCCTACCTTAAAAACAGGAAGAAAGTGGAAAGTCAAAGACACTATAAGTGCTTAGGAAAATCTAGCTTCCAAGGATGTAATTGGTCTCACTCAAACAGGGAGACAAGGTTTAGGAGTGAATGAAAAGAAATGGTGGTCACAAGCTTATGGTAAAGATCGCCGCGACATGGTCATTCAGGAAGTAAGAAACGAAGAGGATAACAAAAGATTCATAAAAGGAGTACAACAGTCCCAACACGGTCAATGGACAAGCTGGGAGGAGGCACTGCAAAGGTCTATTACTTGGAACAACAATTGGCAAATGGCTCCACTCAAGTTGAGTTTTTTAATACGTTCTACATATGACCAGCTTCCGTCAAAGAGCAACCTTGTCAAATGGAAGAAAGAAAGCGATCCAACCTGTCCCCTGTGTAATGAGAAACCTCAAACATTGGAACACGTCCTCAGTTCCTATAAGACAGCTCTTGATAACGGAAGATACACTTGGAGACACAACAGTGTATTCGACGAGTTGGTCAGAATTATAGGGAGCTTGATGAAGCCTGAATCAAATAAGTCAACCCAGAAATTTGTTAGTGAGGGGGGCAAAATATATGTCGGTTCAAAGAAATCGATTTACCATCGAACTATACCCGGTCAAAATCTTCATGGATTAGATGAAAATTGGAAGTTATCTTCAGACCTCCCTGGCTGGTGTAATGATTACCCGAAAATAATATCTAATAAGGGTCAGCGACCAGACATTGTTCTATTTTCGAAGAAGAACTCAAAGGTCATCCTGGTAGAATTAACAATACTATTTGAGAGCCGACTAGAACAAAGCCACGTTTACAAAACAAGCAAATATGAAAATCTCAAAAAAAAAAATAGAAAAGGAAGAGTATAGTGTTACCGTTAAAGCTGTGGGAATTAGCAAGAGGCTTCGTTGCCGGCACTCTGTACGAATTTTGGGGACAAGTTGGAATAAATCGGCGCAATAGAAGCAAAAGTATGAAACGCCTTACGGAAATAACTGAAAACCGTTCAATGTGGACATGGAATAAAAGAAATGTCCCGTGGAACATTTCAAAATAAACACGTCATAACATCACCTGCTCGCGAATGCGCAACAATCTTCTAACTGAAATAACTGAAAACCATTCAATGTGGACATGGAATAAAAGAAATGTCCCGTGGAACATTTCAAAATAAACACGTCATAACATCACCTGCTCGCGAATGCGCAACATTCTTCTAACTGAAATAACTGAAAACCGTTTAATGTGGACATGGAATAAAAGAAATGTCCCGTGGAACATTTCAAAATAAACACGTCATAACATCACCTGCTCGCGAATGCGCAACAACCTTCTAATTTCTAAACTTTTTGGTGAATTTCTGATACTTGGTAAGTAACTTCCTTCGTCTAATTAGGCGAGCAAATTTGAAAATTTTTATATTTCGCCTCAAGACGTTGATTTGACAGGATGCTTTAATGGGGCCTCATGTAAGTGATGGGCGTGGGGGCGATGTGCAAATACAACCGTCGAGAGGAAGGCCCTGAAACGGTGCACATTCTCTCCTGATGACCCCAAAACAAGCATGGAGTTCAAACTGCTCGGTCGAAATAAGAATGGCTAGAGGAGCGTTTTATATCCGCTCACATTTTGGTCAGTTTCTGTTACTTGCTAAGTAACTTCCTTCTTCAACAGTGATTTTACAACAAAAATACAATTTTTAAATAAAATCATTCATGCATGATAATATAGTAGACGACAATATGATTTTACTGACCAGTTTTTGACTCTTGTCTTTGGGTGGAACATGAGCCTTCTTTCCTTGCTTGGTTTATCATATTATGTCTCATGTCATCTTATGGACTTAAATAGAAGTTGGTAGGGCTACTGCTTTGAAGGGAGAGGGAGGAGGATCCGCATTTAGGTATTCGTTTCTACCCTATTTTTGGTGGCGGGGGGCTTTCTTTCTTTACTTTGGCTGAATATTCTACACTAGTATAAGGATCTGTAAATAATTCTACTCAAGCTTTTTTAAAAATTTTATTTAAAAATTGTATTTCAGTTGTAAATTAACTGTATATAAACAAAATGGTCAAACTGAATTGCAGATTTTCATCGGAGCATCGTCCATAGATATAATTCCCCACTTCAATTAGTTGATTGCAGTAATCACAAAATCTAATAGGCATAAATTTTATTAATATCATTTTAGATTTAATTCCAGATTAAGTTACGCTTAGTAAATATCAATATGTGACTATTACAGTCAGGTTCTATTTTTTTTAGAGTGTTTCGATCTATCTATCTATCTATCTATCTATCTATCTTAATCTGTTCGCATCTATCCACCAATCCTTTGAATGTTTAGCATTGAAAACGTTTTTTTTTTCCTTTTTATGAGATGACCATCTTGAAAAATAGCAGTCATTTTTTTTACGTGAGTAACGAGAATTTGTGAGAGAATGGGTCCCGGAGCACATGTATGGCAAATTTAAAGGTTGTAACATTAAGTAAAAGATTCTCGTGGGATATTGACTTAATCTGCTCCCCTAGGAGCTGGTTTAATGCGTTGACGTCAAAGGTTGATTTAAAATCCATTTGTTATGAGCATGTGTATCTTATAGGGGTTTACGTTCAGAAGAAAGAAAGACTCTATATCAGATTTCTCTTTTTTTTTTAAACGCTACATGCAAACGTAAAGGTAAGGTAGTTTCCTTTTTTAATTTTGAGTAATAGAACCCATTTCAATTCAAATTTAATACACAAAAAAACGATAAAGCATTTTTCAAAAATTTGCTCAAATTTTTTTTGAAATATATGACTTTCTATAAACTGTATTTCCTTAGTACTTTTCCATCTCTTAATTGATAGTTTTCTCTTGTTTTATCGATTACAGATTTTTAAACCGGAGAAGTTCTTCACTTTTGACACAGTATTTTCTTGAGGATCAGGATTTTCAAAGAGATCCTCTTTCAAACGTATATTTGAATATTTACAGGGATAAATTATATTCTATTGAAGGAAGGATTGGGTTTTTTTTCATAGTTTGGTTGCGTCTTTGCAGATAAACACTGGTGAGAAATATTTTGTAAAACCGCTTGGTCTTCTTGTCCGGATGAGAAATTCTAATGAAATATGTAAACACAAAGAAAGGAAAAGCCATTTTCTTGCAAAATATGCAGCTCATCGTTTTCAAATATGGTGGAATCTAAAGTGCATATACAAACACATTTTGGAGAGAAATCAAATACTTGTGAAATGAGTGTCTCAAGCTTTTCAACCAATTCGGGAGCTCAAGTGGATATGGAAGGACACAAAAAAGAGAAGCAACATATTTGTGAAATGTGTTCCTCTTCCTTTGCACGACAAGAACATTTAGAGACGCATGTAAGAACACACACTGGAGAGAGGCCATATTCCTGTGACATATGTGACTCTTCCTTTTCCCAAAAATCAACTTTGGATAATCATAGGTTTACACACACTGGAGAGAGGCCATATTCCTGTGATATATGTGACTCTTCCTTTTCCCGAAAATCAATCTTGGATGGTCATAGGCGAATACACACTGGAGAGAGGCCATATTCTTGTGAAATATGTGACTTGTCCTTTTCAGAAAAATCAACTTTGAATATGCATAAGCAGACACATACGGGAGAGAAGCCATATTCCTGTGAAATATGTGACTCTTCCTTTTTAAAAAAATTTAATTTGAACAGGCATATGAAAACGCACAGATGAGAGAAACCCTATTCTTGTGAATTTGTAAATCTCTATTTTCAAGTTAATCACGTTTACTAATGTACTCGAAAAATCAAACTGGACAAAACAAAACTTCTTCTGTTGAACATGATTCTTCTTTTTTGATCTTGTCTGATTTCCTTGTACCCTGTATAGAAAATACAGATTGCATGTATATGAGTGTATATATGTATATATTTATATCTACGGGTGTACATATGTATATGTGCATGTATATATACATACATATATATATATATATATATATATATATATATATGTGTGTGTGTGTGTGTGTGTGTGTGTTAAATAAACTTTCACTTGTCAATAAAATTTATTTTTCGGACTTTATCAGAACCATCGAAAAACTGAATATTCATTTCATTCCTGAAACAAGAAGCTAGATGTTTCATATGAATTTAATTAATAAAACATTCCGATTTAAAGAAAATAAATAAATAAAAACATTAATGATAAATTTATTTGATCGAGAAAAGTTTTCTTAATTTGCTTTACTCACTAACGTATTGGAAGGACAAATATTTATTTTAGTAAATGTGTTTTCCCTCATAAGAAATATTCGTATTTCAGTTTTATCTTCTTTTTAAAACGAATCTGTATACATTTTAGCGTAAATCTTTATGTGTTTTTTTCATTCTTGTAATCATTGTAAATAAAAAAAATTGATTTATATATATATATTGTCTTTGTGCGTGTCTGTGAGTGTGGAAAAATTATCCAATTTCACGAAAAGATCAGTGCTTCTTGCTAATTGCTCCAGGGTAAACAGCAGTGATTCGACTTAAGCTTGTGTATTTGTAACAGCCCTCGATTATCTGTGAAGTTTTCATCAGAAATATTTTCTTGGGGATATCTGCTTCTCGACTGTTTTTGTGAGTGAATCAATTTCTTTCATTTGATCAATTGGCATACGTATTACATTATCTGGGCAAATTATGAATAGAAACAGTTCCAATTAATATCTTCGCAAAACACTAGTGATAAAAATTAATGAAAAAATTAAATTACGAACCTTCCAATATTTTATATTTTCAAAAAATACTGGATAAACCTTCTTATAAAAATTCTTCTTCAATAGACATTTATTCTTTTCTTAAGCACTGAATTTTTTCTTGTGTGTTTTCATTTACCAACGAAATTGTTTTGTTAAATAATCTTTAAAATAATCTTGATTTGATTGAATGACAATTCTTTAATTTCTCTTGGATAAATCATCCAGACAAATTTCACTAAATGCTGTAGCCATAAATATATGGGTGATTTCATTTTCACCATTAAATTCACACCATATCCACTTTCAGAGGAGTAAGACTCCTAACCAAATTGATGGTGAGGCTTAATTTCTGAAGGTTTGGGTAGTAAGAAGCACATGTTTATGGCCATTAATCCTAGATATGCACAAACCCTGTGCGGTCGTATTTGTTACAGCCTCATCTATGGGTCAATTCAATATTTCCAACTCACTAAGAAAACAATATTAGCATTAATATATTCACTGATACATTCATAGTGAGTAAACGGAATGAAATCAGGATCAGTTCATGTAAATATATAAGAAGATTTTATATATATATATATATATATATGATATACTTACCAAAATTACAAAGTGGTAAAATGTCTTCCTTACCAAGACATATTATAATAAATTATTACTGTATCATGACCAGACAAGAGAAACATCCTTAATATTAAAAGACAAAGGAGGGCATCTTTACTGTTCAAAAATCAGAGGTCACGGAAGAATTTCTGAGATAGTCATATGACCATGTGGTATCTAATGGACAAGCACACTTTTGACGGTTGAAAATGAATAATTGTAACAATTGTTCATTGTTTATCAGTTCTTTGAATTCTCTTGGATAAATCCCCCAGAACAATTTCACCATCAGCCGTATCCATAAATATATCGGTGACTTAAATTTTACTACCATTATCCAAGTTCATCTTCACCGCTGCCATAAAAATGGAGAGTCCTTGATATAACAACTAAATGCAACTGACGATGAGGCTTTGGTTCCGGTGGTTTAGGAAGTATGGAGTACCCGTACCCGTTCATTGTCATTAATCCTAGATCCATTCAGACTTAAGTAGATGTATTTGTTCAGATCTCATAAATAGGTTAAGTGGATCTGTTTCTAAAATAATTTGATAAGAATACTTAAACACTGAAAATATATTAATGTTAATAACCTTTTAAGTGGAAAGTATTGTTGTTTTATGTTATAACTGATTTCATAGAAAAATCCAAACCCACAATAAAACAGAACTTAACTACACACACACACACACAGACACCTTCTCAACACACAATTACCCTGGGAGGAAAATTAGTAGTCAGTTGAAATTTATGGCACAGCAACTATCATAGATAGATAGATTATTTCAGTAGTCAGGTAAATTTTATGGTATATCAACAATCATGAATTTTTTTAGGGTGAAGAAATTAATAAAAGGAAAACAAACAAAAAACGGAAATATATACATATACATAATAAAGAAAAAAAAGAAAAGAAAAAGAGAAATAACACCTGCAGAGATTAAAATTGGTCACGGAAAATTAAACCGCACTGAAAATTCACAAACATAAATACTGAAATTAAAAAGAACCATAATCTTAGCAAAATATTCCCCATTATATAGATTAAAGGGAAAACAAAGACAAACCTTTTTACTTCCTGAAGACGACGTAAAATGCCAGAAATACGTGTGAAAGAAAAATAACTAACTTAAAAACAAATCCTTTTGCCGACATATATATTTTAAAATATATAAGTTAATTAAATATTCTTAACTTGTCTTGATTTTTTTTATAATTGTATTTATTACATAGAATAGAAACGTGGCACATGGCCAACAAATATTTCGACTTTTCACTGAATATAATGTATCATTTATTTTACCATAAAGTCACATCTATTGTGAAAAACTTATTAGATTATTCTTTAAGAAGGATTTTAAATATTTCATAGTTACCTCTCTGGAAATAACGTTCATTTCCATAGACAAGAATTTTTTCAAATATACTTTTCTATGAAAATTTAGGTTTCAAGAGAATTAGCTTTTGTAACAAAATGAGCATTTTTTGGTTTAAAAAGTATCTCTCAAAGATTAGTTATGTATAGATGAGCAGATCTATCTTGGATGAAAATGTAACAACTTTCCAGGTTTATTAACAACAATATATTTTGTGAACATGACCGTGTTTGGTAAACACTTCTTTAACAAGATTTCTAGATCGTTTCCCGTTCCTCAAAGACACCTGCATCGGAAAATTATGTCTAAGTAGTTCGGCTTTGGGTTACCCTTTTCCTTGTTTTGTGTTGTTCTCGTAGTTCAATTGAAAATTAACTTTATTAAATACTTTGAAATTGTTGTAAAACTCAAATTAATTACTTTGGTATATTGGTTGCATGTTTGGTTTCTACATTTTAAAATTATTTTTAAGCATTGGCTTTTATTTTTTTTTATTTGTTTTAGAGGAAGTATTGTCAGTGGATTAGTTTTACTGAAATATAATTATTCCCTAATTTCTAAATGCTTTTATCCCTAATCACAAAAGAATGTATCATGTCGAATTTTCTAGCGTCTGCTTAAAATCTGTATTCTCAACGTAAATTGTGGTTGTAAATTTAACTAAATTCATAACAAATAATCCCGTTAATCAGAAGTGTTGTTTTATCTAGTGTGATTTTTCATGCACGCTGCCAAAATTGACGTAAATGAAAATGAAGAGCAATAAGTTTTAAATGTATATGGCTTCTATCATCAATGAATTTTCATAGACCTGTTCAAACTTGATTTTCTTGAAAAGGAAGTGTTACATATTTCACAGGAATATGGTTTCTCTTCTGTGTGTGTTCGCCTATGTCTATCCAAACTTAATTTTCTTGAAAAGGAAGATTCATATATTTCACAGGAATATGGTTTCTCTTCTCTGTGTGTTCGCCTATGTCTATCCAAACTTGATTTTCTTGAAAAGGAAGATTCACATTTTTCACAGGAATATGGCTTCTCTCCAGTGTGTGTTCGCCTATGTCTATCCAAATTCGATTTTAAGGAAAAGGAAGAGACACATATTTCACAGGAATATGGCTTCTCTCCAGTGTGTGTTCGCCTATGTCTATCCAAATTCGATTTTAAGGAAAAGGGAGAGACACATATTTCACAGGAATATGGCTTCTCTCCTCTATGGGTTCGCCTATGTCTATCCAAATTTGATTTTCTTGAAAAGGAAGATTCACATATTTCACAGAAATATGGCTTCTCCCCAGTGTGTGTTCGCCTATGTCTATCCAAATTCAATTTTAAGGAAAAGGAAGAGACATATATTTCACAGGAATATGGCTTCTCTCCAGTGTGTGTTCGCCTATGTCTATCCAAATTCGATTTTAAGGAAAAGGAAGAGACACATATTTCACAGGAATATGGCTTCTCTCCAGTGTGTGTTCGCCTATGTCTATCCAAATTCGATTTTAAGGAAAAGGAAGTGACATATTTCACAGGAATATAGCTTCTCTCCAGTGTGTGTTTGCCTATGTCTATCCAAACTTAATTTTCTTGAAAAGGAAGATTCACATATTTCACAGAAATATGGCTTCTCTCCTGTGTGTGTTCGCCTATGGTTATTCAAACCTGATTTACGGGAAAAGGAAACGTCACACATGTCTCAGGAATATATGGCTTCTCTCCAGTGTGTGCTCGCTTATGAATATCCAAACTTGATTATATTGAAAAGGAAGAGTTACACATTCACAAGAATATAGTTGCTCTCCCGTGTGTGTTCGCCAATGATTATTCAAATGTGATTTTTGGGAAAAGGTAGAGTCACATATTTCACAGGAATATGGCCTCTCTCCAGTGTGTGTTCTAACTAAATTTGATTGTTGTGCAAAGGAAGAGTGACAAATTTCACAACGATATTCTTTATCTCCTGTGTGTCCTTGCATATCCACTTGATTATCCACTTATTATCAGACAAAAAATGTCCAATCCAGACCTTGTTAGTCAAAGTCAAATTGATATCTTTCTCGATATGTACAAATCTCATGAACATCTCTGATTATTTTAGATGATATTAAAAAATCAATAAAAACCAATAGCACGGGGTGATTTTGTAGTGGAACGTACTTTGTTAACCTCAGTTGAAAAAATAATTGACATTATGTATTATGAAAACCTTTATTTTTTATTGATATATAACACAAATGACAAAATGAAGGAAGTCATGCCTAGTGTTTTTAAGTTGTTTATATTTTTAAAAAATGGGAGCTAACATCTCCGTCACCATCTTACAAACATTAAAAAATCAAACGATCGAGATCAATAAAATATTCTTGTATTTGACTAAAATATTACACAAACGCGATTCCGTCTATTCAGGTCGGGCCGTAGAATATGATGACTCTATTCCTGTTGAGAGGTAAAACTCCTCCCACGGGGTCATCGGTTGGCCGTTAGTGGCCAAACGTGTTGCCTGAGGACGAGATGCTGGTAGCTGTAGAATACGCTGACTACACCTCTGCAGAAAGGTAAAACTCCTCCCACGGGATCATTAGTTAGCCGTGGGTGGCAACATATGATGCCTGAGAACAATTTCCTTGTAGCTGAGTAGTCCTGGACACGGTAACCAACTAGTCAAGTCACTATCAACACACACCTTTTGTCCTTACTGGGCTTGATGGACAGTTGGACAGGTTTGATCCGATCAATTGGCTGATTGTCAAGCCCTAGTACCTCATATGATTGTGCCAACGGTAATCTTCAGTTGATTATCAGTTCTATTTCAAACAATTTAGTTTAGTATGAGTACAGTTTAATTGTCAAAAACCTTTCTATTTCAAGCTATTCCCTTTATTTAAACAATTCTAATTCAGCCAATTTAGCAGACAAATCAGTTTTCAATATAATCCTTTACCAGTCAATAACAGTCCACACCATCAGGAGGCGGAAGTTAACATAACTTTCAGTCGATGAGATATTTTCAACTGCGTGTTAATAAAGTCAAAATATTCCGGGATCTACATTATTTTACTATTTTTCAACTTTAGAAACACGTATATGATTAAAAAGCAATAATAATCAATTTCTTGTGGGTGGGGATGTCAAAACGTTCTTTTATCTGTCTCTCTGTTGTCTAATAAAGAAAGAAAAGGTTAATTAAAAACTAAAACTAAAATAAAACTATTTTTCATTTTTAATTCAAAAAACAACTGAATTCTTTAACTAGATATTGGAAATAACATGGAAAAGAAAAAAAATTGTCATTTCTTCATTTTGGTAATTTGTATTAAAATATTTTTCTACCAAGAAGGCAATAAATACGAAAACAATACAACTGGCCTTATCACACAAATCTACTTGAAAGCCATATTTCATTCGGGACAACCGATTTTTTCATCCTATATTACCGTATTTGTAAGTAAGTACATTTTCTCAACTGTTTAATAATGTATAATATTAAATATGGAGTATAAATACTTCTCTGTGATTAAAGTTCATTTCATTTATTCTTCTGGCAATTTTTTTTTTATTGAACTTTCATTGTTTATATTTATCGACTATGAAAACAACAAACCAACTATTTTATTTGTCAACTTTATCGTCTGAAACAAATTTAAATGTACTCTTATAGATAAGTGCCACCAATGAAAGTTCACTTTATTTTCTTTTTTAATTTACCTGCGAATTAAATAGAAATGTTATTCAACTGGGATAAGAGTTTGTTTCAGTTATTTTCTTCATTTTTGAAGCTATTTAAAATAAGATATTGTACGAGCTAAGAAGTGTGGTAGGGGTGTATTTTTTCTGTCTGTTTGCAATCTTCTTCAAAAAAACGTCCTCCAACTCCTAATAGATGGAGTTTTTAATTTAGACTTACATAATTATGTACCGTCCTAATTTTATTTATTGTTAACTTTATCGTCTATAAACTGCATTTCCTTATTATTTTCCTTCTCTTAATTGATAGTTTTCTCGTAATTTATCGATTACAGATTTTTAACCTGAAGAATATCCAGAATTTATGTTCCTACAACGTCAAGTTCTTCTGGGGTAAACTGTCCTAGTTTGATGTCTAGTTGATTATAAACAATTTTCGTGATAGGTTCATCTGTAATTTTTTGAAATTTTCTTTTTTTTTTTTTTTTTCCTTATCATACGAACACGTTAGCAGAATGGTAATCAGTGTTGTTCGAAATATCTACGTGTACTTGTGTTTGACGTCTAGACAGACGGTTTAAAAGTGAACAAGTCCTACTTGCATAAAAGTGTATGTGTATGTATGTTGTTCGAAATATCTACGTGTACTTGTGTTTGACGTCTAGACAGACGGTTTATAAGTGAACAAGTCCTACATATTCATAAGAAATAGTATTATTCATCATCATCATCATCATCATGTCACGCTGTCAGCATGGATCTCCCTGATCATCTCTCGCAACTCGTCTCTATCGTCAATTGTTCCGTCATCCAGTCCCTACGAATCTACAATGCACTGTCCCTCAGAGGAAACTATTTTATTTTAATTCAGAGGGATATAACTTGGATATTTTTCTTTAGGTCTGATCATTAACATCAACAAATGTGAGAGGAAGCGTGAACTTTTCGATTCAGTTAAGTTTAAAACGCCACAAACATAAAACTACTATTAAAGAAAAACATTTAAACTTTTAAAAAATTAGTTTTATTAACGACTTTGAAATTGTTGTAAAACTCAAATTAATTACGTTCGTATATTGGTTGCTTTCTTGGGTTTTGTTTTTATTTTAAGGATAGGCTTTTATTTTTTTTTAATTTATTTTAGATAAAGAATTATCCGTGGATTAGTCAACACGATAACTGAGGGACCTTAGATGGAGAATAGCAACCATTAGAAAAATCAAGACTTCCATGACCAAAAAAGAAGGGGGGGGGAAGTGATTTTTATATTATGCTATTCCTTATGTAAGTTCTTTATATTACGATTTTACCAAAAATCATAAATTCGATGGATAATTCTGGACTTTATTAAAAGATAATTCAATAGTATGAACACCACAGAATAATGTGCATTCGACGTAAATCAAAAATGACAAATGACGGTAAAGTACGCTTTGTGGTGATAAAGTTTAACTGAAATATTACTATTATAATGTCGATGTTTAGAGCTTGTCTTTACAAACTGTACTCTTGATGAAAATTTTACCTGCAATTTTGACAAAATTCATTACGAATAATCCCGTTAATTAGGAGAAGTGTTCTTTTATCCAGGGTGATTTTTCATGAGCGCTGTCAAAATTGACGTACATAAAAATGGAGAGCAAAAAGCTTCAAGGGAATATGGCATTTCTCATATATGTGTTTTCATATGCCTGTTCAAATGTGATTTTCGGGAAAAGGAAGAGTTACATATGTCACAGGAATATGGCCTCTCTCCTGTGTGTGTTCGACTATGATCATCCAAATGTGATTTTCGGGAAAAGGATGAGTTACATATGTCACAGGTGTATGGTCTCTCACCTGTGTGAATTCGATTATGACTATCCAAGGTTGATTTATGGGAAAAGGAAGAATCACATATATCACAGGAGTATGGTCTCTCACCTGTGTGAGTTCGACTATGCATATCCAAGCTTGATTTATGGGAAAAGGAAGAATCACATATGTCACAGGAGTATGGCCTCTCTCCTCTGTGTGTTCGACTATGCGTATCCAAGCTTGATTTACGGGAAAAGGAAGAATCACATATGTCACAGGAGTATGGCCTCTCCCCTGTGTGTGTTCGACTATGCGTATCCAAGCTTGATTTACGGGAAAAGTAAGAATCACATATGTCACAGGAGTATGGCCTCTCTCCTGTGTGTGTTCGACTATGCGTATCCAAGCTTGATTTACGGGAAAAGGAAGATTCACAAATTTCACATGAATATGGCCTCTCTCCTGTGTGTGTTCTTATATGCCTTACTAAATTTGATTGTAGTGCAAAGGATGAGTGACAAACTTCACAAAGATATCGTTTCTCTCCTCTGTGTCTTTGCATATTCACTTGAACTCCCGAATTGGTTGAAAAGCTAGAGCTAATCATTTCACAAGTATATGACTTCTCGTCAGAATATGTTTGTATATGCACTTCGAACTCGGATTTAGAGGAAAATAATTAGCCGCATATTTTGCAAGAGAATGGCTTTTCTTTGATGCTTGTTTGCATGTTATATTCAAAAAATTTATTTCTCTCCAGTGTTTATCTGCATATACGCCATACCTTACATGAAAAAAAGCAAAATACAGAAGACTATTTTCTTCAAAAGAATACAATTTGTGTCCTGTAGATATTCATTTAATTCTTTTCCAATGAAATTTCTTTGAAAATACTGGTAACCAAGAAAATATTGCATGGAAGAAATCCTTCGGACAAAAAAATCTGCAATCGATAAAACAAGAAAAACTATCAATTTAGAGAAGGAAGAGTTATAAAGAAATGTAGTTTATAGAAAGTCATATATTTCAAAAGGAAACTGTTAATAAAGTTTTGAAAAATACTGAATCGTTTAGTTTTGTGGATTATATTTGCATTTAAATGGTTTCTATAATTCAAAATAGAAATGGAAACTACATTACATTTAAGTATGTATGTAGCGTATTACTAAAGAAAGAAAAGAAAGAAGAATCTGATATTCAGCCTCTCCTTTTCCTTCTCTTCATAGACCACAATAATATACATATGATGAGAAAAATCTGATTTTAAATATTGGCAAGTGTAACCAGTATTATTTCTTTTTAATCGACGAATATATGAAATAAGCTTTTTGTGATGGAAAGACACAAGACGACATTTAATGTCATTTAGTCAATTTAGAGTGAAATGGGTTAAAGACAGTAAGAAACAAGTTTGATAATCTAGGATAATCTTATCCTTCAGTCCCATTAAGTCAGTAATGAAATGAAAAGCTCATTTCTACAATGATCTTTAATTTCTTTGTTTTTCACATTCTCAAATTAAATATTTTAATCATCTGTAGAGACATGAATGATCGCATAGGAAAATGCAAATACAAAAAATCCTTTACTCAACTGACTCAACTGAAATATATGAGACATTATTTAGTGGAAATATTTTAAATAAACAACTCCATTTAATGAAATATGAAATAGAGAAAAGAAAGATAATGTTAGCAATTAGGAAAAAGAAAGATTAGAGAAAAAAAGTCAATTAATTACCTACATTTTACTGAACTGCAAAAATTTGAGAAAATTTATTTGCCTGTTGATAAAAATTGTAATCTGCACTTGGAAAACATTCTGAGTTTTATAAATATTTACCAAAAATTCACTGATCATTGAATATAAATGAAATGAGTTTTTGTTTTACTTGTTTTTATGTTTAGTTTCTTTTTTACATTGTAGAATTTAACTTCCCAACTTTTCAAATGAGGAATGGGAACAAGTGCCCTTGGTAGAGTTGCAAACGGGCTGGACTGTGACATCGTTCAAACTCCAATCTCTCAGATATGAGTTAAACACGATTATGATTGTCCTTCCCCGGGTGGGAAACTGCGACGGAAATGGGAACAAGTGCCCTTGGTAGAGTGGCAAATGTGACATCGTTCAAACTCCAATCGCGTTATCGCATTCAATTTTGAATGAATGCAATTGGGAAACTTTTGAATCTCCTCCTACCCCTCTCAGAGATGAGTTAAATACGATTATTATAGGAATTCTTTTAGTATTTAATAAACCATGATTGTTATTGTACTATTAAAAATAGGAAAAAACCATTGAGAAATATCACAATAACTTTTGAGTGGTAAACTGAGACGGATAGAACCCCCCCCCTTTCATTCTCATGGAAGTTTTAAGTTGGTCATTTAAAAAATCCCCCGCTTCTCGTGGACGTTTGCAGTGGTTAGTTCTTTGCAGTTAGTCATTCAAAGAAATCTCGCACACTATCAAACAAGATGTCTTCCGGAAAATACCAATAAGGAATATTACAATCTGTTATGTGTTGGAAATTGGGGACGGATAGAAAAACATGCTCCCCGTCTTTCTCACAAATGTTTCCGGTGGTCAGTTCTTTTCAGTTCGTTAAGCATTCAAAAAAATCTCGTACACTATCGACGAAGATATTTTCAGGGTTAGCGAGGTCAGTAAATGAAAGTGTAATGTCTTGCTAGTTGGAGAATTTATAGATACTTCCCATGTACTTTTCGTTTGTTTGGAAGACCAATATCGATATTTACTCACGTAGTTCTTATTTCACAAAAAAAGCAGTTTATTGCAAAAAATCTTCGCATGGGGAGGGTACGTAATTGTATAAGTGTTAAATGACAGAACTGCATTTTTTGTGGGTGTCTGAGAATGTTTTGTGTTGGATAATGTGGATGACAGAAAAAAATCCCCCCAACGTTTTTTTCTCTAGTACAATACGTAATTTTAAACTGCATAAAAAAGAAGAAAATCATTGAAACAAACTCTTATCACGATGATTGAATGTTAGTATAACATATGTATGTAATTCTTTGGTAAACTAAAATAAAATGAAAGTAAATTTTTATAGGTTACACTTATAAGTAAGAGTACATTTAATTTTGTTTCGGACGATAAAGTTGTTTATTTAAATTGTTTATTTGTTGTTTTCATAGTTGATAAATATAAACAACGGATATACAATAGAAATATTGCCAAAAAAAAACAAAACAAACAAACAATTGAAATGAATAATGATTCCACAGAGAATTGGTTGTAATCCATATTTAACATTATACATTATTAGATAGTTGAGAAAATGTACTTACAAGTGAATTGAAGTTCAATAAAGAATCGGATGTCCAAATAGCCGTCAAGCTGCTTTAGCAAATGAAGCCAGCAGTATTGTTTTCGTATTTATTGGATTCTTGGTAAAAAATATTATAATAAAAATCATTAAAATTAAGAAGTGACACAGTTTTTCTTTTTTCATTTAATTTAGAATATCTTATTTAAGAATTAAGTTTTTGTTTGAATTAAAAATGAAAAATTATTTTATTTTTGTTTTTGTTTTTAATTAATTTTTGCTTTCTTCATGAGACAACACAGAAACTAGTAAAGGAAGTTTATTGACACTTCCACCCAAAAGAAATGGCTAATTATTCCATTTTAATCATATGTGTCCTAAGAAATTTCACAAATGGTGAAATAACGTACAATATTTTTCTTCCTGGCAATTTTTAACTTGATTCATTTTTGTAACTTAATCGTCTAAGAATTTGGTTAATGAAGGAGACTAAAATTGAGGTTAAACATTTTTATTGGAGCTTTAAAATCGATATAAAAATAATAAATAAATAACTTTGACTGATTAGTCTTTTTAGTGTGATTTTTCATTGGAAAATATTTTTCTACTGAGGCCCACCATAGAAATTGTGCCAAAGTCTTAGAATTTATGAAATAAACAATTGCTGGTTTAATCAGGGCGTTTCTGGTAGTGTAATGGTTAGCTAGGTAGCCTTCACGAACGAGTTCGATTCTCCTTAGTTACCCCCATTTCTTTGACCTTGTGACACATCTGAGACAACGCTTAGTAAATTATTACTTCTGGCTTAATCAGCCCAGCCTGACAAAAAAATTGTATTTTGTCCAGAACAATCAATTCTACATTGATATCAGTTCACGTATATTACGAAGTTGTGAGTCAGTAAATTTGGTTGACTATTCAATAATGTATATTTCGTGTTATATATTGCGTAAAACTAATTCTCTCTTATCACCGTCCATTTTAGTTGTTCTTCTGGCATATCTTTTACTGATCTTTCATTGTTTACGTTTATCGACGATGAAAATTACAAACAAGTTATTTAATTTCTTGTCAATTTTATCGTCCAAAACAAATTTGAATGTCCTCGTATAGAATAATACTGCCTGTCAAAATTTAATTTAATTTTCTTTTGGACTTGCTCAAAAGAAGGTGGGGTTAATGTCCTCTTATCACCAAAGAAAATCTCCTCCTCTCAACATCTTAAAAGACCCAACAAGGCGTAGTTTTGTCACATGAGACTTATTTGAATATGTACCCTCCTCAAGATCCTGCCACTGATTTTCTTTTTTTTTCTTTTTGAGCAAAATATGAAATATAATAAGAACTAGATGAATAATGATCAACATCTGCCTTCCGACCATCTGAACCATCTGAAACGCACATGGGAAAGATTCCATCAGTCCTTCCCGCAATTTCACTATCGTTTTCTAACACCCCACCCAATATTTCCGAATGAAAATTGTTCTATTTTATACGAGATTCTTTTAATTACTAATGAACTAAAAAGAACTGTCCACCATAAACTTCTGTGGTAAAACAAACCATTAATGGGTTACTTTAATAAAATAAAAATGGACACAACATGGAGAGCTACAGAGAACGTCCAACATGTAAAAGATTTTGCAAAATGTCGCAGACCAAATGGAAGAAAATCGACACAATAAAACAAAATGCTAAAACGGCTTAGGAAACTCGCCCACATTTTAAAGATCTCGAGATATATATATAAAAGAGGCTGGAAAATAGTAGAAATCAAGTATAATACAAATATATTTTTTTGAAAAAAGGAGGATAATAGAGACCTTAATAGAATATTAAAATGGAATAATTTACAATAATGACGATTAATGGAAAATTAAAACAAGTAAAAAAAATTCAGTGCTTAAGAAAATAAAAAAAATTGATTGGAGAAGAATTCTCATCTGACTGATTGAAGGTATATACAGTATTTTCTAAAATATAGAATGTTAGAAGGTTTATAATTTTTTGACACTATTGTCTTGCGGAGAATAAAAAAATTCATTATTAATATTTTTGTTTATTTTTAAAACTTATTTTGAATGGTTTATTCTTCAAAATTCTTATCATTCATTATTTAGCTTGGGATTTCAGGAACGAAACGAATATTCAGTTTGTGGATGATTTTGTAAGTCCGAAAAATTAATTTTATTGACAAGAAAAAGTTTATTACACCCCCCCATATATATATATATATATATATATATATATATATATTCATAAGTATATATGTACGTATATGTGCACTCGAATCCACAAAAATATTCATATATACATATCTACACTCATATACATCAAAACAGTATTCTCTATGTACATTGCACCAGGAAATTTGATAACCTTGATAAACAATCAGACCAACAAACACCCATTGTTCGTACGATTCGCCAAACAAAAAGTTAGCCTTTCAAATTTATTCTTTTGTCTTTGTCAGTCTTGCCTAGTTTTGTGACATATTACATTCTCTTTGAAAAGATTGCGTGATCGACGTATTTATCGGCCCTGTGACAAAATTATGACATGCAAAAATAAGTGAAAAATGATAACATATAAAAATGAGGGGAAAATTATGACGGGTAAAAAAGAGTAAAACATTATGACGTATAAACCAGAATGTAAAATTATGACGTGTTAAAAGATGTGTAAAATGAAGACGTGTAATAAGAGTGTGAAAAGAATGAAAAATTAAGAAGTGAAAAAAGAAGATGAAGTTTTCTTAACAATCTGTTTAATGACTTACACATCTGACTCTGTCATATATATTAAGAATTGAAATAAAAGTAAAGCTTCATACATTTTTAGGCAACGCTTGTGAGCGATGTAGAACTTTAGCTCAGTAGTAGAAACTCTACCACTGAGCTACTGGTGCACATCTCTCTACTGACCAAAGAATGTGTTCTGTGGTCGGTGGTTCGATCTACACAGGGGGAGATCACGTATACAATGTTGATGGGACCTAATAAGGTCAAAACAGCTACCCAGTGGGTCCTTATGTCACATGTAGTGCTTGCTCGATTTTCTGACCATGGTAATTGAATTTATAAAATAAATCTTGTCATATGGAACAATTTAATATTAGTGATGATTGTTAGTGTATTTTTCCAATACTATAATTCATTTTTTGATTTCAGATGGTTAAATAAACCCAGCCCTTACTCGTTTCAGCTTGGTAGGGAGAAAATAATTTATTATCTCCCTTACAGAATGGGCATAACACTCGGATGTCTCGTAGATGGTCCAATAGACTCAGTCTCGACCTCTTTTATTTCTGTTCAGGTAGGACGTGTCTCGGTCCCTACCAGAAAAGTTTAAGCCACTTGGCTATTCAAAATTCCCCCATCAAGAAGGATTTTTCTTTATAATTTGTACCACTTCTATAAACTGCTTATTCATCGAGCAATGTGGTCCTATTTCTAGCTACTACGGCATGTTTATGAATTCTTAAGCCAGTTGGTATGTATATTATTCTATCTGTTCTTCTGTATAAGAAAGTGTTTATCATATTTTTTCTTCTCATTCCTAAACCTTTCAAGAAGCCAAATCGATGCAATTCATAATTACGTCCGAATTAAGCATCAACTAACCTCACTAGTACAATCACCAAAATCCACGTCAATCAAAATTATGGATGATCAAACGCTTAACAATGGTAATATATTTCCAGAAAATGTATGTCCATCTTACTTTTTTCTTTTCTTTCTCATGCGGACTTCTGTAGAAAAAAATTTCGTCCAATGAAACATCATTCTAAAAAAGTCAATGAAACATAATTTTCTTCTCCTTTATTATCCACATCCTTAGACGATTAAGCTACAAATAGAATTCAAGTCAAAAATGTTGGAAGAAATAATAAAGTCAAAAAATACTGGGTAGAACAATATTGTATATTATTTCAAAATTTTTGAAATTTCAGAGCATGTAAATGATTAAAATGTAATAATTAGGAATCTTCTGTGTTTTGGCGCGGGGTCAAATATGTTTCTTTACTTGTTTTTGTTGTTTCATGATTCAAAGGTTAATTAAAAAGAAAAAAAATTATATTTCATTGTTAATTCAAACAATTTAATCCTTAAGAATATATTCTAAATTACATTTAAAAAGGTCAAAATCTCTCGCTTTTTAATTTTGGTAATATGTATTAAAATATTTTTCTACCAAGAATCTAATAAATACGAAAACAATACTGCTAGCTTCATCCATCGAACCTGCTTAAAACTTCTATTTTGGTTTGGACAACCGATTTTTTTTTTATCGAACTTCAATTCACGTATATTGCCCACTGGTAAGTAAGTTCATTTTCTCAACTATTTTTGTATAAAGTTAAATATTGAGTATAACTAATTCTCTGAAATCATTGTTCATTTCACTTGTTCTTTTGGCAATTTTTTTTTTACTGAAATTTCATTATTTATATTTCTCGACAATGGAAACAACAAACAGACTATTTTATTTATTGTCAACTTTATCGTCTAATACAAATTTAAATGTACTCTTACAGATATGTTCTACCAATGAAAGTTTATTTTCATTTTATTTTGGTTTACCTAAGAATTAAATAAAAATGTAATACATACATTCAATCAACGAGATAAGAGTTTGTTTAGGTGATTTTCTTCATTCTTAATGCAGTTTAAAATTACGTATTTTACTAGCTAAGAGAAATGGGAAGATTTTTTCTGATTATCTGCAATCTCTCACTTATAACGTCCTCAGACACCTAAAAAGTTGCCGTTTTGTCACTTTACGCTAATACAATTTCAAACCCTCCCCCCATCAAAAAGTTTTAGCAATAAACTGCTTTTTCCCCGAAAAATACATGTGCTAAATAAGAACTACGTAAGTAAATATCGACATTTGTCTTCCAACAATGTGAAAAGCACATGGAAAAGAATCCATCAATTCTCAAACCACGAAGATGGCACTTTAGTTTTCTGAGCTCGCTAACACTGGATACATCGAATTTTGGCGAGATCTTTTTTTGAATGACTTAACAAACTGCAACGAGCTCACCACTGAAATCTTCTGTGAGAAAGTGGGGGAGGATTTTTCTATCTGTCTGCAATTTGCTACACGTAAGTGATTGTGATATTTTTATTGGTTTCTTCCTTTTTTAATAGTATATCAACCATTGTTAATTATTAAATGGCAAAGTAGTTTCTGACGAACGTCTGTAATAATCGTATTTAACTCATGTTTGAAAGGTATAGGGGGGAGGTTTAGCTTTTAAAGAGAGTATGAATCCGAAATTGAATGCAATAGAGTGATGGAAGTTCGAATAACGTTACACACCAACAATTATCTTTCTTTCTTTATTCAAGGAAAAGTTCACCAGATTCCTCAAATTTCCATAAATGGAGTTGTTTATTGAAAATAGTTCCACCGAAGAAAAGAGAAAGAAAAAAAACCCAGATAAACAACCATGCAAAGAAAGAAAGAAAGAAAGAATAAAGATAAAGCTAGAGAAAATAAAGAAAGAACGAATACAAAAAAAAAAGTGATAGCTAGAAAGAAAAATAAAATATGTATCAAGATGAACGAAAAGAAAAAAGAACAATGAAAAACGTAAAGAAAAACATATCAAAATAGAAATAATGTGAATTAATTAACTCTTTTTTTAATTGTTAATTTTTTAATTGAGTCTATACAATTTGGTTTATTGACATAAAAGTCCGATTTTTCATTTAGTTTTTTTTTATCCTCCTCAATTATATTCTAAGAATCATTTGAATGTTTTTAAGATTTTTGATATTTTATTATTAATTCGAAAATTATTGGGGATTTATTTCCATAAATAAATATTAATTAATATTCACATCCAAACAATATATTTAATGCATAGAGAGTTATGAATTTCATTTTGTGATTGAGGTGGATTTTGGTGATTTTACTTGTGAGGTTAGTCTATGCTTAATTCGTACGTATATATGAATTCCATAGACCGACTGACATCCCACCTGTTCAAAGAACAGAAATAAAAGAGGTCGAGACTGTGTTTATTGGACCATCGTGTGACACTGTACGAAACACCCCGTCTGATATACCCTTTCTTGTCTAAGAGACTTAATTTTACACTCATTCAACATATCATAATTTTACACTCTTGTCTAAGAGTCATAATTTAGTACACTTTTTGACACGTTATGCTTTTCTACTCTTTTTACACGTCGATTATCGAACTCATTACTAATGGTGTAGCAATCAAAATTACTAACTCTTACATAACGTATTATTTGGCTTAAACATTTTAAAAATTAATGTCATAAACATTTCAATTTTTTTATTTTATATTTATTACTAATTTCGTTCGGAATTTGGCCATACCCCTGAATCTCAGAAAAAAAATTGTTTACATTTAAATCATAATACACTATTTGACAAACTTTTCTATGTTGATACGTTATATTTCATATTATCGATCATTTTTATGATTAAATTAATTTCGGTCGATAACATTTGTGATAATACTTTTATTGAAAAAAAAAATATGAGTATTTTCAATTTTTTTTTTTGTTTTTGTTTATATCATCCGGCTTTCATTGGTCCGCTTGATACAAATCAACCAATCATATCCCTTATTTTTCAAGGGTAGAAAACTGAAAAGAGCCGCTAAAAATGTAGATTTTCAATTTGTGGGTTGAAAGCTGTGAATAGTCGCCCAAAATCTGACTACTTAGTCACATCATAATGGCGAATAATCACTTATAACATCAAGGGTAAGGTCGAAACTCGGGCAGGATATGACACAAGATCAATTTTCTGAGAGGAGTTTAACAGGTTTGAATTCAGAGTTTTCCTTCTCCTTGACTAGTTGCCTCACCAAGGCTGAAGAACCTAGTCTGCCCTACTATTTACCCATAGCTGGAGGGAGAGTAATTGGATTCATACCTTTCCCAAGGGTATTAGTTCTATGTGAAATGCAATCAGTCTCGTCCTGGATTTGAACTCGTGTCGCCGGGTCCATTTCCTGCGACGATAACCATTACACCACGGGCACCTCTCACAGAAGTTTATGGTAGTCAATTCTTTTTAGTTTATTTGTCATTAAAAGAAATGTCGTATAAAATAGACCAATTTTTCCACAGGAATAGAAAGCGATAGTGAAATTTCGGGAAGGTTTGATGGAATCTTTCTCATGTGCTTTTCAGATGGTTGGAATACAGATATTGATAATTATTCATCTAGTTCTTATTATATTTCATGTTTTACCCCAAAAGAAAATCAATGACAGAAACTTTATGTTGGGGAGGGTACATAGTCACATAAGTCTTAAGTGACAAAACTACGCCTTGTTGGGAGTTTGAAGACGATGAGAGGAGGAGATTTTCTTGGGTGATAGGAGGAAATTAACCCCCCTTCTTTTTAGCTTGTACAAAAGAAAATTAAAGTAGATTTTGACAAGCACTGCTATTCTATACGAGGACATTCAAATTTGTTTTGGACGATAAAGTTGACAAGATATTAGATAACTTGTTGGCAGTTTTCATCGTCGATAACGTAAACAATGAAAGATCAGTAAAAGATATGCCAGCAGAACAACTAAAATGGACAATGATAAAGGAGAATTAGTTTAACGCAATATCTAACACGAAATATACATTATTGAATAGTCAACCAAATTTACTGACTTACAAGTTCGTAATATACGGGAACTGAGATCAATATAGAATTGATTGTTTTGGAGAAAATATAGTTTTCTGTCAGGCTGGGCTGATTAAGCCAGCAGTAATAATTTACTAAGCGTTTTACTCAGATGTGTCACAAGGTCATAGAAATGGGGGTAACTAAGGAGAATCGAACTCGTTCGTGAAGGGTTGCTTGTCTTCCTGGCTAACGATTACACTACCAGAAGCGCCCTGATTAAGCCAACAGATTATTTATTTCATAAATTCCAAGAATTAGGCACAATTTCTATGGTGGGCCTCAGTAGAAAAAATATTTTCCAATGTAAAATCACACAAAAAAGTCTAATCAGTCAAAGTTATTAATTTATTATTTTTATATCAATTTTAAACCTCCAATAAAAATGTTTAACCTCAATTTTAGTCTCCTTTATTAACCAAATTCTTAGACGATTAAGTTACAAAAATGAATAAAGTCAAAAATTGCCGGGAAGAACAATAATTTACGTTATTTTACCAATTTCTGAGGACATATATGATCAAAATGGAATAATTAGCCATCTCTTTTGGGTGGAAGTGTCAATAAACTTCCTTTACTAGTTTCTGTGTTGTCTCCCGAAGAAAGCAAAGCTTAATTAAAAACTAAAACTAAAATAAAACAATTTTTCATTTTTAATTCAAACAACAATTTAATTCTTAAATAAGATGTTCTAAATTAAAGTAAAAAAGAAACTTTGTGTCGCGTCTTAATTCTAAGGATTTATATCATAATATTTTTTTTTACCAAGAATCCAATAAATACGAAAACAAAACTGCTGGCTTCATTTGCCAAAGCAGCTTAACGGCTACGTCTTTTTCTGGACACCCGATTCTTTATTGAACTTCAATTCACTTGTAACTAAGTACATTTTCTCAACTATTTAATAATATATAATGTTAAATATGGATTATAACCAATTCTCTGTGTAATCATTATTCATTTCAATTGTTTGTTTTTTTTTGGTTATATTTTTATTGTATATCCGTTGTTTATATTTATCAATTATGAAAACAACAAATAAACAATTTTAATTAACAACTTTATCGTCCGAAACAAAATTAAATGTACTCATACTTATAAGTGTCACCTATGAAAATTTACTTTCATTTTATTTTAGTTTACCTAAGAATTACATACATATGTTATACTTACATTCAACCATCGTGATAAGAGTTTGTTTCAATGATTTTCTTCATTCTTTATGCAGTTTAAAATTACGTATCGTATTTGCTAAAAAACGTTGGGGGAATTTTGTCTGTCATCCACAGTATCCTACACACAACATTTTCAGACTCCCACAAAAAATGTGATATTTCAAATTGTTTTTCCCCCTTTTTTTTAAATAACAACCATCATGGTTGTGAAGTTTTGGTTAATTATTATTAAACTCAGAATGTTTTTCAAGTGCAGATTATTACAATTTTCATCAACAGGCAAATGAATTTTCTCAAATTTCTGCTGTTTATTAAAATGTAGGTAATTAATTGTCGTTTTTCCTCTAATCTTTCTTTTTCCTAATTGCAAACATTATCTTTCTTTCTCTATTCAAGAGGAAATTCGACAGATTTTTATATTTCATTAAATGGTGTTGTTTATTAAAAATGTTTCCACTAAATAATGTCTCAAATATTTCTGTTGGGTGAGTTGAGTAAAGAATTTATTATATTTGCATTTTCATGTACGATCATTCATGTCTCTACTGATGATTAAAATGTTTAATTTGAGAACGTGAAAAACAAAGAAATTAAAGATCGTTGTAGAAATGAGCTTTTCATTTCATTACTGACTTAATGGGACTGAAGGATAAGTTAATCCTAGATTATCAAACTTGTTTCTTACTGTCTTTAACCCATTTCACTTTAAATTGGCTAAATGACATTAAATGTCGTCTTGTGTCTTTCCATCACAAAAAGCTTATTTCATATATTCGTCGATTAAAAAGAAATAATACTGGTTACACTTGCCAATATTTAAAATCAGATTTTTCTCATCATATGTATATTATTGTGGTCTATGAAGAGAAGGAAAAGGAGAGGCTGAATATCAGATTCTTCTTTCTTTTCTTTCTTTAGTAATACGCTACATACATACTTAAATGTAATGTAGTTTCCATTTCTATTTTGAATTATAGAAACCATTTAAATGCAAATATAATGCACAAAACTAAACGATTCAGTATTTTTCAAAACTTTATTAACAGTTTCCTTTTGAAATATATGACTTTCTATAAACTACATTTCTTTATAACTCTTCCTTCTCTAAATTGATAGTTTTTTCTTGTTTTATCGATTGCAGGTTTTTTTGCCCGAAGGATTTCTTCCATGCAGTATTTTCTTGGTTACCAGTATTTTCAAAGAAATCCCATTCAAATTAAATGAATATCTACAGGACACAAATTGTATTCTTGTGAAGGAAATAGTCTCCTGTATTTTGCTTTTTTCATGTAAGGTATGGCGTATATGCAGATAAATACTGGTGAGAAATAGATTTTTTTAATAAAACATGCAAACACGCATCAAAGAAAAGCCATTCTCTTGCAAAATATGCGGCTCATCAGTTTTCACTAAATCCGAGTTCGAAGTGCATATACAAACACATTCTGACGAGAAGTCATTTACTTGTAAAATGAGTGGCTCTAGCTTTTCAATGAATTCGGGAGTTCAAGTGAATATGCAAAGACACAGAGGAGAGAAACCATATCTTTGTGAAATTTGTCACTCATCCTTTGAAAAACAACTAGATTTAGTAAGGCATATAAGAACACACACTGGAGAGAGGCCATATTCATGTGAAATTTGTGAATCTTCCTATTCCCGAAAATCAATCTTGGATGAGCATAGGCGAATACACACTGGAGTGAGGCCATTTTCCTGTGACATATGTGATGCTTCCTTTTCCCATTAATCAAACTTGAATAGGCATAGTCGAACTCACACAGGTGAGAGACCATACTCCTGTGACATATGTAACTCTTCCTTTCCCCGACAATCACATTTGGATGATCATAGTCGAACACACACAGGAGAGAGGCCATATTCCTGTGACATATGTGATTCTTCCTTTTCCCAGAAATCAAACTTGGATAGTCATAGTCGAATTCACACAGGTGAGAGACCATACTCCTGTGACATATGTAACTCTGTCTTTTCCCGACAATCACATTTGGATGATCATAGTCGAACACACACAGGAGAGAGGCCATATTCCTGTGACATATGTAACTCTTCCTTTTCCCAAAAATCAAATTTGAATAGGCATTTGAAAACACATATATGAGAAATGCCATATTCCCTTGAAGCTTTTTGCTCTCCATTTTTATGTACGTCAATTTTGACATCGCTCATGAAAAATCACCCTGGATAAAACAACACTTCTCCTGATTAACAGGATTATCCGTTATGAATTTTGTCAAAATTGCAGGTAAAATTTTCATCAAGAATAAAGTTTGTAAAGACAAGCTCTAAACGTCGACATTATAATAGTAATATTTCAATTAAACTTTATCACCACAAAGCGTAATTTACCGTCATTTTCATTTTTGATTTACGTCGAATGCACATTATTCTGTGGTGTTCATACTATTAAATTATCTTTTTAAAAAGTCCAGAATTATTCATCGAATTTATGATTTGTGGTAAAATCGGAATATAAAGAACTTACATAGGGAAGCGCATTATATAAAAATCAATTCCCACCTTTTTCTTTTTTGGTGATGGAAGTCTTGATTTTTCTAATGGTTGCTATTCTCCATCAAAGGTCCCTCAGTTATCGTGTTGACTAATCCACGGATAATTATTTATCTAAAATAAATTTTAAAAAATAAAAGCCAATCCTTAAAATAAAAACAAAATCCAAGAAAGCAACCAATATACGAACATAATTAATTTGAGTTTTACAACAATTTCAAAGTCGTTAATAAAAGAAATTTTTTAAAAGGGTGAATGTTTTTCTTTAATAAAAGTTATTTATTTCATGTTTGTGGTGTTTTAAACTTAACTGAATCGAAAAGTTCACGCTGCCTCTCACATTTGTTGATGTTAATGATCAGACCTAAAGAAAAATATCAAAGTTATATCCCTCTGAAATAAAAGAAAATAGTTTCCTCTGAGGGAGAGTGTATTGTATATTTGTAGGGACTGGATGACGGAGCAATTGACGATAGAGACTAGTTGCGAGGAATGACAGGGAGATCCGTGCTGGCAGCAGGACATGATGATGATGATGATGAATATCAGTTTTTCAAAGATTTGAAACTATTATTCAGTTGAAAGACTGAATCCAAAAAACCTGTATTACTTTTTTTCCCTATGCAAAAAGCAATATGTATATATATGTATATACGTATACACCCATAGATACACACACCCATACACACTACACATATTCACACATCTACATAAACCTACCTGCTCTCATATATAGTATTAAGAAAATATTCCGATAACCCAAGTAACTATCAAAACTAATTGAAGATAAAATCTGCAAATTATCGGATAAAATATAAAATATTCAATGATTATAAATACTTACAAAACAACGCTTAAAAATCCTACAATTTACATCTTATTCTTAAGCTCCTGAAAGAAATGAACTTGAAAACCACCATCGAAAACTAATCAGATGGTAGACAAAAATTGAAAAATTTTGCATTCCTTTTCCTATAATAGCTAAAGAAAATATTATATACATCATCATCATCATGTCGTGCCGCTAGCACAGATATCCCTGACCCTCTCTCGCCATTTCTCCCTATCGCTCATCGCCTTTGACAGGTCTTCAGGGCTACATCCCGTATCCTCACAGAGCTGTTGTATGTATGTTCGAGCAGGTCGTCCTGCTTTTGCTCGTCCATATGTAGGGTCCATAGGAGTACATCACTTATATAGATAAATACCCCCCACACATATACACATATTTATGTGTACATACACACACACGCAGTCACACACACACACATACAGAGCTACTATTGATACCATTTAATTCCTATTACCCGATTAACTATTATAACTATTATAACTTGATTTAAAAGAAATCAACTATTTATCATGTAAAATATGTCTATTGCTTATTTGTAAATAATTACAAACCCGTTTCTTGATTATATCTTGTAAATTACGATACTGGCAATAGGTGGACATTTGTTTCAGAATCTGCTGGGAAAAACTCTGTCAATGCCGTCATCGGGGGTGTAGGAATGCTCCTCAGTCTTTGTGTGCTATAACCAGTTTAGAGCATCGAGAAAATACAGACGGGAATTACGGTAGCAGCGTTTAACAGCAAACACAGCGAAACAATCATTTCAATCTGTAGTCCTGCTAATTCTCCTGATGAAACGGACCTCATCCTCTACTATAACGAGTTATCCTTCCTTTGTTCGTAGTATCTCCAAACACAACATTCTAATCATCGGTGGAGACAGGAATGCTCAAATAGGTAAAAATGAAAATAACGAATTTTGCTTGCATAGCTCGTCAAAGAGAAATAGGAAACATCTAAGAGATTTCCCACTTGGAAATGGAATAACATGACTTAATATTAAATTCCAGAAAAGGAAGCGAAAATGATGGACCTATGCTTACACAAATAATGCTAAAGCACAGATGAATTACATCCTATCACGAAAATTATTTATAATCAACTATCCATCAAACTAGGACAGTTTACCCAAGAAGAACTTGACGTTGTAGGAACATAAATTCAATACAGGAAACCTGCCTGTCTTGATGAAATACCACCAAAAGTATGGAAGACAAGGAAATTTGAAAACTTATTGTTCCAATACAGCAACGCTGTATAAAACTAGAACAAAATAGACAGATGGACAAAAGGTTACATCTTCCCTTTCCCCATGAAACGTGTCTTCGGAATTGCCAAGAACTACCAAGGCATAAACCCTTATTTCCATTGCGGCTAAAATTTAAAATGCTCTATTACTCAACCGCATCGTATCAGAAATTAAGAAAATTCATTGGAAGAATCAAAATGGTTTTCTGAGAAACCGATCCACATCACAGATTTTGACTATGCGTCAAATATTAAGAGTTCGTGTAAAAAATCTCGAGGGGACACTCTAATTTGTAGATTTCTCCAACGCATTTAATTCCATATTTACTGAGAAAAGGAAGAGCAAATAATTCTAGCCTATGGTCTCCCCATAGAAACTGTCACAGCCATAATGATGCTCTCGAAAAACACGAAAGTAAAAGTTTGCTCACCATATGGAGACACAGACATTTTGACATTGCTGCTGATGTTCTACATGGGGATACATTAGCCACATATCTGTTCATAATCAGTCAAAATTACGTACTTCGTGCGTTGACAGATCTAATGAAATAAAATGGCTTTATACTAAGAAAAGCAAGAAGCAGGCGTTACTCCGCACAATCTACTACAGACGCAGACTACGCAGATGACATAGCGCCTCGGGCAAATACACCTACCCAAGACAAATTCCTGCTGCGTACTCTGGAGCTGGTAGCTACAATGAGCTATAATATTCTTGTTCGAAACATTCTCGAATTAAACGTTTGAATCATCAGTGGAGACGTGAATGATCGTAGAGGCAAATTAAAATGTAATAAAGTCTTTGCTGAACTCACCGAATAGAAATGAAGAATATATAACAGAGACCTTTTTTTTTCGAAAACAGACTTGTATGTCTAAACAGTAAAAGACAAGAAAAGAAGGGAAAACTATGGACTTACATCTGCGCAGAAAGAAGAAATAAACAGATAAATCATCCCGTTATGACAGGTAATCACTTATTAAAAAGAAAATCAATGGATGGTAAGTGTAAGAAACAAAATTGCAACCACTGTACAACGATCGTCTCATGTTACAGTCACAATAAAGTCAGTGATGAAACGCACATCATCACATTCTAAAATGAATCTGACTTTTAATAAACGAATCCATTTATTGAAATTAAAGAAATCTGGCGATTTCTTCTTTGAATAGAGAAAGAAAGATCATTTTTGTGCTATAAGGAAGAAGAAAGATTTGAGAAAAGAAGACAATTTTAAAATTTTACTGAAGTGAAGAAATTTGTGAAAATTTATTTATCTGTAGATAAAAATTGTAATAATTTGCACTTGGAAAACATTCTCACTTTTATGAATATTTACCAATAATTTACTAATAACTGAAGATAAATTAAAAGAGTTTTTAAATTACTTGTTTTTGTTTATTATTTGACGAATAGCGAAGAAAAGAAAAATATTCGATCAAATAAATCATGTATATAAAAATATCATCCTTCGGCAAATCAAGTACAGGGTTCGAATCTCTTTTCAAAGTAGATGACTCGGCCTCTCTCTGTGTCTCTGTCTCTGTCTGTCTGTCTCTCTCTCTCCCTCTCTCTCTCTCTCTCTCTCTCTCTCTCTCTCTTATTCTGCGACTATTCGTGATAGTCGAGTAGGATAGAAATTATATTTTGATCTTGAATATTTTTCAGACAATAGTGTTGGCAATAAAAGTATTTTGTTCTTTTTCTAGTCGGTAAGTTTAAGCAATGAATGTTTAATAAAAATTGCCATGAATATTTTCTTTTTAAAGAATGGATGATCAAACGCGTTATCATTCATGGTTTTATAGTAATATATTCCCTTCAAAACATAAGTCTCTCTTTAGCCTTTGTCTTTATTTCTCGTGCGGGCCTCCGTAAAAAGTATCGTCCAATAAGAACGCAAACTAAAAAGTCTATGAAGCATAAAATACATATATCTAATAATTCAAATTCGTCTGAGGTGGTGTCCTCGTTGTGTAATGGTTAAATCAATGAACTGTAGATTCGTAGTAAGCGAGTTCGAGTTTCGATTTAGCTTTTATGTCCACTTTTGGACAAATACCCTTGGGAAAGGTATAAACCTCCTTTTCCTCCCAGCTATGGGTTAAATTGTACCACTACTGTTCTTTTAGAAGGATGGTTTTTGCATTAAATAACCTACAGTGGTTGATCTACCATTAAATAAACAAACCAAAATTATCATTTTTTATGTTAATTTTAAACTATTAACAAAAACGTTTAACCCGATTTTTTTCCTTTGTTAACCACATCACTAAATGATTAAACTACAAAAATTAATATGGTCAAAAAATGTTGGGAAGAACAAAATTGTCAATCAATTCAACATTTTTGAAATTTCAAGGGACTTATATGATTAAAATGGATTAATTAGCCATTTCTTGTGGATGTGAGTTTGTTTGGATGTCAAAACGTTCCTCTTTTCGTTTTTTGTGTAGTCTCATGAAGAAAGGAAAGGTTGATTAAAAATAAAAATAAAAACGGAAATCAAACAATTTTTCATTATTAATTCAAACAACAACATCATTCTTAAAGAAGATTTTCTAAATTACATTCTAAAAGAAAAAACGTCTCGCTTCTTAATTTTGGTAATTTGAATTAAAAGATTTTTCTATCAAGAATTCAATAAATAAGAAAACAATACTGCTGGCTTCAACCGTCGAACCTGCTTGAAAGCTACACTTTGGTCGAGACAACTGATTCTTCATTGAACCTCAATTCACGTATATTAGCCACTTGTACGTAAGTAGATTTTCTCAAATATTTAATAATATAAAATGTTTAATATGGAGTATAACTAATTATCTGTAATCATTGTTCATTTCAGCTGTTCTTTTGGTAAGTTTTTTTTTTGTGAACTTTCATTGTTTATATTTATCGACTATGAAAACAAAAAGGCAACTATTTTATTTATTGTCAACTAAAACAAGTTGTCTAAACAAACCTACTTTTACAGATAAGTGCCACCCATGTATGTTTACTTGAGAATAATATAGAAATTTAAGGCTTACTATAAAGATGAGGTTCTTTTTCTGTGATTTTCTTTATGCATTTTAAAATTACATATTTTACTTGCTAAGAAAAGTGTGGGGGGAATTTTTTCTTCTCGTCCACAATCTCCTACATACAACGTCCTCAGACGCCTAAAATATGCAGTTTCGTCATTTCATACTTATAAAACTTCGTACCTTCCTCATAAGAATGTTTTAACCATAAACTGCTTTTCTTTTCGTGACAAATGCAACATGCTAAATAAGAACTAAATAAGTAAATATCTACATTTGTCTTTCAACTAAGCGAAAAGAACAAAAGAACATAAATTCTCCAACCACAAACACATCACACTTTCGTTGTCTGACCTTGCTAACCATGAAGACATCTTGGTCGATTGTCTGCGAAATTTTTTGTATGACTAACGAAGTGCAAAAAACTGGCCACTGAAAATTTCCACCAGAAAGAGGAGGGGCATTTTTCTCTATGATAAAAACTACATATGGTCTCATCGGCTGTAATCGCTATGAAATCTGGTATGGTGCAGTAAATTATTGAATTATTCTTTTACTTGGTGGTACAAGCACCAAATTTGGTGTACTTGTGCTCCAGGCCCTGTTCTCTCAGAAAAGTACGGTACCCACGTTAAAACCAAAATAGCCGCCATTGTTCAAAATAAAATCAATCTTGGTCGTCTGCTTATAATCAGATGACGGACTCATATGAAAATGGATCAATGTTCAATCTCATTTATCACTATTTGCTATAACTGTAATCCTTTTTATTTTGATTCATATTATAGATACCAATTATTAAATTATTTATTTATCGTTAACAAAATGTGATGTTCCTGAAATATTAGATAAAACATGATCATCATCATCTTGTCATGCCATCTGCACAGATATCCCTGACCCTCTCTCGCCACCACTCCCTATCGTTCATCGCTTCCGGTAGGTCATCAGGGCTATACCCCGTATCCTCACAGACCTGCTGTATGTAGGTTCAAGCTGGTCACTCTGCTTTGCTCGGCCATGTGAAGGGGTCCATAGGAAGAAAGCAGTTATAATCTCTTCCCTACTTCTCCAGCAGTGTCCTGCATGTCGGGTTCGTCTAACTTTCATAGTTTTCGTGATTGGTGGTAGGTGGCCGTATACTTACTGATTTGTGGGGTGTTGCCTCCTGGACTTGTTCAGTAATGCTTGCAGCATTCTTGTGTAGTTGTCGTCAAGCTTTTTCTCCATTCGTCTTGTTAGCGTCAATGTGGTGCATCCATATAGCAGTATCGACACGACCACTGCTTGGAAGAAACTGCGCTTCATTTTATTGGTCAGCTCTGACTTCCACATGATCGATTTTCTATTGATAGCTGTCTATGCATTGGTTAGTTGTGTGTGGATGTCCGCCTCACTTGATGAGACACTGATTCCTAGATAGGTGAAATTGTCAACTAGTTTCAGAGCTACCGTTTAGTGTGGAAATATCTCCTGTTTGATTAAAGTACATATATTTCGTTTAGTTTGCATTGATATTGAGGCCGATGCCTGCAGCGGCTTGTTCCAGACGATTGGGTTTCGGCTTGGGCAGGTGCATTTACCAGAATAGCTATGTCATCGGCGTAGTCGGCGTCGGTAATTGTTTTTCCTGGGTACCTTCTGCTGCTTTTCTTTGTCAGCTTGAAACCGTTTTCTTTGGTTTTATCAGTCGATGTTCTAAGCACGTAGTCGAGACAGATGATTAATAGGTATAGGGCTAGTGTGTCTCCTTGCAGTACTCCTGCTACAATGTCTAAGTTTTCTGTGTGTCTCCATCCGGAGAACGTACTTTCGCTTTGGTGTTTCTGTAGAGAATCATGAAGCCTGCGACGGTTTCTTTTGTAAGGCCGTATGCGAGTCGATTCTTTCAAGGATTCTATGGATAGTCAATATTTGTGAGGTCATAGATCTATTTCTCTGAAAGCCATTTTATTTCTTCCTAAGAATGTTGTCAATTTTGGGTTCTATGCGGTTGCGTAGTAGAACATTGTATATTTTGTTATACATCGGTAGTTCTTTGCTAATCCGAAGTCGTATTTTTTTGGGGGAGGAAAGGATGATGCATCCCTTCATCTATCTGTTGACCTGTTGAATATTAATTTGGTTTTGATTATAAACTGTGTTGCGGTGTCAGAGCAGTATGTTGTCGAATTGTCTGGTCTTCCATACTTCTGGGGAAATTGCATCAAGGCCTGCGGCTTTTCTATTTTTAATTTTTTCTAAGTACTGAGTGGAGTTCTTCAAGAGTAAACAGTTCTAGTTTGATGTCTAATTGCTAACTAATAATTGTCGTGATTGGTTCATGTGTAACTTTCGGTGGGTTTCCTAGCAGAATTTCGGAATGCTGTTTCCACAGTTTTATTCGTCCGTGTTGGTTAGTAGCTTTCAGTTTAGCTTTGGCAGTGCTCTTCCTTCTGCTCACTTCGTTTTTCGCTTACCATGCTATCCTAGATTGTCTGCCTTCCACAGAGTCTCTAATTTTATCTATCTGATTTTGTATGTATTCTGTCTGTTCTTTTAGGTATATGTTGGCTTATTCATTTTGTGCTTTTTTTAGTTTCAGGGCATTTCAGTTCATTGGCTTCTTCCCATTTCATTTGGAGGCAGTTTTCACGTCTGCACGTTTTTCTCTAACAGTTAATGTCTCCCATGGGACTCTAGATTTAGTTCTATGTTTTTTTGGTATGAATTTTGCTGCTGCTTCTAGGTGGGCGTTGATGAAATTCTTATATTCGTCATTCGGTGTAAGTGTTTCTGTCTTCTCCTGTAATGCATCGAATTAGTTTTTTAATTCTATCCCAAATTTATCTCTAATATCCTTGTTATTAATAAGGGCCAAGTCATAGTCTATGGTGGACGTTGTTCGGGTGGCATTCTTTCGTAGTGTCAGTGGTATTTTTGCCGAGACAATTCGGTGATTGGAGGTCACACCGAGGAAATCGGAGTAAGCTTTGCAATTCACTGCGCTATTTTTCAATTTCTTGTTATAAAGACGTTGTCTATCTGTGCATAGATATTGTTTACGTATGAGTCGCTCCTTTGTTGTCTCTCCTTTTTTGTACTGAGATTTGTTAATGTATTTTCTATCGTGAAATTTGTTAGATATTCTCCATTTCTGTTTGACGAGTTGTGTCGGCTGTATTTATGGTTTCCGTTTTTCCCTATTTGGGCATTCAAGTCTCCACCCATGACGTGAACGTTGTTTAGGTATGCTATGAACAAGAGAGGTGAGCTCAACGTAGAAGGCGATGAGTTCAGTGTCTTCACTAACATTGATAGGGCGGTAGCAGGAGATGATTGTTGCACTGAGGTTGCCTTTATAAGTAGCTACCATTATCCTTGGGTGTATTTTGTCTTTGCTATTTAGAAATTTTAGGGCTCGTGGTTCTATAAGTATATCTACTCCTCCTATGATGGCATTGACAGAGTTTTTCCATGCTGATGCAGTGGCTAGCGTCCATCCATTGCCGTTATCTTGATATTTAATAACTTCACTATGTGTGTATCTGTGTTCTTGGATGCATATTATGTCTATGTTATAATCTATGGCAGATGCAATAAGCTCCGGTAGTTGTCCCATTCTATTTAAGGCTCTGACGTTAAATGTTGCTATTTGTATTGTGTCTTTGCATTTTAGTAATTGTTGTTTAAGCTCTGAAGCTAAATTTTCGAACACTGAGGCTTGGACTCCAACCTCAGCAGGACGTGCCCCTTTTTTACCCGCACGAACAGCAATGCGGTTTGGACATTTGGTTTGAGTGTGGGTCATGGTTAACTTTCAGTGGCTGACTTTATTCTCATCTATAGAAGCCACTCTCATAGATGAGCAGCAGTAGTTCCCCGATCGAACTAATCGATCATTACAGGCATTGGATTTAACGTTTGCTTAGGTTCTTGGGTTCTAATAGTGTTAGTTTCTTTGACCAGATTGAATATCAATTTGTATTTACGGTAAAATTGCCTTTACATAGAAGACACACATATTGTACTGCAGTAATTTTACAACGAAAATACAATTTTTAAATAAAATCCTACATGCGTTTTAAATGATAGTATAGTGAACAACAATATGATTTTACTGACCAGTTTTTGCCTCTTGTCTTTGGGTGGAACATGGGCCTTCTGTCCTAGCTTGGTTTATCATGTTTTGTCTCATGTGATTTTATGGACTTAAATAGAAGTTAGTTGGGCTATTGCTTGGAATGGAGAGGGAAGGAGGAGGCTCATCTAGGTATTCGTTTCTACCCTTTTTTGTGACGGGGGGGGGCCTCGTTTTTTACTTAGGCTGAATATTTTACTGTATTTTTGTCTGTAAATAATCCTACTCAAGTTTTTAATTTCATTTGAAAACTGAATTATCGTTGTAAAATCACTATATATATATATATATATAAAACATGGTATAACTGAATTGCAGGTTTTCATCGGAGCATCGTCCTCAGAAGGAAAAAGAGAGACTCTATATCGGATTTCTCTTTCTTTTGTAATACGCTCCATGCAAACTAATATGGAATGTAGTTTCCTTTTCGATTTTGAGTAACAGTACCCATTTCAATTCAAATTTAATACATACACAAAAAAAATGATAACGTATTTTTCCAAAACTTGCAAAAACCTTTCTTTTTGAAATATATGACTTCTATGAACTGCATTTCTTTCTTATTTTTCCAACTCTTAATTGATAGTTTTCTCTTGTTTTATCTATTATAGATTTTAACGTGAAGAATATCTTGACTTTGGATACCGTATTTTCTTGAAGGGCGGGATTTTCAAAGAAACCCTATGGGAAACGAATATGGGAATATCTACAGGGATAAATTATGTTCTTTGGAAGGAAGGACTGGGTTTTCTTTCATAGTTTGGTGGCGTGTATGCAGATAAATACTGGTGAGAAATATTTTGTAAAATCGCTTGGTCTTCTTATCCGGGTGAGAAATTCTAATGAAATATGCAAACAAAAATCAAAGAAAAGCCATTGTCTTGTAAAATATGCGGCTCGTCGTTTTCAACTATGATGGAATCCGAAGTGCATATACAAACAAATTTTGGAGAGAATTGTGAATCTTGTGGCTCAAGCTTTAAAACCAATTCCCGATTTCAAGTGGATATGAAAGGACTCAAAAGAGAGAAACAACATATTTGCGAAATTTGTTCCTCTTCCTTTTCAGGACAATCAGATTTAGAGGGGCATATAAGAATACATTCTGGAGAGAGGCCATATTCCTGTAAAATATGTGATTCCTACTTTTCACTAAAATCAACTTTGGATAATCATATGCAAACACACACCGGAGAGAAGCCATATTCCTGTGACATATGTGACTCTTCTGTTTCCCAAAAATCACAGATTATCATAGGCGAATACTCACAGGAGAGAAGCCATATTCTTGTAAAATATGTGATTCTTCCTTTGCACAACAATCAGATTTAGAGAAGCATATAAGAATACACACTGGAGAGAGGCGATATTCCTGTGAAATATGTAACTCTTCCTTTTCCCGAAAAACAACTTTAGTTAATCATAGGCGGAGACACACAGGAGAGAAGCCATATTCTTGTAAAATATGTGATTCTTTCTTTTCTCAAAAATCACATTTGGATAGACATAGGCGAACACACGCTGGAGAGAAACCATATTCCTGTGAAATATGTGACTCTTCCTTTTCTCAAAAATCAAATTTGAATATTCATATGCGAACACGCACAGGAGAGAAGCCATATACCTGTGATATATGTGACTCTGCCTTTTCAGTAAAATCAAGTTTAAATATTCATAGGCGAATTCACATAAGAGAGAAGCCTTATTCCTGTAAAATATGTGACTCTTCCTTTTCAGTAAAATTAGCTTTGGGTATTCATCGGCGAACACACAGAGGAGAGAAGCCATATTCCTGTGAAATATGTGACTCCTCCTTTTCCCAAAAATCCACTTTGGATAGACATAGGCGAATGCACACAGGATAGAAGCCATATTCCTGTGAAATATGTGACCCCTCCTTTTCAGTAAAATCAAATTTGAATATTCATAGGCGAACACACAGAGAAGAGAAGCCATAGTCCTGTGAAATATGTGACTCCTCCTTTTCCCAAAAATCCACTTTGGATAGACATAGGCGAATGCACACAGGATAGAAGCCATATTCCTGTGAAATATGTGACCCCTCCTTTTCAGTAAAATCAAATTTGAATATTCATATTCGAACACACAGAGAAGAGAAGCCATAGTCCTGTGACATGTGTGACGCTTCTTTTTCTCCAAAATCTCGTTTGGATAAGCATAAGCGATCACACACACAAGAGAAGCTATATTCCTCTGAAATATTTGACACATCCCTTTCCCACAAATCAAATTTGAATGATCATAGGAGAACACTCACTAGACAGAAGCCATATTCCTGTTAAATATGTGACTTCCTTTTTCCAAAAATCTCATTTGAACAGGTATATGAAAACGCACAGATGAGAAAAACCATATTCTTGTTAATTTGTAGTTCGCTATTTTCAAATATGTCACGTTTACTGGTGCACACGAAAAATCCCACTGGATAAAACAAAACTTCTGTTGAACGTGATTCTTCTTTTTTGATCACTTCAAATATCCTGGTACCATGTACAGACAATAACGATTGCATGGAGTCCTGGATATGACAATAAAACGTATCTGATGGTGAGGCTCCGGTTCTGATGTTTTAGGAAATATGGAGTACCCGTTCATTGCCATTAATCCTAGATCCTTTCAGACTTAAGTAGTTGTACTTGTTTGGATCTCATAAATAGGTCAAGTGGATCTGTTTCTAAAATAATTTCATAAGAATCCTTAAACATTGAAAATATATTAATGTTAATAACCTTTTATGTGGGAAGTGTTGTTCTTTTATGTTATAACTGATTTCATAAAAAAATCCAAACCCACAAAAAAACTTAAATATACACACACACACAGACGGACATAAATACCTCCCCAACATACAATTACCCAGGGAGGAAAATTAGAAGTCAGCTGAAATTCATGGCACAGCAACTGTCATAGATTATTTAGGATAAAAGAGTAATAAAAGAGAAAAAAAAAAAAACTGACACACACACATATACGCACACAAAGACACACACAGAAGCACAAGGGTGGGAGGAAGATTGGTAGTCACCTAAATGTTATGGTATATCAACTATCATTGATTTTTTTAGGTGAAAGAAGAGTAACAAAAGGAAAAAAATCCGGAAATATATACATATATATGTAAAAAGAAAAAAAGCCCCAAGAGAACAAATAGAAAATGAGAAACAACACATGCAAAGATTAAAATTGGTGAAGAAAAATTAAACCGAACTGAAAATTCGCAGACTCAAATCCTGAAATTAAAAAGAACCTCAACCTTATCAAAATAATCACCACTATATAAATTAAAGGAAATACAAGATTAAACCATTTTTTGTAGTGGAACTCACCTTGTTAACCTCAGTTGACAAATAAAATTAAAGTTGGCGACCGTAGTCGAGGGCGACCAGGAGGATCCCTTTTTAATAGCTACTACACCGAGGTGTAAAAGAGGGCACTTCTCTTTTCCCTGAATTGTTCCACTACCCTTGATTCGTACCTTATATTGCTGAGTGTTAAGCGAGGAGATATCAAGTACTATTTTTAAAGTCTTTGGTATGACGCGACCTGGGATTGAACCTTGGTCTCCTGGACCATTGGCGAACACTCTACCTTGTAGGCCAATGAGCCGGTCGAGTTGACAAATAATTGACATTTTGTATTATGAAAACCATTATTTCTTATTGATATATAACACAAATGACAAAATGCTGGAAGTTGCGTCTTGTGTTTTCAAGTTGTTTATATTTTCAAAAATGGGAGCTAACATCTCGGTCGCCATCTTACAAACACTCCAAAATCAAACGATCGAGATCAATAAAATATTCTTGTATTTGACTAAAAGATTACACAAATGCGATTCCGTCCATTCAGGTCGGGCCGTAGAATACGGTGACTCCATTCCTGTTGAGAGGTAAAACTCCTCCCACGGGATAATTAGTTAGCTGTGGGTGGCAATACATGATTCCTGAGAACGATTCCCTTGTAGCTGAGTAGGTCTTGACACGGTAACCAACTAGTCAAGTCACTATCAACACATCCCTTTTGTCCTTACTGGGCTAGACAGACGGTCAGAGAGGTCCGATCCGATCAATCGACTGCTTATGTCAAGCCCTAGCACCTCATATGATTGTGCCAATGGGATTCTTAATTGATCTTATGGAAAATAAATCATCATCACCATCATGAAGTCACATTGTCAGCACAAAATTCATTGACTCTCTCTCTATCTCCCTCTCTCTCACCAACCGTCCCTATCATCAATCGTTCCTGGCAAGTCTGCTAAACAACATCTAGTGTCCGCAGAGAAATAATGTCCTGGTCGGCTAACCCTCCCGCGTCCATGTGTAAGGTCTTTAGAGAAAGTTTGCTTCTAAGTTACTTAAGACTACTTTTCCATCAGAGTTCGTTCTCTATCTTCTTCAAAAAAATGTCCTCACACTCCTAATAGATGGAGTTTTTACTTTAGACTTACATAATTATGTACCCTCCCCATTGATCCATAAATTGCTATTTTCGTGAAAATGCTATATGCTAAAAAAGAACTACGTAAGTAAATATCGATATTTGTTTTCCACCAAGATATCACTCCTTCGTTTTCTGACGTTACTAACTCTGAATGTATCTTGCTCGATTGACTTCGAGATTTCTTTGAATTACTAATGAACCAAAGAGAACAAATTCTGTGAGGAAAAGCCGGGTGGGATTTTTCTATCCGTCTGCCATTTCCTACATATAAGTGTTTGTAATATTTCTTATTGATTTCTTCGTTTTTAATAGTATCTCAACCATTGTGGTTTATTTAACGTGAAAACACTTTCTGAGAAAGCAAAGTAATAATAATAGTTAATCCATATATGGGAGTGGTAGATAGAGATTCTTTTTTTTCCAAAGTTATTCGTCAGAAATTGAATGTAATAATGGGACTGGAGTTCAAACCCTGTAACAGTCCAGTACGTTTGAAACTACGTCAAGGGGACTTCAATCCATTCCTCATTTAAAGTGCTCAAAAGGTAAATTCAAGTGTAAAATAAAACTTTACATAAAAACATTTCTGAGAGGGATAAAGGAAGATTCATAGCTTTTCCAAAGGGTATTAATCCGATGTTTATTGCAATAGCTCGAAGAAAGTTCAAACCACATCACAATTCATGTCATTTGCCATTCATCCAAGGAGACTTGTCCCTATTTCTCATTTGAAAAGTTGTCAAAATCTGTGATGTAGATCGGTTTCTCAGAAAACCATTTTGATTCTTCCAATGAATTTTCTTAATTTCTGATACGATGCGGTTGAGTAATAGAGCTTTTTAAATTTTAGCCGCAATGGAAATAAGGGTTTATGCCTTGGTAGTTCTTGGCAATTCCGAAGACACGTTTCATGGGGAAAAGGAAGATGTAACCTTTTGTCCATCTGTCTATTGTGTTCTAGTTTTATACGGCGTTGCTGTATTGGAACAATAAGTTTTCAAATTTCCTTGTCTTCCATACTTTTGGTGGTATTTCATCAAGACAGGCAGGTTTCCTGTTTTGAATTTATGTTCCTACAACGTCAAGTTCTTCTTGGGTAAACTGTCCTAGTTAGATGGCTAGTTGATTATAAATAATTTTCGTGATAGGTTTATCTGTAATTTTTTAAGATTTCCCCGCAGATTCTTGAAATGTGCTATCCACATGTACATTGGTTCTTATTGCTGGCACCTTTTCTTTACTGTCTGCCACACTATTCGTGATTGTCTATCTTCTTCTGATTTTCTAATTTGATTGATCTGTTGAATGTATTCCATTTGTTCTTTTTGGTATGCGTTGATTAGTTTGCTTTGTGACTTCTTGAGTTTCTGAGCGTTGACATTAATTTGGTTCCTTTTGTTATAGTGGAATGCTGTTTTGACGCTGTCTTGTTTTTCTTAACTGCTAATGTTGGCAACGGAACTCCATTTTTGGCTCTTAGTTTGGTATGCATTCTGCTACTGTTTTCATTTGGGTATGGACCAAGTTCTCAATTTCGTCATTCGGAGTAAGTGTTTAGGATATCTCCTGAAGAGCATCGAAAATATTTCTTGGAGTTATCGTATATTTATCTCTAATATCTCTATTGTTAAGCAAGAACCAGTCATAGTATGTGGTTTTTGTTGTTTGCGTTTTATTGTTGCGTGGGTTCAGACTAATCTTTGCTGAGACAATTCTGTAATCGGAAGACACATTTTCAAAAGATGAAAATGCCACACAATTCAAAGCGGTATTAATCCATTTCTTATGAGGATGTAATTCATCTGTGCTTTAGCATTATTTGTGTAAGCATAGGTCCATCATTTTCGCTTCCTTTTCTGGAATTTAATATTAAGTCATGTTATTCCATTTCCAAGTGGGAATTCTGTTTGATGTTTCCCATTTCTCTTTGACAGGCTATGCAAGCAAAATTAGTTATTTTCATTTTTACCTATTTGTGCATTCCTGTCTCCACCGATGATTAGAATGTTGTGTTTGGAGATACTACGAACAAAGGAAGGATAACGCGTTATAGCAGAGGATGAGGTCCGTTTCATCAGGAGAATTAGCAGGACTACAGATTGAAATGATTGTTTCGCTGGGGTTGCCGTTAAACGTAGCTACCGTAATTCTCGTCTATATTTTCTCGATGCTCTTAACTGATTATAGCACACAAAGACTGAGAAGCATTCCAACAGCGCCTATGACGGCATTGACAGAGTTTTTCCCAGCAGATTCATAAACAAATGTCCATCTATTGCCAGTATCGTTAAATACTGCTGCTATTTGCTGCATTGAAACTCATCATATTTTTTGTAAATACTCACAAACGTTGAATACATACTTTACGCGATAATCTGTAGATTTCATCGTAATTTACAAGATATAATCAGGAAACCGGTTTGTAATTATTTACAAATAAGCAATAGACCTATTTTACATGATAAATAGTTGATTTCTTCTAAATCAAGTTATAATAGTTATAATAGTTAATCGGGCAATAGGAATTAAATGGTATCAATAGTAGCTCTGTATGTGTGTGTGTGACTGCGTGTGTGTGTATGTACACATATAAATATGTGTATATGTGTGTGGGGGTGTATTTATGTATATAAGTGATGTACTCCTATGGACCCCACATATGGACGAGCAAAAGCAGGACGACCAGCTCGAACATACATACAACAACTCTGTGAGGATACGGGATGTAGCCCTGAAGACCTGCCAAAGGCGATGAACGATAGGGAGAAGTGGCGAGAGAGCATCAGGGATATTTGTGCTGGCGGCACGACATGATGATGATGATGATGATATAACATTTTCTTTGAAAGAAAGAGAAGAGGAAAGTGGGGAAAAGTTTTCAGTTGCCGTCGTATTTTGATTACTTTTTTTAAGGCAACGTCAATGATTTGTTTAACTGAAAATCGTTCAAGTAAATTTCTTAGGGTTTTTTTTCATTTTTTTTTTTTTTTCATTTTTTACTTTTTATTTTTTTTGCGTTCATGATGGGTATAAACTGGAAAAAAAAGAGGAAAAGAAAAAAAAAATTCCAATAGCTGTGGTAATTAAACCCCACTACGTATGATCAGGCATGAGAAATATCCCTACTATTAAAAGACTAAAGAGACTACCTTTAATGTTCAAAGAATGTTTAAACAAATATTTTTATAACAGAAAACAAATGAGGGAAAGGTAAAACAAAGTAGCAATGATCGAAAATTTAGTTATGTATATGTGTGTGTGGGGTGTGTGGATCATACGAACACGTTAGCAGAATGGTAATCAGTGTTGTTCGAAATATCTACGTGTACTTGTGTTTGACGTCTAGACAGACGGTTTATAAGTGAACAAGTCCTACTTGCATTAAAGTGTCTGTGTATGTATGTTGTTCGAAATATCTATCTGTACTTGTGTTTGCAGTTTAGACAGACGGTTTATAAGTGAACAAGTCCAACATCTTCATAAGAAATAGTAATATTCTTCATCATCATCATCATCATGTCACGCTGTTCGCATGGATCTCCCTGATCATCTCTCGCAACTCGTCTCTATCGTCAATTACTCCGTCATCCAGTCCCTACGAATCTACAATGCACTGTCCCTCAGAGGAAACTATTTTATTTTAATTCAGAGGGATATAACTTGGATATTTTTCTTTAGGTCTGATCATTAACATCAACAAATGTGAGAGGAAGCGTGAACTTTTCGATTCAGTTAAGTTTAAAACGCCACAAACATAAAACTACTATTAAAGAAAAACTTTTAAACTTTTAAAAAATTAGTTTTATTAACGACTTTGAAATTGTTGTAAAACTCGAATTAATTACGTTCGTATATTGGTTGCTTTCTTGGGTTTTGTTTTTATTTTAAGGATAGGCTTTTATTTTTTTTAATTTATTTTAGATAAAGAATTATCCGTGGATTAGTCAACACGATAACTGAGGGACCTTAGATGGAGAATAGCAACCATTAGAAAAATCAAGACTTCCATCACCAAAAAAAGTGGGGGGAGTGATTTTTATATTATGCTATTCAATATGTAAGTGATTTTTCATGAGCGCTGTCAAAATTGACGTACATGAAAATGGAGAGCAAAAAGCTTCAAGGGAATATGGCATTTCTCATATATGTGTTTTCATATGCCTGTTCAAATTTGATTTTTGGGAAAAGGACGAGTTACATATGTCACAGGAATATGGCCTCTCTCCTGTGTGTGTTCGACTATGATCATCCAAATGTGATTTTCGGGAAAAGAAAGAGTTACATATGTCACAGGAGTATGGTCTCTCACCTGTGTGAGTTCGACTATGACTACGCAAGCTTGATTTATGGGAAAAGGAAGAATCACATATGTCACAGGAAAATGGCCTCTCTCCAGTGTGAGTTCGCCTATGCTCATCCAAGATTGATTTTCGGGAAAAGGAAGATTCACAAATTTCACATGAATATGGCCTCTCTCCAGTGTGTGTTCTTATATGCCTGACTAAATTTGATTGTTTTTCAAAGGATGAGTGACAAATTTCACAAAGATATCGTTTCTCTCCTCTGTGTCTTTGCATATTCACTTGAACTCCCGAATTGGTTGAAAAGCTAGAGCCGCTCATTTCACAAGTATATGACTTCTCGTCAGAATGTGTTTGTATATGCACTTCGAACTCAGATCTAGTGGAAAATGATGAGCCGCATATTTTGCAAGAGAATGGCTTTTCTTTGATGCGTGTTTGCATGTTTTATTAAAAAAATCTATTTCTCACCAGTATTTATCTGCATATACGCCATACCTTACATGAAAAAGCAAAATACAGAAGACTATTTCCTTTAAAAGAATACAATTTGTGTCCTGTAGATATTCTTTTAATTTGTTTCCAATGGGATTTCTTTGAAAATACTGGTAACCAAGAAAATACTGCATGGAAGAAATCCTTCGGGCAAAAACATCTGCAATCGATAAAACAAGAAAAAACTATCAATTTAGGGAAGGAAGAGTTATAAAGAAATGTAGTTTATAGAAAGTCATATATTTCAAAAGGAAACTGTTAATAAAGTTTTGAAAAATACTTAATCGTTTAGTTTTGTGCAATATATTTGCATTTAAATGGTTTCTATAATTCAAAATAGAAATGGAAACTACATTACATTTAAGTATGTATGTAGCGTATTACTAAAGAAAGAAAAGAAAGAAGAATCTGATATTCAGCCTCTCCTTTTCCTTCTCTTCATAGACCACAATAATATACATATGATGAGAAAAATCTGATTTTAAATATTGGCAAGTGTAACCAGTATTATTTCTTTTTAATCGACGAATATATGAAATAAGCTTTTTGTGATGGAAAGACACAAGACGACATTTAATGTCATTTAGTCAATTTAAAGTGACATGGGTTAAAGACAGTAAGAAACAAGTTTGATAATCTAGGATAATCTTATCCTTCAGTCCCATTAAGTCAGTAATGAAATGAAAAGCTCATTTCGACAATGATCTTTAATTTCCTTGTTTTTCACATTCTCAAATTAAACATTTTAATCCTCAGTAGAGACATGAATGATCGTATAGGAAAATGCAAATATGATAAATTCTTTCCTCAACTCACCCAACAGAAATGTTTGAGACATTATTTAGTGGAAATATTTTTAATAAACAACTCCATTTAATGAAATATGAAGTTTTTGTTTTACTTGTTTTTATGTTTAGTTTCTTTTTTACATTGTTGAATTTAACTTCACAACTTTTCAAATGAGGGATGGGAACAAGTGCCCTTGGTAGAGTAGCAAACGGGCTGGACTGTGACATCGTTCAAACTCCAATCTCTCAGATATGAGTTAAACACGATTATGATTGTCCTTTCCCGGGTGGGAAACTGCGATGGAAATGGGAACAAGTGCCCTTGGTATAGAGGCTAATGTGACATCGTTCAAACTCCAATCGTGTTATCGCATTCAATTTTGAATGAATGCAATTGGGAAAGTTTTGAATCTCCTCCTACCCCTCTCAGAGATGATTTAAACACGATTATTATCGTCCTTCCATAGAAATTCTTTTAGTATTTAATAAACCATGATTGTTGTTGTACTATTAAAAATAGGAAAAAAATCATTGAGAAATATCACGATAACTTTTGAGTGGTAAACTGAGACGGATAGAAACCCCACCCCCTTTAATTCTCATGGAAGTTTGCAGTTGGTCATTAAAAAATCCCCCGCTTCTCGTGGACGTTTGCAGTTGTCAGTTCTTTGCAGTTAGTCATTCAAAGAAATCTCGCACACAATCGAACAAGATGTCTTCCGAAAAATACCAATAAGGAATATCACAATCTGTTATGTGTTGGAAATTGGGGACGGATAGAAAAACGTGCTCCCCGTCTTTCTCACAAATGTTTCCGGTGGTCAGTTCTTTTCAGTTCGTTAAGCATTCAAAAAAATCTCGTACACTATCGATGAAGATATTTTCAGGGTTAGCGAGGTCAGAAAATGCTAGTTGGAGAATTTATAGATACTTCCCATGTACTTTTCGTTTGTTTGGAAGACGAATATCGATATTTACTTACGCAGTTCTTATTTCACGAAAAAAGCAGTTTATTGCAAAAAATCTTCGCATGGGGAGGGTACGTAATTGTAAAAGTGTTAAATGACAGAACTGCATTTTTTGTGGGTGTAAGAGAATATTTTGTGTTGGATAATGTGGATGACAGAAAAAAATCCCCCCAACGTTTTTTTCTCTAGTACAATACGTAATTTTAAACTGCATAAAAAAATGAAGAAAATCATTGACATAAACTCTTATCACGATGGTTGAATGTAAGTATAACATATGTATGTAATTCTTAGGTAAACAAAAATAAAATGAAAGGAAAGAATCGGATGTCCAAATAGCTAAGTAAGAGTACATTTAATTTTGTTTCGGACGATAAAGTGGTTAATTAAAATTGTTTATTTGTTGTTTTCATAGTTGATAAATATAAACAACGGATATACAATAGAAATATTGCCAAAAAAAGAGAAAAAAACCAAACAAACAATTGAAATGAATAATGATTACACAGAGAATTGGTTATAATCCATATTTAACATTATACATTATTAGATAGTTGAGAAAATGTACTTACAAGTGAATTGAAGTTCAATAAAGAATCGGATGTCCAAATAGCCGTCAAGCTGCTTTAGCAAATGAAGCCGGCAGTATTGTTTTCGTATTTATTGGATTCTTGGTAAAAAATATTATAATAAAAATCATTAAAATTAAGAAGTGACACAGTTTTTCTTTGTTCATTCACTTTAGAATATCTTATTTAAGAATTAAGTTTTTGTTTGAATTAAAAATGAAAAATCATTTTATTTTCGTTTTTGTTTTTAATTAATTTTTGCTTTCTTCATGAGATAACAGAGAAACTAGTAAAGGAAGTTTATTGACACTTCCACCCAAAAGAAATGGCTAATTATTCCATTTTAATCACGTGTCCTCAGAAATTTCACAAATGGTGAAATAACGTACAATATTTTTCTTCCTGGCAATATTTAACTTGATTCATTTTTGTAACTTAATCGTCTAAGAATTTGGTTAATGAAGGAGACTAAAATTGAGGTTAAACATTTTTATTAGAGGTTTTAAATTGATACAAAAATAATAAATAAATAACTTTGACTGATTAGACTTTTTTGTGTGGCTTTTCATTAGAAAATATTTTTCTACTGAGGCCCACCATAGAATTTGTGCCAAAGTCTTGGAATTTATGAAGTAAACAATTTGTTGGTTTAATCAGGGCGCTTCTGGTAGTGTAATGGTTAGCTAGGTAGACTAACAAACCTTCACGAACGAGTTCGATTCTCCTTAGTTACCCCCATTTCTATGACTTTGTGATACATCTGAGACAACGCTTAGTAAATTATTACTGCTGGCTCAATCAGCCCAACCTGAAAAAAAAATTATATTTTCTCCAGAACAATCAATTCTACATGGATCTCAGTTCACGTATATTACGAAGTTGTGAGTCAGTAAATTTGGTTGACTATTCAATAATGTATATTTCGTGTTATATATTGCGTAAAACTAATTCTCTCTTATCAACGTCCATTTTAGTTGTTCTGCTGGCATATCTTTTACTGATCTTTCGTTGTTTACGTTTATCGACGATGAAAATTACAAACAAGTTATTTAATTTCTTGTCAATTTTATCGTCCAAAACAAATTTGAATGTCCTCGTATAGAATAATACTGCCTGTCAAAATTTACTTTAATTTTCTTTTGTACTTGCTCAAAAGAAGGGGGGGTTAATGTCCTCTTATCACCAAAGAAAATCTCCTCCTCTCAACATCTTAAAAGACCCAACAAGGCGTAGTTTTGTCACATGAGACTTATTTGAATATGTACCCTCCCCAAGATCCTGCCATTGATTTTCTTTTTTTTTTCTTTTCTTTTCGGGCAAAACATGAAATATAATAAGAACTAGATGAATAATGATCAACATCTGCCTTCCGACCATCTGAACCATCTGAAAAGCTCATGGGAAAGATTCCATCAGTCCTTCCCGCTATTTCACTATCGTTTTCTAACACCCCACCCAATATTTCCGAATAAAAATTGGTCTATTTTATACGAGATTCTTTTAATTACTAATGAACTAAAAAGAACTGTCCACCATAAACTTCTGTGGTAAAACAAACCATTAATGGGTTACTTTAATAAAATAAAAATGGACACAACATGGAGAGCTACAGAGAACGTCCAACATGTAAAAGGTTATGCAAAATGTCCCAGACCAAATGGAAGAAAATCGACACAATAAAACAAAATGCTAAAACGGCTAAGGAAACTCGCCCACATTTTAAAGATCTCGAGATATATATAAAAGAGGCGGGAAAATAGTAGAAATCAAGTATAATACAAATATAATATTTTTGAAAAAAGGAGGATAGTAGAGACCTGAATAGTTACAAATACTTACGCCACTGTAGCATAAAGAGTGACCACCATCAGAAAAAGCAATCACCCAATTACAGAGCTCTCATCGAGAAACTTATATAATTGGAACTAGATGATTGGCCATATTTTTAGCTGCTGTTAAAAGACCTACATTTAGTCGAAAGCTATCAAACAGTAGCAGAAACTAAACTGAAAGAACTTAGAAAAAAAGAGTGACCACCATCAGAAAAAGCAATCACCCAATTACAGAGCTCTCATCGAGAAACTAATATAATTGGAACTAGATGATTGGCCATATTTTTAGCTGCTGTTAAAAGACCTACATTTAGTCGAAAGCTATCAAACAGTAGCAGAAACTAAACTGAAAGAACTTAGAAAAAAAGAGTGACCACCATCAGAAAAAGCAATCACCCAATTACAGAGCTCTCATCGAGAAACTAATATAATTGGAACTAGATGATTGGCCATATTTTTAGCTGCTGTTAAAAGACCTACATTTAGTCGAAAGCTATCAAACAGTAGCAGAAACTAAACTGAAAGAACTTAGAAAAAAAGCAAAACATCCCATTTTAGATGATCGGAGTGATCAGGTTTCTATAGGATCACTTACCTATTAATAGCAATTCACGCTTTCAGTCAATATTATAAGTCAAACTTATTATTTTTAATGGGTAGAGAACTGAAAAGAGCCACAAAAAATGTCGAGATTCAATTTGTGGGTTGAAAGCTGTGAATAGTAGCCCCAAATTATTTATTGTTCTGCACTCAATCAATAAAAACTTTTTACTGCTTTTCTACTTATTTTAGGCATATCATCTATAGAGTAAATCTTTCTAAATATGTAAATGAACTCATCTTTATTTCCGTTTACTCACTGTTAGTTTATCATTGAATCTACTAAGGCTAATATTGTTTTTTGCGGGGAGTGGGGAATCGACTGAATATTCTCCCTTGCACCAACTTAGCCTAGAGGTACAATCACCAAAATCCACGTATATCATTCAATAGAATTCATAACTACGTACGAATTAAGCATACTCTCTGGGAGATGGAAATGTTAATTGATCCTTATTTACAAAAATAAATCCCCAATAATATACGAAATATTAAAATGGAAAAAAATCTTTAATTAAAAACATGGTCAAATGGTTCTTAGAATATTATTCGACGAATAGACAAGAAAAGAAATATAATCGACCGAATAAATCATGTATACAAAAATTATTTCCTTCGTTAAATCGAGTACAAGGCTCGAATCCCTTTTCCAGGGAGATGACTCGGTCTCTCTTTCTCTCTCTCTCTCACTCTCTGCGACTATTCGTGATCGTCGTCAGGATAAAAATGATATTTCGATCTTAAATGTGTTTCAGACAAATGAGTTGACAATAAAATAGTTTGTTGTTTTCCTATTTGATAAGTATAAATAATGAAAGTTTATTGCGACGAATAGTTTTCTTTTTAAAGTATGGATGATCAAAAGCATTACCATTCGTGAGTAGGGCTGGGAGTGTCCAAAACGTTCCTCTATAAGTTTTTTGCCTTGTCTCTTGAAGAAAGGAAAATTAGTTAAAAATAGAAAAAAAATTCCTTTTTAATTCAAACAACAACTTCAGCCTTAAAGAAGATATTCTAAATCACATTCTAAAAGGAAAAACGTCTCGCTTCTTAATTTTAGTATTTTTTATTAAAATATTTTTCTACTAAGAATCAAATAAATACGAAAACAATACTGCTGGCTTCCTCCGTCGAATCTGCTTAAAAGCGATATTTTGGTCGGGACCACTGATTCTTCATTGAACTTCAATTCACGTATATTAGCCATTTTAACGTAAGTACTTTTTCTCAAACATCTAATAATTTTGAATATGGAGTATAACTAATTATCTGTAATCATTGTTCATTTCAGTTGTTCTTTTGGTAAGTTTTTTAGTGAACTTTCATTGTTTATATTTATCGATTTTGAAAACAACTAACTACTTTATTCATTGTCAACTTGATCGTCTAAAATAAATTTAATTCCGCTTTTACAGATAAGTGTCACCCATGTATGTTTACATTAGAATTATATAGAAACTTTAGGCTTATATTTAACCATTAAGATAAGATTTCGTGTCGGTGATTTTCTTCATTTTTTTTTTATCCATTTAAAAATTACAGATTTTACTAGTTAAGAAAAGTGATGGCGATTTCTTCTCGTTCACATTCTATAATATACAACATCCCCAGGCGCCAAAAATGTGCAGTTTCGTCACTTAACACTTAAAAAAATTCGTACCCTCCTCATGAGAATGTTTTAAGCATAAGCTGCTTTTTTTCGTGACAAATGCAATATGCTAAATAAGAACTAAATAAGTAAATATCGACATTTGTCTTTCAACTAAGCGAAAAGAACAAAAAAAACAAAAACAAATTCTCCAACCACAAAGACATCACACTTTCGTTGTCTGACATTGCTAATCATGAAGACATCTTGGTCGATAGTCTGCGAAATTTTTTGTATGACTAACGAAGTGCAAAAAACTGGCCATTGAAAACTTCCACCAGAAAGAGGAGGGGCATTTTTCTCTATGATAAAAAATTACATATGGTCTCATCGGCTGTAATCGCTATGAAACCTGGTATGGTGCAGTAAATTATTGAATTATTCTTTTACTTGGTGGTACAAGCACCAAATTTGGTGTACTTGTTCTCCAGAACCTGTTCTCTCAGAAAAGTACGGTACCCACGTTAAAACCAAAATAGTCGCCATTGTTCAAAATAAGTCAATCTTGGGCATCTGGTTATAATCAGATGACGGACTCATATGAAAATGGATCAATGTTCAATCTCATTTATCACTGTTTGTTATAACTGTAACCCTTTTTATCTTGATTCATATTATAGATACCAATTATTAAATTATTTATTTATCGTTAACTAAATGTGATGTTCATGAAATATTATATAAAACATCATCATCATCATCTTGTCGTGCCATCAGCACAGATATCCCTTACCCTCTCTCGCCACTACTCCCTATCGTTCATCGCTTCCGGAAGGTCATCAGGGCTACACCCCGTATCCTCACAGAGTTGCTGTATGTAGGCTTCCAGCTGGTCGCCCTGCTTTTGCTCAGCCATGTGAAGGGGTCATTTGGAGAACATCAGTTATAAGTTCGTCCATTATTTTCCAACAGTGTCCTGCATACCGGGTTCGTCCTACTTTGATAGTTTTCGTGATTGGTGGTCGGTGGCCGTATAGCTACTGCTTAGTGTGGAAGTGTCACCTGTTTGATTAAAGCACCTATTACATTTAGTGTGCATTGACATGGAGGCCGATGCCTGCAGTGGCTCGTTCCAGACTATACACTTGGGTTTCGGCTTGGGCGGGTGCATTTAACAGAATAGCTATGACATCGGCGTAGTCATCGTCGGTAATTGTTTTTGCTGGGTACCTTCTGCTGCTTTTCTTTGTCAACTTGAAACCGTTTTCTTTCATTTTATCAAACGATGTTCTAAGCACGTAGTTTTGACAGATAATAAATAGGTATAGGGCTAGTGTGTCTCCTTGCAGTACTCCTGCTACAATGTCAAATTGTCTCCGTGGATGACAATATATATATTTATATATATATATATATATATATATTTGTGAGTGTATGTCTCTGTGTGTGAAAAAAAATGTATATATGCGTGTATATATCCATACATACATGTGTGTGTGTATATATATATGTGTATGTGTGTGTGTGTTGAATAAACTTTCACTTGTCATTAAAATTTATTTTTCAGATTTTGTATGAGAACAATCTCAATTCTTCTTCAATAGACATTTCTTCTTTTCTTAAGCTCTGAATTTTTTCTTGCTTGTTTAAATCTTCCATTACAAAAGAACTTGTTTTAGAGTTCATTATTCTTTAGAATAATCTTCTTTATTTGACTGAATGTCAGTTCTTTAAAATTTCTAGGATAAATCACCCCAAAATATTTCACTATATTCTGTAGCCATAAATACGTGGCTGATTTTATTTTGACAACTAAATTCACACCATATCCTCTTGCAGAGGGCTAAGAGTCCTCAACAAATTGATGGTGATGCTTAATTTCTGAAGGTTTGGGTTGTAAGAAGCACATGTTTATGGCCATTAATCCTCGATCTACACAAAACCTGTGTGGTCGTATTTGTTACGGTCTCATCTATGGGTCAATGATTTCTCCCTCACTCACAAAAAACAATATTAGCATTAATTATTACAATTTTTATCTTCAGATAAATAAATTTTCATAAATTTCTTCACTTCTGTAAAATTTTAAAATTGTCTTCTTTTCACAAATCTTTCTTCTTCCTTATAGTACAAAAATGATCTTTCTTTCTCTATTCAAAGAAGAAATCGCCAGATTTCTTTAATTTCAATAAATGGATTCGTTTATTAAAAGTCAGATTCATTTTAGAATGTGATGATGTGCGTTTCATCACTGACTTTATTGTGACTGTAACATGAGACGATCGTTGTACAGTGGTTGCAATTTTGTTTCTTACACTTACCATCCATTGATTTTCTTTTTAATAAGTGATTACCTGTGATAACGGGATGATTTATCTGTTTATTTCTTCTTTCTACGCAGATGTAAGTCCATAGTTTTCCCTTCTTTTCTTGTCTTTTACTGTTTAGGCCTACAAGTCTGTTTTCGAAAAAAAAAAAAGGTCTCTGTTATATATTCTTCATTTCTATTCGGTGAGTTCAGCAAAGATTTTATTACATTTTCATTTGCCTATACGATCATTCACGTCTCCACTGATGATTAAAACGTTTAATTCGAGAATGTTTCGAACAAGAAAATTATAGCTCATTGTAGAAACGATGATGTCTGTTTCATTTCTGACTTTAGTGGAACTAAAGGATAAGATAATTGTAGATTATCAAACTTATTTCTTACAGTCTTCAACGTTTTTCTCTTAAAATTGACTGAATGACATTAAATGACGTCTTGCGTCTTTCCAACACAAAAAGCTTATTTAAAATCTGAACATGTGTATCTTAAAGTAGTTTACGAACAAAAGGAAATGAAGGAGCTGAATATCTGATTCGTCTTTTTTTTTCTTGGTTTTCGTTATACGTTACATGCATACTTAAATGTAAAGTTCTTTCTCATTCTGTTTTGAACAACAACAAAAATGAGCGGGAAGTAGCCGTACTACAGCGGTTTTCTAATTGTACATACAAAAGGTATTTTTGAAGACATTCTTGTCTATGGAATGAACATAATTACAAGAGAGGTTACTATGAAATATCTCAACTTTTTTTTAAAGAATAATCCAATAGATTTTTCCCAATTGAGGTGACTTTATAGACGCATATACATAAGAGATTAATAGTGAGATAAGTAGATAGATATACAAATAAATATATATAACAGGCAACGAAAGACTGACAGACGGACATATATGCCGTGGCTATTTATTTTAATTGAATCCGAGTAAAATGCCCGGAATGGTCTCAGATAGATAGATTTGTTCTATATATATATATATATATATATATATATATATATATCCTTTTTAGTGCTACAGGAACAATGTTTATAATCATCTTACATAAAGGTCCAACCTTTACTCCAGCTGTTGTTTACAGGGAAAAGAAAAACGTTGATGTCCAAAAATATAATCTTTTTCATTTCTTTACCTTTCATTAACTGGGATGTACGAATGGGGTCTTCAAGTAGCTATCCAAATATAGGGAACCGGTCTATTTCCTGTTATTTCCCCCACCCAAATTGCGCATCATGTCAAAAAGGGGTCTTCATAGTTTTCTCTTTTTCCTGTCTTTTCAGGGCTAAAATAACACAAGTTTTTTTCATCGCTTTTCAATGTTACATCAAAAGTCTTTATTCTTTGTCCTCTTATTTTACTGCCTTTTTTAGGGTTATAAAACTAACTATTAACACGAGACAAGATGATATCTGCCTCCCAGCACGCTGTCATCTCTAGATTATCGATGATTCTTGCATTTCAAGAAATTTCGGAGAAATCAGCAACTTTTACTCCGGAAACAAAACACACGTAGCTGGCAACTTTGTGATTCCTGCACCCCGAACAGACCAACAAAAACACTTCATTTGTACTATTTGCCAAATAAAAGTTGGCATCTCAAATTTACTATATTTTCTTTGTCATCCTAGCCTAGTTTCGTGTCAAATCCCTCCTTACAAAAGTTTGACTGATCGACCTATGTATCGGCCCTACAACAAAATTATGACGTATACGGGACTTCAGAATATTTTTGTCGTTGTTGGTTATTGATATTTGACTTCGTTAATTTCTGCTGGCTCCATCTTAATTCGCTGACGTCTTCTTGTCTGTGAAAGCTGCAAAAGAAGAAAATGGCAGGAAGATGGAGAGTGGAGATATCGATTGAATTTCAACTTTATTTCGTTTGAGTTTTTGCATGTCTACTCGGTAGCAAGGAATGTTTTCCTAGACTATTTGAGAACCGTCGTTTCTCCCAAATCAGGAGTTGAAATTCACAAGTTGTTTTCGGGGTTGATCTATCCAAATTCAGTGTTTTTTAGTCGTGGGTTGATATATTTAAATTCATTACTTTTATATAGGGTGCTGTTAACTGATTTGGCTGTTACTAGTGTAAGGGTGAACCAACGTGCCACTAAATGGGCACATGGTTCCCTCATCAGCAGCTCAAAACAGGTCACTGCAGAAATATAGAGAGTTTCTGTTTCGTGCTCTTAGGTATGTTTTTAGGCATGCGTAGTTCCAACTTCCTGTCGGGGGATTCTTGTCTTTTGAACATATTGTGTTAAATTTCGTAAAATGATGACCTTTAAAAAGAGTATAAAAGTATTACGTGTAAATAAGTGTAATAAATTATGACGTATACAAAAGTGAGTAAAATCATGAGGTTTTAAAGGAAGTGTGAAATTAAGACGTGTACTACGAGTATAGAATTATGACGTGGGAAAAAAATGAAAAATTTAGATGTGCAAAAAGAAGATTAAGTTTTCTTAACAATCTATTTAATGACTTACACATTTGAATCACTCTTATAAATTTGGAATTAAAATAAAAGGAAATCTTATAATGTGGAATAATTTACAATAATGACGATTAATGGAAAATTAAAACAAGTAAAAAAAAATTCAGTGCTTAAGAAAATAAAAAAAATTGATTGGAGAAGAATTCTCATCTGACTGATTGAAGGTATATACAGTATTTTCTAAAATATAGAATGTTAGAAGGTTTATAATTTTTTGACACTATTGTCTTGCGGAGAATAAAAAAATTCATTATTAATATTTTTATTTATTTTTAAAACATATTTTGAATGGTTTATTCTTCAAAATTCTTATCATGCATTATTTAGCTTGGGATTTCAGGAACGAAACGAATATTCAGTTTGTGGATGATTTTGTAAGTCCGAAAAATTAATTTTATTGACAAGAAAAAGTTTATTACACCCCCCCATATATATATATATATATATATATATATATATATATATATATATTCATAAGTATATATGTACGTATATGTGCACTCGAATCCACAAACATATTCATATATACATATCTACACTCATATACATCAAAACAGTATTCTCTATGTACATTGCACCAGGAAATTTGATAACCTTGATAAACAATCAGACCAACAAACACCCATTGTTCGTACGATTCACCAAACAAAAAGGTAGCCTTTCAAATTTATTCTTTTGTCTTTGTCAGTTTTGCCTAGTTTTGTGACATATTACATTCTCTTTGAAAAGATTGCGTGATCGACGTATTTATCGGCCCTGTGACAAAATTATGACATGAAAAAATAAGTGAAAAATGATAACATATAAAAATGAGGGGAAAATTATGACGGGTAAAAAAGAGTAAAACATTATGACGTATAAACCAGAATGTAAAATTATGACGTGTTAAAAGATGTGTAAAATGAAGACGTGTAATAAGAGTGTGAAAAGAATGAAAAATTAAGAAGTGAAAAAAGATGAAGTTTTCTTAACAATCTGTTTCATGACTTACACATCTGACTCTGTCATATATATTAAGAATTGAAATAAAAGTAAAGCTTCATACATTTTTAGGCAACGCTTGTGAGCGATGTAGAACTTTAGCTCAGTAGTAGAAACTCTACCACTGAGCAACTGGTGCACATCTCTCTACTGACCAAAGAATGTGTTCTGTGGTCGGTGGTTCGATCTCCACAGTAGGAGATCACGTATACAATGTTGATGGGACCTAATAAGGTCAAAACAGCTACCCAGTGGGTCCTTACGTCACATGTAGTGCTTGCTCGATTTTCTGGCCATGGTAATTGAATTTATAAAATAAATCTTGTCATATGGAACAATTTAATATTAGTGATGATTGTTAGTGTATTTTTCCAATACTATAATTCATTTTTTGATTTCAGATGGTTAAATAAACCCAGCCCTTACTCGTTTCAGCTTGGTAGGGAGAAAATAATTTATTATCTCCCTTACAGAATGGGCATAACACTCGGATGTCTCGTAGATGGTCCAATAGACTCAGTCTCGACCTCTCTTATTTCTGTTCAGGTAGGACGTGTCTCGGTCCCTACCAGAAAAGTTTAAGCCACATGGCTATTCAAAATTCCCCCACCAAGAAGGATTTTTCTTTATAATTTGTACCACTTCTATAAACTGCTTATTCATCGAGCAATGTGGTCCTATTTCTAGCTACTACGGCATGTTTATGAATTCTTAAGCCAGTTGGTATGTATATTATTCTATCTGTTCTTCTGTATAAGAAAGTGTTTATCATATTTTTTCTTCTCATTCCTAAACCTTTCAAGAAGCCAAATCGATGCAATTCATAATTACGTCCGAATTAAGCATCAACTAACCTCACTAGTACAATCACCAAAATCCACGTCAATCAAAATTATGGATGATCAAACGCTTAACAATGGTAATATATTTCCAGAAAATGTATGTCCATCTTACTTTTTTCTTTTCTTTCTCATGCGGACTTCTGTAGAAAAAAATTTCGTCCAATGAAACATCATTCTAAAAAAGTCAATGAAACATAATTTTCTTCTCCTTTATTATCCACATCCTTAGACGATTAAGCTACAAATAGAATTCAAGTCAAAAATTTTGGAAGAAATAATAAAGTCAAAAAATACTGGGTAGAACAATATTGTATATTATTTCAAAATTTTTGAAATTTCAGAGCATGTAAATGATTAAAATGTAATAATTAGGAATCTTCTGTGTTTTGGCGCGGGGTCAAATATGTTTCTTTACTTGTTTTTGTTGTTTCATGATTCAAAGGTTAATTAAAAAGAACAAAAATTATATTTCATTGTTAATTCAAACAATTTAATCCTTAAGAATATATTCTAAATTACATTTAAAAAGGTCAAAATCTCTCGCTTTTTAATTTTGGTAATATGTATTAAAATATTTTTCTACCAAGTATCTAATAAATACGAAAACAATACTGCTAGCTTCATCCATCGAACCTGCTTAAAACCTCTATTTTGGTTTGGACAACCGATTTTTTTTTTATCGAACTTCAATTCACGTATATTGCCCACTGGTAAGTATGTTCATTTTCTCAACTATTTTTGTATAATGTTAAATATTGAGTCTAACTAATTCTCTGAAATCATTGTTCATTTCACTTGTTCTTTTGGCAATTTTTTTTTTTACTGAAATTTCATTATTTATATTTCTCGACAATGGAAACAACAAACAGACTATTTTATTTATTGTCAACTTTATCGTCTAATACAAATTTAAATGTACTCTTACAGATATGTTCTACCAATGAAATTTTATTTTTATTTTATTTTGGTTTACCTAAGAATTAAATAAAAATGTAATACATACATTCAATCAACGAGATAAGAGTTTGTTTAGGTGATTTTCTTCATTTTTAATGCAGTTTAAAATTACGTATTTTACTAGCTAAGAGAAATGGGAAGATTTTTTTCTGATTATCTGCAATCTCTCACTTATAACGTCCTCAGACTCCTAAAAAGTTGCCGTTTTGTCACTTTACGCTAATACAATTTCAAACCCTCCCCCCATCAAAAAGTTTTAGCAATAAACTGCTTTTTCCCCGAAAAATACATGTGCTAAATAAGAACTACGTAAGTAAATATCGACATTTGTCTTCCAACAATGTGAAAAGCACATGGAAAAGAATCCATCAATTCTCAAACCACGAAGATGGCACTTTAGTTTTCTGAGCTCGCTAACACTGGATACATCGAATTTTGGCGAGATCTTTTTTTGAATGACTAACAAACTGCAACGAGCTCACCACTGAAATCTTCTGTGAGAAAGTGGGGGAGGATTTTTCTATCTGTCTGCAATTTGCTACACGTAAGTGATTGTGATATTTTTATTGGTTTCTTCCTTTTTTAATAGTATATCAACCATTGTTAATTATTAAATGGCAAAGTAGTTTCTGACGAACGTCTGTAATAATCGTATTTAACTCATGTTTGAAAGGTATAGGGGGGAGGTTTAGCTTTTAAAGAGAGTATGAATCCGAAATTGAATGCAATAGAGTGATGGAAGTTCGAATAACGTTACACACCAACAATTATCTTTCTTTCTTTATTCAAGAGTAAGTTCACCAGATTCCTCAAATTTCCATAAATGGAGTTGTTTATTGAAAATAGTTCCACCGAAGAAAAGAGAAAGAAAAAAAACCCAGATAAACAACCATGCAAAGAAAGAAAGAAAGAAAGAATAAAGATAAAGCTAAAGAAAACAAAGAAAGAACGAATACAAAAAAAAAAGTGATAGCTAGAAAGAAAAATAAAATATGTATCAAGATGAACGAAAAGAAAAAAGAACAATGAAAAACGTAAAGAAAAACATATCAAAATAGAAATAATGTGAATTAATTAACTCTTTTTTTAATTGTTAATTTTTTAATTGAGTCTATACAATTTGGTTTATTGACATAAAAGTCCGATTTGTCATTTAGTTTTTTTTTTTTATCCTCCTCAATTATATTCTAAGAATCATTTGAATGTTTTTAAGATTTTTGATATTTTATTATTAATTCGAAAATTATTGGGGATTTATTTCCGTAAATAAATATTAATTAATATTCACATCCAAACAATATATTTAATGCATAGAGAGTTATGAATTTCATTTTGTGATTGAGGTGGATTTTGGTGATTTTACTTGTGAGGTTAGTCTATGCTTAATTCGTACGTATATATGAATTCCATAGACCGACTGACATCCCACCTGTTCAAAGAACAGAAATAAAAGAGGTCGAGACTGTGTTTATTGGACCATCGTGTGACACTGTACGAAACACCCCGTCTGATATACCCTTTCTTGTCTAAGAGACTTAATTTTACACTCATTCAACATATCATAATTTTACACTCTTGTCTAAGAGTCATAATTTAGTACACTTTTTGACACGTTATGCTTTTCTACTCTTTTTACACGTCGATTATCGAACTCATTACTAATGGTGTAGCAATCGAAATTACTAACTCTTACATAACGTATTATTTGGCTTAAACATTTTAAAAATTAATGTCATAAACATTTCAATTTTTTTATTTTATATTTATTACTAATTTCGTTCGGAATTTGGCCATACCCCTGAATCTCAGAAAATAAATTGTTTACATTTAAATCATAATACACTATTTGACAAACTTTTCTATGTTGATACGTTATATTTCATATTATCGATCATTTTTATGATTAAATTAATTTCGGTCGATAACATTTGTGATAATACTTTTATTGAAAAAAAAATATGAGTATTTTCAATTTTTTTTTTTTTTTGTTTTTGTTTATATCATCCGGCTTTCATTGGTCCGCTTGATACAAATCAACCAATCATATCCCTTATTTTTCAAGGGTAGAAAACTGAAAAGAGCCGCTAAAAATTTAGATTTTCAATTTGTGGGTTGAAAGCTGTGAATAGTCGCCCAAAATCTGACTACTTAGTCACATCATAATGGCGAATAATCACTTATAACATCAAGGGTAAGGTCGAAACTCGGACAGGATATGACACAAGATCAATTTTCTGAGAGGAGTTTAACAGGTTTGAATTCAGAGTTTTCCTTCTCCTTGACTAGTTGCCTCACCAAGGCTGAAGAACCTAGTCTGCCCTACTATTTACCTATAGCTGGAGGGAGAGTAATTGGATTCATACCTTTCCCAGGGGTATTAGTTCTATGTGAAATGCAATCAGTCTCGTCCTGGATTTGAACTCGTGTCGCCGGGTCCATTTCCTGCGACGATAACCATTACACCACGGGCACCTCTCACAGAAGTTTATGGTAGTCAATTCTTTTTAGTTTATTTGTCATTAAAAGAAATGTCGTATAAAATAGACCAATTTTTTCACAGGAATAGAAAGCGATGGTGAAATTTCGGGAAGGTTTGATGGAATCTTTCTCATGTGCTTTTCAGATGGTTGGAATACAGATATTGATAATTATTCATCTAGTTCTTATTATATTTCATGTTTTACCCCAAAAGAAAATCAATGACAGAAACTTTATGTTGGGAAGGGTACATAGTCACATAAGTCTTAAGTGACAAAACTACGCCTTGTTGGGAGTTTGAAGACGATGAGAGGAGGAGATTTTCTTGGGTGATAGGAGGAAATTAACCCCCCTTCTTTTTAGCTTGTACAAAAGAAAATTAAAGTAGATTTTGACAAGCACTGCTATTCTATACGAGGACATTCAAATTTGTTTTGGACGATAAAGTTGACAAGATATTAAATAACTTGTTTGCAGTTTTCATCGTCGATAACGTAAACAATGAAAGATCAGTAAAAGATATGCCAGCAGAACAACTAAAATGGACAATGATAAAGGAGAATTAGTTTAACGCAATATCTAACACGAAATATACATTATTGAATAGTCAACCAAATTTACTGACTTACAAGTTCGTAATATACGGGAACTGAGATCAATATAGAATTGATTGTTTTGGAGAAAATATAGTTTTCTGTCAGGCTGGGCTGATTAAGCCAGCAGTAATAATTTACTAAGCGTTTTACTCAGATGTGTCACAAGGTCATAGAAATGGGGGTAACTAAGGAGAATCGAACTCGTTCGTGAAGGGTTGCTTGTCTTCCTGGCTAACGATTACACTACCAGAAGCGCCCTGATTAAGCCAACAGATTATTTATTTCATAAATTCCAAGAATTAGGCACAATTTCTATGGTGGGCCTCAGTAGAAAAAATATTTTCCAATGAAAAATCACACAAAAAAGTCTAATCAGTCAAAGTTATTAATTTATTATTTTTATATCAATTTTAAACCTCCAATAAAAATGTTTAACCTCAATTTTAGTCTCCTTTATTAACCAAATTCTTAGACGATTAAGTTACAAAAATGAATAAAGTCAAAAATTGCCGGGAAGAACAATAATTTACGTTATTTTACCAATTTCTGAGGACATATATGATCAAAATGGAATAATTAGCCATCTCTTTTGGGTGGAAGTGTCAATAAACTTCCTTTACTAGTTTCTGTGTTGTCTCCCGAAGAAAGCAAAGCTTAATTAAAAACTAAAACTAAAATAAAACAATTTTTCATTTTTAATTCAAACAACAATTTAATTCTTAAATAAGATGTTCTAAATTAAAGTAAAAAAGAAACTTTGTGTCGCGTCTTAATTCTAAGGATTTATATCATAATATTTTTTTTACCAAGAATCCAATAAATACGAAAACAAAACTGCTGGCTTCATTTGCCAAAGCAGCTTAACGGCTACGTCTTTTTCTGGACACCCGATTCTTTATTGAACTTCAATTCACTTGTAACTAAGTACATTTTCTCAACTATTTAATAATATATAATGTTAAATATGGATTATAACCAATTCTCTGTGTAATCATTATTCATTTCAATTGTTTGTTTTTTTTTTGGTTATATTTTTATTGTATATCCGTTGTTTATATTTATCAATTATGAAAACAACAAATAAACAATTTTAATTAACAACTTTATCGTCCGAAACAAAATTAAATGTACTCATACTTATAAGTGTCACCTATGAAAATTTACTTTCATTTCATTTTAGTTTACCTAAGAATTACATACATATGTTATACTTACATTCAACCATCGTGATAAGAGTTTGTTTCAATGATTTTCTTCATTCTTTATGCAGTTTAAAATTACGTATCGTATTTGCTAAAAAACGTTGGGGGAATTTTGTCTGTCATCCACAGTATCCTACACACAACATTTTCAGACTCCCACAAAAAATGTGATATTTCAAATTGTTTTTCCCCCTTTTTTTTAAATAACAACCATCATGGTTGTGAAGTTTTGGTTAATTATTATTAAACTCAGAATGTTTTTCAAGTGCAGATTATTACAATTTTCATCAACAGGCAAATGAATTTTCTCAAATTTCTGCTGTTTATTAAAATGTAGGTAATTAATTGTCGTTTTTCCTCTAATCTTTCTTTTTCCTAATTGCAAACATTATCTTTCTTTCTCTATTCAAGAGGAAATTCGACAGATTTTTATATTTCATTAAATGGTGTTGTTTATTAAAAATGTTTCCACTAAATAATGTCTCAAATATTTCTGTTGGGTGAGTTGAGTAAAGAATTTATTATATTTGCATTTTCATGTACGATCATTCATGTCTCTACTGATGATTAAAATGTTTAATTTGAGAAGGTGAAAAACAAAGAAATTAAAGATCGTTGTAGAAATGAGCTTTTCATTTCATTACTGACTTAATGGGACTGAAGGATAAGTTAATCCTAGATTATCAAACTTGTTTCTTACTGTCTTTAACCCATTTCACTTTAAATTGGCTAAATGACATTAAATGTCGTCTTGTGTCTTTCCATCACAAAAAGCTTATTTCATATATTCGTCGATTAAAAAGAAATAATACTGGTTACACTTGCCAATATTTAAAATCAGATTTTTCTCATCATATGTATATTATTGTGGTCTATGAAGAGAAGGAAAAGGAGAGGCTGAATATCAGATTCTTCTTTCTTTTCTTTCTTTAGTAATACGCTACATACATACTTAAATGTAATGTAGTTTCCATTTCTATTTTGAATTATAGAAACCATTTAAATGCAAATATATTGCACAAAACTAAACGATTGAGTATTTTTCAAAAATTTATTAACAGTTTCCTTTTGAAATATATGACTTTCTATAAACTACATTTCTTTATAACTCTTCCTTCTCTAAATTGATAGTTTTTTCTTGTTTTATCGATTGCAGGTTTTTTTGCCCGAAGGATTTCTTCCATGCAGTATTTTCTTGGTTACCAGTATTTTCAAAGAAATCCCATTCAAATTAAATGAATATCTACAGGACACAAATTGTATTCTTGTGAAGGAAATAGTCTCCTGTATTTTGCTTTTTTCATGTAAGGTATGGCGTATATGCAGATAAATACTGGTGAGAAATAGATTTTTTTAATAAAACATGCAAACACGCATCAAAGAAAAGCCATTCTCTTGCAAAATATGCGGCTCATCAGTTTTCACTAAATCCGAGTTCGAAGTGCATATACAAACACATTCTGACGAGAAGTCATTTACTTGTAAAATGAGTGGCTCTAGCTTTTCAATGAATTCGGGAGTTCAAGTGAATATGCAAAGACACAGAGGAGAGAAACCATATCTTTGTGAAATTTGTCACTCATCCTTTGAAAAACAACTAGATTTAGTAAGGCATATAAGAACACACACTGGAGAGAGGCCATATTCATGTGAAATTTGTGAATCTTCCTATTCCCGAAAATCAATCTTGGATGAGCATAGGCGAACTCACACTGGAGTGTGGCCATTTTCCTGTGACATATGTGATGCTTCCTTTTCCCATAAATCAAACTTGAATAGGCATAGTCTAACTCACACAGGTGAGAGACCATACTCCTGTGACATATGTAACTCTTCCTTTCCCCGACAATCACATTTGGATGATCATAGTCGAACACACACAGGAGAGAGGCCATATTCCTGTGACATATGTGATTCTTCCTTTTCCCAGAAATCAAACTTGGATAGTCATAGTCGAATTCACACAGGTGAGAGACCATACTCCTGTGACATATGTAACTCTGTCTTTTCCCGACAATCACATTTGGATGATCATAGTCGAACACACACAGGAGAGAGGCCATATTCCTGTGACATATGTAACTCTTCCTTTTCCCAAAAATCAAATTTGAATAGGCATTTGAAAACACATATATGAGAAATGCCATATTCCCTTGAAGCTTTTTGCTCTCCATTTTTATGTACGTCAATTTTGACATCGCTCATGAAAAATCACCCTGGATAAAACAACACTTCTCCTGATTAACAGGATTATCCGTTATGAATTTTGTCAAAATTGCAGGTAAAATTTTCATCAAGAGTACAGTTTGTAAAGACAAGCTCTAAACGTCGACATTATAATAGTAATATTTCAATTAAACTTTATCACCACAAAGCGTAATTTACCGTCATTTTCATTTTTGATTTACGTCGAATGCACATTATTCTGTGGTGTTCATACTATTAAATTATCTTTTTAAAAAGTCCAGAATTATTCATCGAATTTATGATTTGTGGTAAAATCGGAATATAAAGAACTTACATAGGGAAGCGCATTATATAAAAATCAATTCCCACCTTTTTTTTTTTTTGGTGATGGAAGTCTTGATTTTTCTAATGGTTGCTATTCTCCATCAAAGGTCCCTCAGTTATCGTGTTGACTAATCCACGGATAATTATTTATCTAAAATAAATTTTAAAAAATAAAAGCCAATCCTTAAAATAAAAACAAAATCCAAGAAAGCAACCAATATACGAACATAATTAATTTGAGTTTTACAACAATTTCAAAGTCGTTAATTAAAGAAATTTTTTAAAAGGGTGAATGTTTTTCTTTAATAAAAGTTATTTATTTCATGTTTGTGGTGTTTTAAACTTAACTGAATCGAAAAGTTCACGCTGCCTCTCACATTTGTTGATGTTAATGATCAGACCTAAAGAAAAATATCAAAGTTATATCCCTCTGAAATAAAAGAAAATAGTTTCCTCTGAGGGAGAGTGTATTGTATATTTGTAGGGACTGGATGACGGAGCAATTGACGATAGAGACTAGTTGCGAGGAATGACAGGGAGATCCGTGCTGGCAGCAGGACATGATGATGATGATGATGAATATCAGTTTTTCAAAGATTTGAAACTATTATTCAGTTGAAAGACTGAATCCAAAAAACCTGTATTACTTTTTTTCCCTATGCAAAAAGCAATATGTATATATATGTATATACGTATACACCCATAGATACACACACCCATACACACTACACATATTCACACATCTACATAAACCTACCTGCTCTCATATATAGTATTAAGAAAATATTCCGATAACCCAAGTAACTATCAAAACTAATTGAAGATAAAATCTGCAAATTATCGGATAAAATATAAAATATTCAATGATTATAAATATTTACAAAACAACGCTTAAAAATCCTACAATTTACATCTTATTCTTAAGCTCCTGAAAGAAATGAACTTGAAAACCACCATCGAAAACTAATCAGATGGTAGACAAAAATTGAAAAATTTTGCATTCCTTTTCCTATAATAGCCAAAGAAAATGTCATATACATCATCATCATCATGTCGTGCCGCCAGCACAGATATCCCTGACCCTCTCTCGCCATTTCTCCCTATCGCTCATCGCCTTTGACAGGTCTTCAGGGCTACATCCCGTATCCTCACAGAGCTGTTGTATGTATGTTCGAGCAGGTCGTCCTGCTTTTGCTCGTCCATATGTAGGGTCCATAGGAGTACATCACTTATATAGATAAATACCCCCCACACATATACACATATTTATGTGTACATACACACACACGCAGTCACACACACACACATACAGAGCTACTATTGATACCATTTAATTCCTATTACCCGATTAACTATTATAACTATTATAACTTGATTTAAAAGAAATCAACTATTTATCATGTAAAATATGTCTATTGCTTATTTGTAAATAATTACAAACCGGTTTCTTGATTATATCTTGTAAATTACGATACTGGCAATAGGTGGACATTTGTTTCAGAATCTGCTGGGAAAAACTCTGTCAATGCCGTCATCGGGGGTGTAGGAATGCTCCTCAGTCTTTGTGTGCTATAACCAGTTTAGAGCATCGAGAAAATACAGACGGGAATTACGGTAGCAGCGTTTAACAGCAAACACAGCGAAACAATCATTTCAATCTGTAGTCCTGCTAATTCTCCTGATGAAACGGACCTCATCCTCTGCTATAACGTGTTATCCTTCCTTTGTTCGTAGTATCTCCAAACACAACATTCTAATCATCGGTGGAGACAGGAATGCTCAAATAGGTAAAAATGAAAATAACGAATTTTGCTTGCATAGCTCATCAAAGAGAAATAGGAAGCATCTAAGAGATTTCCCACTTGGAAATGGAATAACATGACTTAATATTAAATTCCAGAAAAGGAAGCGAAAATGATGGACCTATGCTTACACAAATAATGCTAAAGCACAGATGAATTACATCCTATCACGAAAATTATTTATAATCAACTATCCATCAAACTAGGACAGTTTACCCAAGAAGAACTTGACGTTGTAGGAACATAAATTCAATACAGGAAACCTGCCTGTCTTGATGAAATACCACCAAAAGTATGGAAGACAAGGAAATTTGAAAACTTATTGTTCCAATACAGCAACTCAGTATAAAACTAGAACAAAATAGACAGATGGACAAAAGGTTACATCTTCCCTTTCCCCATGAAACGTGTCTTCGGAATTGCCAAGAACTACCAAGGCATAAACCCTTATTTCCATTGCGGCTAAAATTTTAAATGCTCTATTACTCAACCGCATCGTATCAGAAATTAAGAAAATTCATTGGAAGAATCAAAATGGTTTTCTGAGAAACCGATCCACATCACAGATTTTGACTATGCGTCAAATATTAAGAGTTCGTGTAAAAAATCTCGAGGGGACTCTCTAATTTGTAGATTTCTCCAACACATTTAATTCCATATTTACTGAGAAAAGGAAGAGCAAATAATTCTAGCCTATGGTCTCCCCAAAGAAACTGTCAGAGCCATAATGATGCTCTCGAAAAACACGAAAGTAAAAGTTTGCTCACCATATGGAGACATAGACATTTTGACATTGCTGCTGATGTTCTACATGGGGATACATTAGCCACATATCTGTTCATAATCAGTCAAAATTACGTACTTCGTGCGTTGACAGATCTAATGAAATAAAAAGGCTTTATACTAAGAAAAGCAAGAAGCAGGCGTTACTCCGCACAATCTACTACAGACGCAGACTACGCAGATGACATAGCGCCTCGGGCAAATACACCTACCCAAGACAAATTCCTGTTGCGTACTCTGGAGCTGGTAGCTACAATGCGCTATAATTTTCTTGTTCGAAACATTCTCGAATTAAACGTTTTAATCATCAGTGGAGACGTGAATGATCGTATAGGCAAATGAAAATGTAATAAAGTCTTTGCTGAACTCACCGAATAGAAATGAAGAATATATAACAGAGACCTTTTTTTTTCGAAAACAGACTTGTATGTCTAAACAGTAAAAGACAAGAAAAGAAGGGAAAATTATGGACTTACATCTGCGCAGAAAGAAGAAATAAACAGATAAATCATCCCGTTATCACAGGTAATCACTTATTAAAAAGAAAATCAATGGACGGTAAGTGTAAGAAACAAAATTGCAACCACTGTACAACGATCGTCTCATGTTACAGTCACAATAAAGTCAGTGATGAAACGCACATCATCACATTCTAAAATGAATCTGACTTTTAATAAACGAATCCATTTATTGAAATTAAAGAAATCTGGCGATTTCTTCTTTGAATAGAGAAAGAAAGATGATTTTTGTGCTATAAGGAAGAAGAAAGATTTGAGAAAAGAAGACAATTTTAAAATTTGACTGAAGTGAAGAAATTTGTGAAAATTTATTTATGTTTAATAAAAATTGCCATGAATATTTTCTTTTTAAAGTATGGATGATCAAACGCGTTATCATTCATGGTTTTATAGTAATATATTCCCTTCAAAATATAAGTCTCTCTTTAGCCTTTGTCTTTATTTCTCGTGCGGGCTTCCGTAAAAAGTATCGTCCAATAAGAACGCAAACTAAAAAGTCTATGAAGCATAAAATACATATATCTAATAATTCAAATTCGTCTGAGGTGGTGTCCTCGTGGTGTAATGGTTAAATCAATGAACTGTAGATTCGTAGTAAGCGAGTTCGAGTTTCGATTTAGCTTTTATGTCCACTTTCGGACAAATACCCTTGGGAAAGGTATAAACCTCCTTTTCCTCCCAGCTATGGGTTAAATTGTACCACTACTGTTCTTTTAGAAGGATGGTTTTTGCATTAAATAACCTACAGTGGTTGATCTACCATTAAATAAACAAACCAAAATTATCATTTTTTATGTTAATTTTAAACTATTAACAAAAACGTTTAACCCGATTTTTTTCCTTTGTTAACCACATCACTAAATGATTAAACTACAAAAATTAATATGGTCAAAAAATGTTGGGAAGAACAAAATTGTCAATCAATTCAACATTTTTGAAATTTCAAGGGACTTATATGATTAAAATGGATTAATTAGTCATTTCTTGTGGATGTGAGTTTGTTTGGATGTCAAAACGTTCCTCTAATAGTTTTTTGTGTAGTCTCATGAAGAAAGGAAAGGTTGATTAAAAACAAAAATAAAAACGGAAATCAAACAATTTTTCATTATTAATTCAAACAACAACATCATTCTTAAAGAAGATTTTCTAAATTACATTCTAAAAGAAAAAACGTCTCGCTTCTTAATTTTGGTAATTTGAATTAAAAGATTTTTCTATCAAGAATTCAATAAATACGAAAACAATACTGCTGGCTTCAACCGTCGAACCTGCTTGAAAGCTACACTTTGGTCGAGACAACTGATTCTTCATTGAACCTCAATTCACGTATATTAGCCACTTGTACGTAAGTAGATTTTCTCAAATATTTAATAATATAAAATGTTTAATATGGAGTATAACTAATTATCTGTAATCATTGTTCATTTCAGCTGTTCTTTTGGTAAGTTTTTTTTTTGTGAACTTTCATTGTTTATATTTATCGACTATGAAAACAAAAAGGCAACTATTTTATTTATTGTCAACTAAAACAAGTTGTCAAAACAAACCTACTTTTACAGATAAGTGCCACCCATGTATGTTTACTTGAGAATAATATAGAAATTTAAGGCTTACTATAAAGATGAGGTTCTTTTTCTGTGATTTTCTTTATGCATTTTAAAATTACATATTTTACTTGCTAAGAAAAGTGTGGGGGGAATTTTTTCTTCTCGTCCACAATCTCCTACATACAACGTCTTCAGACGCCTAAAATATGCAGTTTCGTCATTTCATACTTATAAAACTTCGTACCTTCCTCATTAGAATGTTTTAACCATAAACTGCTTTTCTTTTCGTGACAAATGCAACATGCTAAATAAGAACTAAATAAGTAAATATCGACATTTGTCTTTCAACTAAGCGAAAAGAACAAAAAAACAAATTCTCCAACCACAAAGACATCACACTTTCGTTGTCTGACCTTGCTAACCATGAAGACATCTTGGTCGATTGTCTGCGAAATTTTTTGTATGACTAACGAAGTGCAAAAAACTGGCCACTAAAAACTTCCACCAGAAAGAGGAGGTGCATTTTTCTCTATGATAAAAACTACATATGGTCTCATCGGCTGTAATCGCTATGAAATCTGGTATGGTGCAGTAAATTATTGAATTATTCTTTTACTTGGTGGTACAAGCACCAAATTTGGTGTACTTGTGCTCCAGGCCCTGTTCTCTCAGAAAAGTACGGTACCCACGTTAAAACCAAAATAGCCGCCATTGTTCAAAATAAAATCAATCTTGGTCGTCTGCTTATAATCAGATGACGGACTCATATGAAAATGGATCAATGTTCAATCTCATTTATCACTATTTGCTATAACTGTAATCCTTTTTATCTTGATTCATATTATAGATACCAATTATTAAATTATTTATTTATCGTTAACAAAATGTGATATTCCTGAAATATTAGATAAAACATGATCATCATCATCTTGTCATGCCATCTGCACAGATATCCCTGACCCTCTCTCGCCACCACTCCCTATCGTTCATCGCTTCCGGTAGGTCATCAGGGCTATACCCCGTATCCTCACAGACCTGCTGTATGTAAGTTCAAGCTGGTCACTCTGCTTTGCTCGGCCATGTGAAGGGGTCCATAGGAAGAAAGCAGTTATAATCTCTTCCCTACTTCTCCAGCAGTGTCCTGCATGTCGGGTTCGTCTAACTTTCATAGTTTTCGTGATTGGTGGTAGGTGGCCGTATACTTACTGATTTGTGGTGTGTTGCCTCCTGGACTTGTTCAGTAATGCTTGCAGCATTCTTGTGTAGTTGTCGTCAAGCTTTTTCTCCATTCGTCTTGTTAGCGTCAATGTGGTGCATCCATATAGCAGTATCGACACGACCACTGCTTGGAAGAAACTGCGCTTCATTTTATTGGTCAGCTCTGACTTCCACATGATCGATTTTCTATTGATAGCTGTCTATGCCTTGGTTAGTTGTGTGTGGATGTCCGCCTCGCTTGATGAGACACTGCTTCCTAGATAGGTGAAATTGTCAACTAGTTTCAGAGCTACCGTTTAGTGTGGAAATATCTCCAGTTTGATTAAAGTACATATATTTCGTTTAGTTTGCATTGATATTGAGGCCGATGCCTGCAGCGGCTTGTTCCAGACTATTGGGTTTCGGCTTGGGCAGGTGCATTTACCAGAATAGCTATGTCATCGGCGTAGTCGGCGTCGGTAATTGTTTTTCCTGGGTACCTTCTGCTGCTTTTCTTTGTCAGCTTGAAACCGTTTTCTTTGGTTTTATCAGTCGATGTTCTAAGCACGTAGTCGAGACAGATGATTAATAGGTATAGGGCGAGTGTGTCTCCTTGCAGTACTCCTGCTACAATGTCTAAGTTTTCTGTGTGTCTCCATCCGGAGAACGTACTTTCGCTTTGGTGTTTCTGTAGAGAATCATGAAGCCTGCGACGGTTTCTTTTGTAAGGCCGTATGCGAGTCGATTCTTTCAAGGATTCTATGGATAGTCAATATTTGTGAGGTCATAGATCTATTTCTCTGAAATCCATTTTATTTCTTCCTAAGAATGTTGTCAATTTTGGGTTCTATGCGGTTGCGTAGTAGAACATAATATATTTTGGCTGCTATGGATGTAAGTGTTATACCTCGGTAGTTCTTTGCTAATCCGAAATCGTTTTTTTGTGTGGGAAAGGATGATTCATCCCTTCATCCATCTGTTGACCTGTTGAACATTAATTTGGTTTTGATTATAAACTGTGTTGCGGTGTCAGAGCAGTATGTTGTCGAATTGTCTGGTCTTCCATACTTCTGGGGAAATTGCATCAAGGCCTGCGGCTTTTCTATTTTTAATTTTTTCTAAGTACTGAGTGGAGTTCTTCAAGAGTAAACAGTTCTAGTTTGATGTCTAATTGCTAACTAATAATTATCGTGATTGGTTCATGTGTAACTTTCGGTGGGTTTCCTAGCAGAATTTCGGAATGCTGTTTCCACAGTTTTATTCGTCCGTGTTGGTTAGTAGCTTTCAGTTTAGCTTTGGCAGTGCTCTTCCTTCTGCTCACTTCGTTTTTCGCTTACCATGCTATCCTAGATTGTCTGCCTTCAACAGAGTCTCTAATCTTATCTATCTGATTTTGTATGTATTCTGTCTGTTCTTTTAGGTATATGTTGGCTTATTCATTTTGTGCTTTTTTTAGTTTCAGGGCATTTCAGTTCATTGGCTTCTTCCCATTTCATTTGGAGGCAGTTTTCACGTCTGCACGTTTTTCTCTAACAGTTAATGTCTCCCATGGGACTCTAGATTTAGTTCTATGTTTTGTTGGTATGAATTTTGCTGCTGGTTCTAGGTGGGCGTTGATGAAATTCTTATATTCGTCATTCGGTGTAAGTGTTTCTGTCTTCTCCTGTAATGCATCGAATTTGTTTTTTAATTCTATCCCAAATTTATCTCTAATATCCTTGTTATTAATAAGGGCCAAGTCATAGTCTATGGTGGACGTTGTTCGGGTGGCATTCTTTCGTAGTGTCAGTGGTATTTTTGCCGAGACAATTCGGTGATTGGAGGTCACACCGACGAAATCGGAGTAAGCTTTGCAATTCACTGCGCTATTTTTCAATTTCTTGTTATAAAGACGTTGTCTATCTGTGTATAGATATTGTTTGCGTATGAGTCGCTCCTTTGTTGTCTCTCCCTTTTTTTGTACTGAGATTTGTTAATGTATTTTCTATCGTGAAATTTGTTAGATGTTGTCCATTTCTGTTTGACGAGTTGTGTCGGCTGTATTTATGGTTTCCGTTTTTCCCTATTTGGGCATTCATGTCTCCGCCCATGACGTGAACGTTGTTTAGGTATGCTATGAACAAGAGAGGTGAGATCAACGTAGAAGGCGATGAGTTCAGTGTCTTCACTAACATTGATAGGGCGGTAGCAGGAGATGATTGTTGCACTGAGGTTGCCTTTATAAGTAGCTACCATTATCCTTGGGTGTATTTTGTCTTTGCTATTTAGAAATTTTAGGGCTCGTGGTTCTATAAGTATATCTACTCCTCCTATGATGGCATTGACAGAGTTTTTCCATGCTGATGCAGTGGCTAGCGTCCATCCATTGCCGTTATCTTGATATTTAATAACTTCACTATGTGTGTATCTGTGTTCTTGGATGCATATTATGTCTATGTTATAATCTATGGCAGATGCAATAAGCTCCGGTAGTTGTCCCATTCTATTTAAGGCTCTGACGTTAAATGTTGCTATTTGTATTGTGTGTTTGCATTTTAGTAATTGTTGTTTAAGCTCTGAAGCTAAATTTTCGAACACTGAGGCTTGGACTCCAACCTCAGCAGGACGTGCCCCTTTTTTACCCGCACGAACAGCAATGCGGTTTGGACATTTGGTTTGAGTGTGGGTCATGGTTAACTTTCAGTGGCTGACTTTATTCTCATCTATAGAAGCCACTCTCATAGATGAGCAGCAGTAGTTCCCCGATCGAACTAATCGATCATTACAGGCATTGGATTTAACGTTTGCTTAGGTTCTTGGGTTCTAATAGTGTTAGTTTCTTTGACCAGATTGAATATCAATTTGGATTTACGGTAAAATTGCCTTTACATAGAAGACACACATATTGTACTGCAGTAATTTTACAACGAAAATACAATTTTTAAATAAAATCCTACATGCGTTTTAAATGATAGTACAGTGAACAACAATATGATTTTACTGACCAGTTTTTGCCTCTTGTCTTTGGATGGAACGTGGGCCTTCTGTCCTAGCTTGGTTTATCATGTTTTTTCTCATGTGATTTTATGGACTTAAATAGAAGTTAGTTGGGCTATTGCTTGGAATGGAGAGGGAAGGAGGAGGCTCATCTAGGTATTCGTTTCTACCCTTTTTTTGTGACGGGGGGGGGGCTCGTTTTTTACTTAGGCTGAATATTTTACTGTATTTTTGTCTGTAAATAATCCTACTCAAGTTTTTAATTTCATTTGAAAACTGAATTATCGTTGTAAAATCACACTATATATATATATATATATATATATATATATATATATAAAACATGGTATAACTGAATTGCAGGTTTTCATCGGAGCATCGTCCTCAGAAGGAAAAAGAGAGACTCTATATCGGATTTCTCTTTCTTTTGTAATACGCTCCATGCAAACTAATATGGAATGTAGTTTCCTTTTCGATTTTGAGTAACAGTACCCATTTCAATTCAAATTTAATACACACACAAAAAAAATTATAACGTATTTTTCCAAAACTTGCAAAAACCTTTCTTTTTGAAATATATGACTTCTATGAACTGCATTTCTTTCTTATTTTTCCAACTCTTAATTGATAGTTTTCTCTTGTTTTATCTATTATAGATTTTAACGTGAAGAATATCTTGACTTTGGATACCGTATTTTCTTGAAGAGCGGGATTTTCAAAGAAACCCTATGGGAAACGAATATGGGAATATCTACAGGGATAAATTATGTTCTTTGGAAGGAAGGACTGGGTTTTCTTTCATAGTTTGGTGGCGTGTATGCAGATAAATACTGGTGAGAAATATTTTGTAAAATCGCTTGGTCTTCTTATCCGGGTGAGAAATTCTAATGAAATATGCAAACAAAAATCAAAGAAAAGCCATTGTCTTGTAAAATATGTGGCTCGTCGTTTTCAACTATGATGGAATCCGAAGTGCATATACAAACAAATTTTGGAGAGAATTGTGAATCTTGTGGCTCAAGCTTTAAAACCAATTCCCGATTTCAAGTGGATATGAAAGGACTCAAAAGAGAGAAACAACATATTTGCGAAATTTGTTCCTCTTCCTTTTCAGGACAATCAGATTTAGAGAGGTATATAAGAATACATTCTGGAGAGAGGTCATATTCCTGTGCAATGTGTTATTCCTACTTTTCACTAAAATCAACTTTGGATAATCATATGCAAACACACACCGGAGAGAAACCATATTCCTGTGACATATGTGACTCTTCCGTTTCCCAAAAATCACAGATTATCATAGGCGAATACTCACAGGAGAGAAGCCATATTCTTGTAAAATATGTGATTCTTCCTTTGCACAACAATCAGATTTAGAGAAGCATATAAGAATACACTCTGGAGAGAGGCCATATTCCTGTGAAATATGTAACTCTTCCTTTTCCCGAAAAACAATTTTAGTTAATCATAGGCGGAGACACACAGGAGAGAAGCCATATTCTTGTAAAATATGTGATTCTTTCTTTTCTCAAAAATCACATTTGGATAGACATAGGCGAACACACGCTGGAGAGAAACCATATTCCTGTGAAATATGTGACTCTTCCTTTTCTCAAAAATCAAATTTGAATATTCATATGCGAACACGCACAGGAGAGAAGCCATATACCTGTGATATATGTGACTCTGCCTTTTCAGTAAAATCAAGTTTAAATATTCATAGGCGAATTCACATAAGAGAGAAGCCTTATTCCTGTAAAATATGTGACTCTTCCTTTTCAGTAAAATTAGCTTTGGGTATTCATCGGCGAACACACAGAGGAGAGAAGTCATATTCCTGTGAAATATGTGACTCCTCCTTTTCCCAAAAATCCACTTTGGATAGACATAGGCGAATGCACACAGGATAGAAGCCATATTCCTGTGAAATATGTGACCCCTCCTTTTCAGTAAAATCAAATTTGAATATTCATAGGCGAACACACAGAGAAGAGAAGCCATAGTCCTGTGAAATATGTGACTCCTCCTTTTCCCAAAAATCCACTTTGGATAGACATAGGCGAATGCACACAGGATAGAAGCCATATTCCTGTGCAATATGTGTCCCCTCCTTTTCAGTAAAATCAAATTTGAATATTCATATTCGAACACACAGAGAAGAGAAGCCATAGTCCTGTGACATGTGTGACGCTTCTTTTTCTCCAAAATCTCGTTTGGATAAGCATAAGCGATCACACACACAAGAGAAGCTATATTCCTCTGAAATATTTGACACATCCCTTTCCCACAAATCAAATTTGAATGATCATAGGAGAACACTCACTAGACAGAAGCCATATTCCTGTTAAATATGTGACTTCCTTTTTCCAAAAATCTCATTTGAACAGGTATATGAAAACGCACAGATGAGAAAAACCATATTCTTGTTAATTTGTAGTTCGCTATTTTCAAATATGTCACGTTTACTAGTGCACACGAAAAATCCCACTGGATAAAACAAAACTTCTGTTGAACGTGATTCTTCTTTTTTGATTTCTTCAAATATCCTGGTACCATGTACAGACAATAACGATTGCATGGAGTCCTGGATATGACAATAAAACGTATCTGATGGTGAGGCTCCGGTTCTGATGTTTTAGGAAATATGGAGTACCCATTCATTGCCATTAATCCTAGATCCTTTCAGACTTAAGTAGTTGTACTTGTTTGGATCTCATAAATAGGTCAAGTGGATCTGTTTCTAAAATAATTTCATAAGAATCCTTAAACATTGAAAATATATTAATGTTAATAACCTTTTATGTGGGAAGTGTTGTTCTTTTATGTTATAACTGATTTCATAAAAAACTCCAAACCCACAAAAAAACTTAAATATACACACACACAGAGACGGACATAAATACCTCCCCAACATACAATTACCCAGGGAGGAAAATTAGAAGTCAGCTGAAATTCATGGCACAGCAACTGTCATAGATTATTTAGGATAAAAGAGTAATAAAAGAGAAAAAAAAACTGACACCCACACACATATACGCACACAAAGACACACACAAAAGCACAAGGGTGGGAGGAAGATTGGTAGTCACCTAAATCTTATGGTATATCAATTATCATTGATTTTTTTAGGTGAAAGAAGAGTAACAAAAGGAAAAAAATCCGGAAATATATACATATATATGTAAAAAGAAAAAAAGCCCCAAGAGAACAAATAGAAAAAGAGAAACAACACATGCAAAGATTAAAATTGGTGAAGAAAAATTAAACCGAACTGAAAATTCGCAGACTCAAATCCTGAAATTAAAAAGAACCTCAACCTTATCAAAATAATCACCACTATATAAATTAAAGGAAATACAAGATTAAACCATTTTTTGTAGTGGAACTCACCTTGTTAACCTCAGTTGACAAATAAAAGTAAAGTTGGCGACCGTAGTAAAGGGCAACCAGGAGGATCCCTTTTCAATAGCTACTACACCGAGGTGTAAAAGAGGGCGCTTCTCTTTTCCCTGAATTGTTCCACTACCCTTGATTCGTACCTTATATTGCTGAGTGTTAAGCGAGGAGATATCAAGTACTATTTTTAAAGTCTTTGGTATGACGCGACCTGGGATTAAACCTTGGTCTCCTGGACCATTGGCGAACACTCTACCTTGTAGGCCAATGAGCTGGTCGAGTTGACAAATAATTGACATTTTGTATTATGAAAACCATTATTTCTTATTGATATATAACACAAATGACAAAATACTGGAAGTTGCGTCTTGTGTTTTCAAGTTGTTTATATTTTCAAAAATGGGAGCTAACATCTCGGTCGCCATCTTACAAACACTCCAAAATCAAACGATCGAGATCAATAAAATATTCTTGTATTTAACTAAAAGATTACACAAATGCGACTCCGTCCATTCAGGTCGGGCCGTAGAATACGGTGAATCCATTCCTGTTGAGAGGTAAAACTCCTCCCACGGGATAATTAGTTAGCTGTGGGTGTCAACACATGATGCCTGAGAACGATTGCCTTGTAGCTGTGTAGGTCTTGATACGGTAACCAACTAGTCAAGTCACTATCAACACACCCCTTTTGTCCTTACTGGGCGAGACAGACAGTCAGAGAGGTCCGATCCGATCAATCGACTGCTTATGTCAAGCCCTAGCACCTCATATGATTGTGCCAATGGGATTCTTTAGTTGATCCTTTGGAAAATAAATCATCATCACCATCATTAAGTCACATTGTCAGCAAAAAATTCATTGACTCTCTCTCTATCTCCCTCTCTCTCGCCAACCGTCCCTATTATCAATCGTTCCTGGCAAGTCTGCTAAACAACATCTAGTGTCCGCACAGAAATAATGTCCTGGTCGGCTGACACTGGCGCGTCCATGTGTAAGGTCTTTAGAAAAAGTTTGCTTCTAAGTTACTTAAGACTACTTTTCCATCAGAGTTCGTTCGCAATCTTCTTCAAAAAAATGTCCTCAGCCTCCTAATAGATGGAGTTTTTACTTTAGACTTACATAATTATGTACCCTCCCCATTGATCCATAAATTGCTATTTTCGTGAAAATGCTATATGCTAAAAAAGAACTACCTAAGTAAATATCGATATTTGTTTTCCACGAAGATATCACTCCTTCGTTTTCTGACGTTACTAACTCTGAATGTATCTTGCTCGATAGACTTCGAGATTTCTTTGAATGACTAATGAACCAAAGAGAACAACCTACCGAAAAATTCTGTGAGAAAAAGCCGGGTGGGATTTTTCTATCCCCCTGCCATTTCCTACATATAAGTGTTTGTAATATTTCTTATTGATTTCTTCGTTTTTAATAGTATCTCAACCATTGTGGTTTATTTAATGTCAAAACACTTTCTGAGAAAGCAAAGTAATAATAATAGTTAATCCATATATGGGAGTGGTTGATAGAGATTCTTTTTTTTTTCCAAAGTTATTCGTCAGAAATTGAATGTAATAATGTGACTGGAGTTCAAACCCTGTAACAGTCCAGTACGTTTGAAACTACGCCAAGGGGACTTCAATCCATTCCTCATTTAAAATGCTCAAAAGGTAAATTCAAGTGTTAAATAAAACTTTACATAAAAATATTTCTGAGAGGGATAAAGGAAGATTCATAGCTTTTCCAAAGGGTATTAATCCGATGTTTATTGCAATAACTCGAAGAAAGTTCAAACCACATCACAATTCGTGTCATTTGCAATTCCACCAAGGAGACTTGTCCCCATTTCTCATTTGAAAAGTTGAGAAGATAACTTCTAAAGAGTAAAAATAAATAAATAAATAAACAAAAACAAGTAATTTAAAAACTCTTTTAATTTATCTTCAGTTATTAGTAAATTATTGGTAAATATTCATAAAAGTGAGAATGTTTTCCAAGTGCAAATTATTACAATTTTTATCTACAGATAAATAAATTTTCACAAATTTCTTCACTTCAGTCAAATTTTAAAATTGTCTTCTTTTCTCAAATCTTTCTTCTTCCTTATAGCACAAAAATGATCTTTCTTTCTCTATTCAAAGAAGAAATCGCCAGATTTCTTTAATTTCAATAAATGGATTTGTTTATTAAAAGTCAGATTCATTTTAGAATGTGATGATGTGCGTTTCATCACTGACTTTATTGTGACTGTAACATGAAACGATCGTTGTACAGTGGTTGCAATTTTGTTTCTTACACTTACCATCCATTGATTTTCTTTTTAATAAGTGATTACCTGTCATAACGGGATGATTTATCTGTTTATTTCTTCTTTCTGCGCAGATGTAAGTCCATAGTTTTCCCTTCTTTTCTTGTCTTTTACTGTTTAGACATACAAGTCTGTTTTCGAAAAAAGAAAGGTCTCTGTTATATATTCTTCATTTCTATTCGGTGAGTTCAGCAAAGATTTTATTACATTTTCATTTGCCTCTACGATCATTCACGTCTCCACTGATGATTAAAACGTTTAATTCGAGAATGTTACGAACAAGAAAATTATAGCTCATTGTAGAAACGATGATGTCTGTTTCATTTCTGACTTTAATGGTACTAAAGGATAAGATAATTGTAGATTATCAAACTTATTTCTTACAGTCTTGAACGTTTTTCTCTTAAAATTGACTGAATGACATTAAATGACGTCTTGCGTCTTTCCTGTGACATGTGCTATTCTTCCTTTGCAAAAAAGAAAAAACAACTTTGAATCGTCACAAGGGAACACACTGGAGAGAAGCCATATTACTGTAAAATGTCTAACTCTTTTTTTTTCACACAAATCAAGTTTGAACAGGCATATGAAAAAGCACTGATGAGAGAAGCCACATTCTTATGAAGTTTATAGCTCTTCATTATAAGTAAGTCACGTTTGGCTGTGCATAGGATAAAAATAAACTTTTTCTGATGAACGAGAATCTTCGTTTAAAATTTGATGAAAACTGCTGGTAAAATTTACTTAGAGAATACATATTTCAAAGAGACCCTGGAATCTACGAGATTTCCAAGAACATGTCCACCAGTTTCCGAGAACTACCATTTTGTTTGGAGATATCTCGTTTTTGATTAAACAGACGTACTCCGTTTTGTATGCATTCATGTAGAGGCCAATACACTTGCTACCAGCTCCAGAGTACGCAGCAGGAATTTGTTTTGGGTAGGTGTATTTGCCCGAGGCGCTATGTCATCTGCGTAGTCTGCATCTGTAGTAGATTGTGCGGAGTAACGCCTGCTTCTTGCTTTTCTTAGTATAAAGCCATTTTATTTCATTAGATCTGTCAACGCACGAAGTACGTAATTTTGGCTGATTATGAACAGATATGTGGCTAATGTATCCCCATGTAGAACATCAGGAGCAATGTCAAAATGTCTATGTCTCCATATGGTGAGCAAAGTTTTACTTTCGTGTTTTTCGAGATCATCATTATGGCTCTGACAGTTTCTTTGGAGAGACCATAGGCTAGAATTATTTGCTCTTCCTTTTCTCAGTAAATATGGAATTAAATGTGTTGGAGAAATCTACAAATTAGAGTGTCCCCTCGAGATTTTTTACACGAACTCTTAATACTTGACGCATTGTCAAAATCTGTGATGTGGATCGGTTTCTCAGAAAACCATTTTGATTCTTCCAATGAATTTTCTTAATTTCTGATACGATGCGGTTGAGTAATAGAGCATTTTAAATTTTAGCCGCAATGGAAATAAGGGTTTATGCCTTGGTAGTTCTTGGCAATTCCGAAGACACGTTTCATGGGGAAAAGGAAGATGTAACCTTTTGTCCATCTGTCTATTGTGTTCTAGTTTTATACGGCGTTGCTGTATTGGAACAATAAGTTTTAAAATTTCCTTGGCTTCCATACTTTTGGTGGTATTTCATCAAGACAGGCAGGTGTCCTGTTTTGAATTTATGTTCCCACAACGTCAAGTTCTTCTTGGGTAAACTGTCCTAGTTTGATGTCTAGTTGATTATAAATAATTTTCGTGATTGGTTTATCTCTAATTTTTTAAGATTTCCCCGCAGATTCTTGAAATGTGCTATCCACATGTACATTGGTTCTTATTGCTGGCAGCTTTTCTTTACTGTCTGCCACGCTATTCGTGATTGTCTATCTTCTTCTGATTTTCTAATTTGATTGATCTGTTGAATGTATTCTATTTGTTCTTTTTGGCATGCGTTAATTAGTTTGCTTTGTGACTTCTTGAGTTTCTGAGCGTTGACATTAATTTGGTTCCTTTTGTTATAGTGGGATGCTGTTTTGACGCTGTCTTGTTTTTCTTAACTGCTAATGTTGGCAACGGAACTCCATTTTTGGCTCTTAGTTTGGTATGTATTCTGCTACTGTTTTCATTTGGGTATGGACCAAGTTCTCAATTTCGTCATTCGGAGTAAGTGTTTAGAATATCTCCTGAAAAGCATCGAAAATATTTCTTGGAGTTATCGTATATTTATCTCTAATATCTCTATTGTTAAGCAAGAACCAGTCATAGTATGTGGTTTTTGTTGTTTGCGTTTTATTATTGCGTGGGTTCAGACTAATCTTTGCTGAGACAATTCTGTAATCGGAAGACACATTTTCAAAAGAGGAAAATGCCACACAATTCAAAGCGCTATTAATCCATTTCTTATGAGGATGTAATTCATCTGTGCTTTAGCATTATTTGTGTAAGCATAGGTCCATCATTTTCGCTTCCTTTTCTGGAAGTTAATACTAAGTCATGTTATTCCATTTCCAAATGGGAAATCTGTCAGATGTTTCCTATTTCTCTTTGACGAGCTATGCAAGAAAAATTCGTTATTTTCATTTTTACCTATTTGAGCATTCCTGTCTCCACCGATGATTAGAATGTTGTGTTTGGAGATACTACGAACAAAGGAAGGATAACGCGTTATAGCAGAGGATGAGGTCCGTTTCATCGGGAGAATTAGCAGGACTACAGATTGAAATGATTGTTTTGCTGGGGTTGCCGTTAAACGTAGCTACCGTAATTCTCGTCTATATTTTCTCGATGCTTTAACTGATTATAGCACACAAAGACTGAGAAGCATTCCAACAGCGCCTATGACGGCATTGACAGAGTTTTTCCCAGCAGATTCATAAACAAACGTCCATCTATTGCCAGTATCGTTAAATACTGCTGCTATTTGCTGCATTGAAGCTCATCATATTTTTTGGAAATACTCACAAACGTTGAATACATACTTTACACGATAATCTGTAGATTTCATCGTAATTTACAAGATATAATCAAGAAACCGGTTTGTAATTATTTACAAATAAGCAATAGACATATTTTACATGATAAATTGTTGATTTCTTCTAAATCAAGTTATAATAGTTATAATAGTTAATCGGGCAATAGGAATTAAATGGTATCAATAGTTGCTCTGTATGCGTGTGTGTGACTGCGTGTGTGCGTATGTACACATATAAATATGTGTATATGTGTGGGGGTGTATTCATGTATATAAGTGATGTACTCCTATGGACCCCACATATGGACGAGCAAATGCAGGACGACCACCTCGAACATACATACAACAGCTCTGCGAGGATACGGGATGTAGCCCTAAAGACCTGCCAAAGACGATGAACGATAGGGAGAAATGGCGAGAGAGGGTCAGGGATATCTGTGCTGGCGGCACGACATGATGATGATGATGTATATAATATTTTCTTTAGTTATTATAGGAAAAGGAATACAAGGTTTTTCAAATTTTTGTCTACCATCTGATTAGTTTTCGATGGTGGTTTTCAAGTTCATTTCTTTCAGGCGATTAAGAATAAGATGTAAATTGAAGGGTTTTTAAGCGTTGTTTTGTAAATATTTATAATCATTGAATATTTTATATTTTATCCGATAATTTGCAGATTTTATCTTCAATTAGTTTTGATAGTTACTTGGGTTATCGGAATATTTTCTTAATATTATATATGAGAGCAGGTAGGTTTATGTAGATGTGTGAATATGTGTAGAGTGTATGGGTGTGTGTATCTATGGGTGTATACGTATATATATATATATATATATATTGCTTTTTGCATAGGGAAAAAAAGTAATACAGGTTTTTCGGATTCAGTCTTTGAACTGAATAATAGTTTTAAATCTTTGAAAAACTGATATTCATCGATCAGGGTATCGAGTGTCATTGATTTGTTCAACTGTAAATTGTGAGAGTGATTTTGTTATTGCTGTTTTCTTTTACTTTTATTGTATATTTTTATGCGTGGAGGAGGGTAAAAAGGAAAAAAAAGAGAAGAGGAATGCAGGGAAAGGTTTTTAGTATTTTGATTGCTTTTTTTAGTAGGAAAAACGCTGGAATTGTATGGAGGATTTTTTTCTTTTTAGCCAATGGAAAAAGAAATACAGAATTTTTCGAATTTTGTCTTTCAATTAAACAATTTTCAAATCTTTTAAGAATTGATATTTCTTGATCAGTGTTTCGAACGTCAATGATTGGTTTTACTGAAAATCGTTAAAGTGAATTTTTTAGGTTTTTTTTTCCTTTTTTATTTTTGTTCTTTCCTTTTGATTTTTTTGCGTTCATGATGGGTATAAAATGGGAAAAAAAGAGGAAAAGAAAAAAAAATTTCAATAGCTGTGGTAATTAAACCCCTCGACATATGATCAGGCATGAGAAACGTCCCTACTATTAAAAGACAAAAGAGAGTACCTTTAATGTTCAAAGAATGTTTAAACAAATATTTTAAAACATAAAACAAATGAGGAAAAGATAAAACCAAGTAGCAATGATCGAAAATTTAGTTATGTATATGTGTGTGTGTGGGGGGTGGATCATACGAACACGTTAGCAGAATGGTAATCAGTGTTGTTCGAAATATCTACGTGTACTTGTGTTTGACGTCTAGACAGACGGTTTAAAAGTGAACAAGTCCTACTTGCATAAAAGTGTATGTGTATGTATGTTGTTCAAAATATCTATCTGTACTTGTGTTTGCAGTTTAAACAGACGGTTTATAAGTGAACAAGTCCTACATATTCATAAGAAATAGTGTTATTCATCATCATCAGCATGTCACGCTGTCAGCATGGATCTCCCTGATCATCTCTCGCAACTCGTCTCTATCGTCAATTGTTCCGTCATCCAGTCCCTACGAATCTACAATGCACTGTCCCTCAGAAGAAACTATTTTATTTTAATTCAGAGGGATATAACTTGGATATTTTTCTTTAGGTCTGATCATTAACATCAAAAAATGTGAGAGGAAGCGTAACCTTTTCGATTCAGTTAAGTTTAAAACGCCACAAACATAAAACTACTATTAAAGAAAAACATTTAAACTTTTAAAAAATTAGTTTTATTAACGACTTTGAAATTGTTGTAAAACTCAAATTAATTACGTTCGTATATTGGTTGCTTTCTTGGGTTTTGTTTTTATTTTAAGGATAGGCTTTTATTTTTTTTAAATTTATTTTAGATAAAGAATTATCCGTGGATTAGTCAACACGATAACTGAGGGACCTTAGATGGAGAATAGCAACCATTAGAAAAATCGAGACTTCCATCACCAAAAAAGGGGGGGGGTGATTTTTATATTATGCTATTCCTTATGTAAGTTCTTTATATTCCGATTTTACCACAAATCATAAATTCGATGAATAATTCTGGACTTTTTAAAACGATAATTTAATAGTATGAACACCACAGAATAATGTGCATTCGACGTAAATCAAAAATGACAAATGACGGTAAAGTACGCTTTGTGGTGATAAAGTTTAACTGAAATATTACTATTATAATGTCGATGTTTAGAGCTTGTCTTTACAAACTGTACTCTTGATGAAAATTTTACCTGCAATTTTGACAAAATTCATTACGAATAATCCCGTTAATTAGGAGAAGTGTTCTTTTATCCAGGGTGAATTTTCATGAGCGCTGCCAAAATTGACGTACATGAAAATGGAGAGCAAAAAGCTTCAAGGGAATATGGCACTTCTCATATATGTGTTTTCATATGCCTGTTCAAATGTGATTTTCGGGAAAAGGATGAGTTACATATGTCACAGGTGTATGGTCTCTCACCTGTGTGAATTCGACTATGACTATCCAAGGTTGATTTATGGGAAAAGGAAGAATCACATATATCACAGGAGTATGGTCTCTCACCTGTGTGAGTTCGACTACACATATCCAAGCTTGATTTATGGGAAAAGGAAGAATCACATATGTCACAGGAGTATGGCCTCTCTCCTGTGTGTGTTCGACTATGCGTATCCAAGCTTGATTTACGGGAAAAGTAAGAATCACATATGTCACAGGAATATGGCCTCTCTCCAGTGTGAGTTCGCCTATGCTCATCCAAGATTGATTTTCGGGTAAAGGAAGATTCACAAATTTCACATGAATATGGCCTCTCTCCAGTGTGTGTTCTTATATGCCTTACTAAATTTGATTGTAGTGCAAAGGATGAGTGACAAACTTCACAAAGATATCGTTTCTCTCCTCTGTGTCATTGCATATTCACTTGAACTCCCGAATTGGTTGAAAAGCTAGAGCCACTCATTTCACAAGTATATGACTTCTCGTCAGAATGTGTTTGTATATGCACTTCGAACTCGGATTTAGTGGAAAATAATGAGCCGCATATTTTGCAAGAGAATGGCTTTTCTTTGATGCGTGTTTGCATGTTATATTAAAAAAATTTATTTCTCTCCAGTGTTTATCTGCATATACGCCATACCTTACATGAAAAAAAGCAAAATACAGAAGACTATTTTCTTCAAAAGAATAAATTTGTGTCCTGTAGATATTCATTTAATTCTTTTCCAATGAAATTTCTTTGAAAATACTGGTAACCAAGAAAATACTGCATGGAAGAAATCCTTCGGACAAAAAAATCTGCAATCGATAAAACAAGAAAAAACTATCAATTTAGAGAAGGAAGAGTTATAAAGAAATGTAGTTTATAGAAAGTCATATATTTCAAAAGGAAACTGTTAATAAAGTTTTGAAAAATACTGAATCGTTTAGTTTTGTGGATTATATTTGCATTTAAATGGTTTCTATCATTCAAAATAGAAATGGAAACTACATTACATTTAAGTATGTATGTAGCGTATTACTAAAGAAAGAAAAGAAAGAAGAATCTGATATTCAGCCTCTCCTTTTCCTTCTCTTCATAGACCACAATAATATACATATGATCAGAAAAATCTGATTTTAAATATTGGCAAGTGTAACCAGTATTATTTCTTTTTAATCGACGAATATATGAAATAAGCTTTTTGTGATGGAAAGACACAAGACGACATTTAATGTCATTTAGTCAATTTAGAGTGAAATGTGTTAAAGACAGTAAGAAACAAGTTTGATAATCTAGGATAATCTTATCCTTCAGTCCCATTAAGTCATTAATGAAATGAAAAGCTCATTTCGACAATGATCTTTAATTTCTTTGTTTTTCACATTCTCAAATTAAATATTTTAATCATCTGTAGAGACATGAATGATCGCATAGGAAAATGCAAATACAATAAATCCTTTACTCAACTCACCCAACTGAAATATATGAGACATTATTTAGTGGAAATATTTTAAATAAACAACTCCATTTAATGAAATATGAAATAGAGAAAAGAAAGATAATGTTAGCAATTAGGAAAAAGAAAGATTAGAGAAAAAAAGTCAATTAATTACCTACATTTTACTGAACTGCAAAAATTTGAGAAAATTTATTTGCCTGTTGATAAAAATTGTAATCTGCACTTGGAAAACATTCTGAGTTTTATAAATATTTACCAAAAATTCACTGATCATTGAATATAAATGAAATGAGTTTTTGTTTTACTTGTTTTTATGTTTAGTTTCTTTTTTACATTGTAGAATTTAACTTCCCAACTTTTCAAATGAGGAATGGGAACATGTGCCCTTGGTAGAGTTGCAAACGGGCTGGACTGTGACATCGTTCAAACTCCAATCTCTCAGATATGAGTTAAACACGATTATGATTGTCCTTCCCCGGGTGGGAAACTGCGACGGAAATGGGAACAAGTGCCCTTGGTAGAGAGGCAAATGTGACATCGTTCAAACTCCAATCGCGTTATCGCATTCAATTTTGAATGAATGCAATTGGGAAACTTTTGAATCTCCTCCTACCCCTCTCAGAGATGAGTTAAATACGATTATTATAGGAATTCTTTTAGTATTTAATAAACCATGATTGTTATTGTACTATTTAAAATAGGAAAAAACCATTGAGAAATATCCCAATAACTTTTGAGTGGTAAATTGAGACGGATAGAACCCCCCCTTTCATTCTCATGGAAGTTTTAAGTTGGTCATTTAAAAAATCCCCCACTTCTCGTGGACGTTTGCAGTGGTTAGTTCTTTGCAGTTAGTCATTCAAAGAAATCTCGCACACTATCAAACAAGATGTCTTCCGGAAAATACCAATAAGGAATATTACAATCTGTTATGTGTTGGAAATTGGGGACGGATAGAAAAACATGCTCCCCGTCTTTCTCACAAATGTTTCCGGTGGTCAGTTCTTTTCAGTTCGTTAAGCATTCAAAAAAATCTCGTACACTATCGACGAAGATATTTTCAGGGTTAGCGAGGTCAGAAAATGCTAGTTGGAGAATTTATAGATACTTCCCATGTACTTTTCGTTTGTTTGGAAGACCAATATCGATATTTACTTACGCAGTTCTTATTTCACGAAAAAAGCAGTTTATTGCAAAAAATCTTCGCATCGGGAGGGTACATAATTGTATAAGTGTTAAATGACAGAAGTGCATTTTTTGTGGGTGTCAGAGAATATTTTGTGTTGGATAATGTGGATGACAGAAAAAATCCCCCCAACGTTTTTTTCTCTAGTACAATACGTAATTTTAAACTGCATAAAAAAAGAAGAAAATCATTGACACAAACTCTTATCACGATGGTTGAATGTTAGTATAACATATGTATGTAATTCTTTGGTAAACTAAAATAAAATGAAAGTAAATTTTTATAGGTGACACTTATAAGTAAGAGTACATTTAATTATGTTTCGGACGATAAAGTTGTTTATTAAAATTGTTTATTTGTTGTTTTCATAGTTGATAAATATAAACAACGGATATACAATAGAAATATTGCAAAAAAAAAAAAAAAACAAAAAAAAAAACAAACAAACAAACAATTGAAATGAATACTGATTACACAGAGAATTGGTTATAATCCATATTTAACATTATACATTATTAGATAGTTGAGAAAATGTACTTACAAGTGAATTGAAGTTCAATAAAGAATCGGATGTCCAAATAGCCGTCAAGCTGCTTTAGCAAATGAAGCCAGCAGTATTGTTTTCGTATTTATTGGATTCTTGGTAAAAAATATTATAATAAAAATCATTAAAATTAAGAAGTGACACAGTTTTTCTTTTTTCATTTAATTTAGAATATTATTTAAGAATTAAGTTTTTCTTTGAATTAAAAATGAAAAATTATTTTATTTTTGTTTTTGCTTTTAATTAATTTTTGGTTTCTTCATGAGACAACACAGAAACTAGTAAAGGAAGTTTATTGACACTTCCACCCAATAGAAATGGCTAATTATTCAATTTTAATCATATGTGTCCTCAGAAATTTCACAAATGGTGAAATAACGTACAATATTTTTCTTCCTGGCAATTTTTAACTTGATTCATTTTTGTAATTTAATCGTCTAAGAATTTGGTTAATGAAGGAGACTAAAATTGAGGTTAATTATTTTTATTGGAGGTTTAAAATCGATATAAAAATAATAAATAAATAACTTTGACTGATTAGTCTTTTTAGTGTGGTTTTTCATTAGAAAATATTTACTTTAATTTTCTTTTCTACTTGCTCAAAAGAAGGTGGGGTTAATGTCCTGTTATCACCAAAGAAAATCTCCTCCTCTCAACATCCTCAAAGACCCAACATGGCGTAGTTTTGTCACATGAGACTTATTTGAATATGTACCCTCCCCAAGATCCTACCATTGATTTTCTTTTTTTTTTCTTTTTGGGCAAAACATGAAATATAATAAGAACTAGATGAATAATGATCAACATCTGCCTTCCGACCATCTGAACCATCTGAACAGCACATGGGAAAGATTCCATCAGTCCTTCCCGCAATTTCACTATCGTTTTCTAACACCCCCACCCAATATTTCCGAATAAAAATTGGTCTATTTTATACGAGATTCTTTTAATTACTAATGAACTAAAAAGAACTGTCCACCATAAACTTCTGTGGTAAAACAAACCATTAATGGGTTACTTTAATAAAATAAAAATGGACACAACATGGAGAGCTACAGAGAACGTCAAACATGTAAAAGGTTTTGCAAAATGTCCCAGACCAAATGGAAGAAAATCGACACAATAAAACAAAATGCTAAAACGGCTAAGGAAACTCGCCCACATTTTAAAGATCTCGAGATATATATATAAAAGAGGCGGGAAAATAGTAGAAATCAAGTATAATACAAATATATTTTTTTTTGAAAAAAGGAGGATAGTAGAGACCTGAATAGTTACAAATACTTACGCCACTGTAGCATAAAAAGTGACCACCATCAGAAAAAGCAATCACCCAATTACAGAGCTCTCATCGAGAAACTAATATAATTGGAACGAGATGATTGGCCATATTTTTAGCTGCTGTTAAAAGACCTACATTTAGTCGAAAGCTATCAAACAGTAGCAGAAACTAAACTGAAAGAACTTAGAAAAAAAGCAAAACATCCCATTTTAGATGATCGGAGCGATCAGGTTTCTATAGGATCACTTACCTATTAATAGCAATTCACGCTTTCAGTCAATATTATAAGTCAAACTTATTATTTTTAATGGGTAGAGAACTGAAAAGAGCCACAAAAAATGTCGAGATTCAATTTGTGGGTTGAAAGCTGTGAATAGTAGCCCCAAATTATTTATTGTTCTGCACTCAATCAATAAATACTTTTTACTGTTTTTCTACTTATTTTAGGCATATCATGTATAGAGTAAATCTTTCTAAATATGTAAATGAACTCATCTTTATTTCCGTTTATTCACTGTTAGTTGATCATTGAATATACTAAGGCTCATATTGTTTTTTGCGGGGAGTGGGGAATCGACTGAATATTCTCTCTTGCACCAACTTAGGCTAGAGGTACAATCACCAAAATCCACGTATATCATTCAATAGAATTCATAACTACGTACGAATTAAGCATACTCTCTGGGTGATGGAAATGTTAATTGATCCTTATTTACAAAAATAAATCCATAATAATATGCGAAATATTAAAATGGAAAAAAATCTTTAATTAAAAACACAGTCAAATGATTCTTAGAATATTATTCAACGAATAGACAAGAAAAGAAATATAATCGACCGAATAAATCATGTATATAAAAATTATTCCCTTTGTTAAATCGAGTACAAGGCTCGAATCCCTTTTCGAGGGAGATGATTCGGTCACTCTTTCTCTCTCACTCTCACTCTCTGCGACTATTCGTGATCGTCGTCAGGATAAAAATGATATTTTGATCTTAAATGTGTTTCAGACAAATGAGTTGACAATAAAATAGTTTGTTGTTTCCCTATTTGATAAGTATAAACAATGAAAGTTTATTGCGACGAATAGTTTTCTTTTTAAAGTATGGATGATCAAAAGAATTACCATTCGTGAGTAGGGGTGGCATTGTCAAAAACATTCCTCTATATGTTTTTGATTTGTCTCTTGAAGAAAGGAAAATTAGTTAAAAATAGAAATAAAATAAAAAATATTTTTTCTTTTTGATTAAAACAACAACTTCAGTCTTAAAGAAGACATTCTAAATTACATTCTAAAAGGAAAAAAGTCTCGCTTCTTAATTTTGGTATTTTTTTATTAAAATATTTTTCTACTAAGAATCCAATAAATACGAAAAAAATACTGCTGGCTTCATGCGCCAAACCTGCTTGAAAACAACATTTTGGTCGGGACCACTGATTCTTCATTCAACCCCAATTCACGTGAATTAGCCACTTAACATAGGTATTTTTTCTCAAACATCTAATTATGTATAAATAGATCCAAACAGGTCACCTTAATTGATACGATCAATCATAAAATTGGAAGGTCTTACCGTAGCCCACCGTCTACTGAAATTGGATATCCTAGTTTAACACAAAAAGATACGAATTGGTCACTTCTCTAAGCTATTTAAAAGTGCAAGTTAACTGATACCATCAATTATCAAACAGTAGGACCTCATCGTAACTCATTGGCTACTGACGTCGGATATCCTTGTTAAGAAAACAGAAATATCCCCGCAGATCACTTTGTTAGAGATCATATTATCTGATCTTTTCTCCGTTTCTCTGCATTCGTGAGTCTTGTATAGAGTCATCCAAAGGTGCCCGTGGTGTAGTCGTTATCGTCGTAGGAAATTGACACGGCGACACGAGTTCAAATCCTGGACGAAACTGATTGCATTTCACATAACACTAAAACCTTTGGGGAAGGTATGAATCCAATTATTCTCCCTCCAGCTATGGGTAAATAGTAGGACAGACTAGGTTCTTCAGTCTTGGTGAGGCAACTAGTCTAGGAGAAGGAAAACTCTTAATTCAAACCTGCTAAACTCCGCTTAAAAATTGACCTTGTGTCATATCCTGCCCGAGCGGAGGGGTTGGTAAATAGTATCCAAAGGCATCGAATCATCTTATTTTTTCCTCGCTTTGCTAATTTCACGAATCTGGTATAAGGCCATCTCAAGGCATCGACTCATCTTAATTTCATCGGAAGTATTTATACGTGGTATCTTCAATAAGTTTCCAGCCTTTTTTTTTGTACAGGCATTTAAAATTATCACAGAATCTTAAAACGTCAGTATGTTATTTCTGTACGTCTTATGGGATGACTGACAAATTTTTATGATTTCAGGTTTAAATGAACACCTCCAGCAGGAATTGGAATACACCCTACTAAAGCCTGATTGTCACAGCTGGTGAATTTCAAAAATGCAATCTGGACGTGAGGACATTTTAGAAGAACGATAGGCAATAAAATTCTGTTTTCAACTTGGAAAAAATGCAGCAGAAACGTGTGGAATGCTTCAGACTGCTTTTCGACCATCTTGCATGAATCGAGCATCAGTTTTTGAGTGGCATAAGAGATTCAAGGAAGGCAGGGAGTCTGTGAGGAATGATTAGAGGTGTGGGAAGAGTAAGGAAGTCAATACACCAGAGTTGATTGGCTAAAGGGTTGGGGTTACTATGTTGAGGTTTTAAGGGAGTTCAGCAAGAGATTCCGTCGGAAGAGGCCAGCACTATTGAAATCTGGTCAGTTGCATTTCCACCAGGACAATGCACCAGTCTGCAACTCCATCCTTGTCACAGACTATTTGACCAAGATATACATCAACACAGTTCCTCACCCTCCCAGATCTTGCTCCCTGTGATTTTTGCTTATTCCCCAAGCTCAGAGGCTGTCGTTATGAGACAACTGAGGAGGTAAAGGAGGCTTTGATGAAGGTCATTGACACGCTCACACAATAAGACTTCCATGGGGCCTTCCATAAGTTGTTGGAACGGTATAACAAGTGCATTGCAGCCGGAGGTATTACAACGAAGGGGACTAGAGTTTCATGTGTGTACTATCAATATATGTGCCCATACGAAAAAAGTCTGGAAACTTATTTAATGATCCTCGTACTCCTTTAAAGACTACCTCTAGTTCTTTTACCTACAGTCCTTTCCAAGGTAGTAAGACCTAAAAGCAACACGAGACTCGGTGATTCCTGCGCCTCGGCACACTGACATCACTAGATTCACCAAATAAAAAGTTGGCCTTTCAAATATATTCACTTGTTTTTGTCATCCTTGCCTTGTTTTGTATCCTATCACTTTCTCCATACAAAAGATTGCATGATCGACATAATTATCGGCCCGGCTACAAAATTATGACATGTAAAAATAAGTGTCAAATTATGACGCGTTACAAGATGATGAAATCCTGACCAAGTCCTAAGGCGTTTGAGCTAGGAAGGAGAAAATAAATAATTATCTCCATTACAGAATAGGCATATCACTCAGATGTCTCAAGAGTGTCACACAATACTCCAATAAAACTCAGTCTCTACCTCTTTTATTTCTCTTCTTTCAACATGCGGGACGGGTCTTGGTCCTTACAAAGAAAAGTTAAAGCCAAATGGCCATTTTATATTCCCTCATTAGGAAAGATTTTTCTTCATATTTTGTACCCATTCTATGTATGGCTTCTTCATAGAACAATATGGGTATATTTATAGCTGTTGGGACATGTTTGTGTATTCTTCCATCTTAATTCAATAGATATCTATATTATTTGAAGTGTTCTTGTGTATAAGAATTTGTTTATCGTATTTTTCTTTTGTTGTGTTTGGTATTATGTAATCACATGACCAGCCGAGAGTTCTTCTTCGTTCTTCTTTTGTCTCTGTTATTTAAACAGTAAAGACGCTCTTTTTGTCGTTTTCCTTTAAATAGTAGAGACATGATTCTTGCCTGGTCATATAACCTTCATCATTTACTGTCCTGCACTCAACCAATAAAAACTTTTTACTGTTTTTCTACTTATTTTAGGCATATCATGTATAGAGTAAATCTTTCTAAATATGTAAATGAACTCATCTTTATTTCCGTTTACTCACTGTTAGAGTATCATTGAATATACTAAGGCTAATATTGTTTTTTGAGGGGAGTGGGGAATCGACTGAATATTCTCCCTCGCTCCAACTTAGCCTAGAGGTACAATCACCAAAATGCACGTATATCATTCAATAGAATTCATAACTACGTACGAATTAAGCATACTCTCTGGGGGATGGAAATGTTAATTGATCCTTATTTACAAAAATAAATCCCCAATAATATGCGGAATATTAAAAAACGACTCGGTCTCTCTTTCTCTCTCTCACTCTCCCTTGCACACACTCACACTCTGTGCAACTATTCGTGATCGTCGAGTAGGATTAAAATCATATTTCGATCTTCGATATGTTTCAGACAATAAAGTTGACAATATATTAAATAGTTTGTTCTTTTCCTATCTGATAAGTATAAACAATGAAAGTTTACAAAATATTGCGACAAATAGTTTTCTTTTTAAAGTATGGATGATCAGAAGCATTACCATTCGTAAATAGGAGTGGGAGTGTCAAAAACGTTCCTCTCTTAGTTTTTGTATTGTCTAATGAAGAAAGGAAAGTTAATTAAAAAAAAAGTTAAATGAAAATAAAAATATTTTTCATTTTTAATTCAAACATCAACTTCAGTTTAAAGAAGATATTCTAGATTACATTCTAAAAAGAAAAACGTCTCGCTTCTTAATTTTGGTAATTTGAATTAAAAGATTTTTCTACCAAGAATCCAATAAATACGAAAGCAATACTGCTGGCTTCATCTATAGAACTTGTTTGAAGGCCACATTTTGGTCGAGACAACTGATTCTTCATTGAACCTCAATTCACGTATATTAGCCATTTGTACGTAAGTACTTTTTCTCAAATATTCAATAATGTAAAATGTTGAATATGGAGTATAATTAATTATCTGTAATCATTGAACATTTCAGTTATTCTTTTGTCAAGTTTTTATCGACTATGAAAACAAGAAACTACTTTTTTTATTGTCAACTTTATCGTCTAAAATAAATTTAATTCTGCTTTGACAGATAAGTGCCACACATGTATGTTTGCATTAGAATTATTTAGAAACTTTTGGCTGATATTTAACCATGAAGATAAGATTTTGTTTCTGTTATTTTCTTCATTTTTTTTATCTATTTTAGAATTACATATTTTACTTGCTAAGAAAACTGGTGGCGTTTTCTTCACGTCCACAATCTCCAACATACAACATTCTCAGACGGCTTAGAAAGTGCAGTTTCGTCACTTAACATTTATAAAACTTAGTACCCTCCTCATTAGAATGTTTTAACCATAAACGTTTTTTTATTTCGTGAAAAATGCAATATGCTAAATAAGAACTAAATAAGTAAATATCGACATTTGTCTTTCAACTAAGCGAAAAGAAGAAAAGAACATAAATTCTCCAACCACAAAGACATCACACTTTCGTTTTCTGACCTTGCTAACCATGAAGCCATCTTGGTCGATAGTCTGCGAAATTTTTTGTATGACTAACGAACTGCAAAAAACTGGCCACTGAAAACTTCCATGATAAAGAGGAGGGGCATTTTTCTCGATGAAAATAACTGTTCCCCCTCCACATATTCTCATCAGCTGTAATCGCTATGAATTCTAGTAGAGTGAAGCAAATTATTGAATTAATCTTTCCCTTGGTGGTACAAGCACCAAATTTGGTGTTCCTGTGCTCCAGGACCCGTCCTCTCAGAAAAATATGTTATCCACGTTAAATCTAAAATACCCGCCTTTGATCAAGATAAGTCAATCTTGGTCGTCTGTTTATTATCAGATGACGGACTCATATGAAAATAGATCAATGTTCAATCTCATTCATCACTATTTGTTATAACTGTAGACTTTTTAGCTTGATTAATATTATAGATACCAATTAATAAAGTATTTATTTATTGTTAACAAAATGTGATATTGATGGAATATTATAAGAAATATCATCATCATCATCATCATCTTGTCGTGCCACCAGCACGGATATCCCTGACCCCTCTCGCCATTCCTCCATATCGTTCATCGTTTCCGGCAGGTCCTCGGGACTACAACCCAAATCCTCAGAGAGCAGCTGTATGTAGGTTCAAGCTGGTCACCCTGTTTTTTCTCGGTCATGTGAAGGGGTGTACATCGGTCATGTGAATAGGTGTACATCACTTATGAGCTCCTCCCTACTTCTCCAGCAGTGTCCTGCATGTCTGGTTCGTGTAACTTTGATAGTTTTCGTGATGGGTGGTTGGTGGCCGTATAGCTGCTTCTTTGTGGGGTGTTGCCTCCAGGACTTGTTCAATATTGCTCGCAGAATTCTTGTATAGTTGTCGTCAAGCTTTTTCTCCATCAGTTTAGTTAGAATCCATGTAGTGCATCCATATAGCAGTATCTACACGACCGCTGCTTGGAAGAAATTGCGTTTTGTATTATTGGTTAGGTCTGACTTCCATATGACCGATTGTCTATTGATAACTGTGTATGCCTTTGCTAATTGCGTATCGATGTCTGTCTCGGTTGATGAAACACTTCTTCCTTGGTAGGTGAACTTGTCAACTAGTTTCAGAGAGCTACCGTTTAGAGAGGAAATTTCCCTTGTTTAATTAAAGCACATATATTTTGTTTTGTGTGAATTGACATGGAGGCCAATGCTTGCAGCGGCTCGTTCCAGACTATCCGCTAGGATTTGGGCTTGGGCTGGTGCATTTGCCTGAAGCGCTATGTCATCGGTGTAGTCGGCGTCAGTAATTGTTTTTGCGGGGCACCTTCTGCTTCTTTTCTTTATCAGCTTGAAACCATTTTCTTTGATTTTATCAATCGATGTTCTGTGACACTATGAGTTGGATATATGCACATACATGTATACACACGTGTGAGTGTGCACCCATACCAGTGTGCGTGTGTGTGTATATATATATATATATGTGTGTGTGTGCGCCCACGCACACACGCACCTGCATGCACACACACACACACACACACGCACACATATACACACATATATATGTGGCGAGATGAGTTAGATTCGGCCTGGGTGTCGAATTTCAAATGTTAGGAAAACCCATTAACTAGATTAAGGAAATCTAGATAAGAAAATGTTTATACATATAGCTGCGGACGTGTTAAGTACTTGTCAGAACTTAAAATGTTCTGAATTTAATGTCCCTGTATCGGAGACGTCCAGTCTAGGAACTAATTTTTTGTCCAGTTTTTTTAAGAGAGAATTGGCTCCCCAAAAAGTTATGGGTTTATTCGTGGGTGTTCCATTAGCCGGAAATAACAATGAAACATTCTGTATATATACAGTTCATTTTGGGTCCGAGAGTCAGACTTAGTTTGGGTTCGAAGGGAGTTGATTAGACCGGGACAAAGAAATAACGAACAGCGACATTACCAGCCGGACCCAGTTAGTTAAGATAATCTTTTGCCAGCCGAAACTCAAACTAGAATTAATCATCCACTAAGTGTTACACGCTTCTCATCATCCCTTGACGTTTTAACCACAAGTTGTTGTTTTGTCTTGTTCTTTTCTATGTGAACCAGCTTCTCGCTTTGATCCGGCCCACATAAGTATTCAGACGAGGACTTAGTAACTTATGCAAACTGCAGAAGTTCTAAGAACGTAGTCTAGACAGATGATAAATAGGTATCGGGCTAGTGTGTCTCCTTTCAGTACTTCTGCTACAATGTCGAAGTAGTCAGTGTCTCAATCCGGAGAACGTACTTTCACTTTGGTGCTTCTATAGAGAATCATTATGGCTGCGACGGTTTCTTTTGGTAGGCCATATGTGAGAAGAATTTGATCCATCTTCCCTCTGTGAATGGAAGAAAAGGCCTTGGTATAGTTGACAAATGATATTGAAGCCTGTGTTTTTTTTTTTTCCCCCTACGCCTACAAGAATTCTACGGATTGTCAAAATTTGTGAGGTCGTGGATCTATTACTCCGGAAGCCATTTTGGTTCTTCCTAAGAATGTTGTCAATTCTAGGTTCTATGCGGTTGCGTAGTAGGGCGTTGTATATTTTGGATGCTATGGATGTAAGTGTTATACCTCGGTAGTTCTTGGCTAATACGAGGTCACCCTTTTTAAGGAAAGGGGGAAGGGATTCCTTCATCCATCAGTCTTTCGGGTTTGGATTATAATCTGCATTGCAGTGTCGGAGCAGTATGTTGTCGAATTGTCTGGTCTTCCATAATTCTGGGGGAATTTCATCAAACCCAGCGGCTTTTCTATTTTTAATTTTTCTAAGTACTGAGTCGAGTTCTTCTAGAGTAAACGGTCCTAGTTTGATGTCTAATTGCTTACTAATAATTCTTGTGATTGGTTCATGTGTACCTTTCGGTGGGTTTCCTCATAGATTCTGGTAATGCTGTTTCCACTGTTTTATTCGTTCATGCTGGTTCGTAGCTTTCAGTTTAGCTTTGGTAGTGCTATTCATTCTGCTCACTTCGTGTATTTTTTGCCACGCTATCCTAGATTGTCTGTATTTGTATTTTTATCATTAAGGGTTTCGGACTATTGTCTTCATCTTTATGGTTATTTCCACTATGTTTCGGCCGATATATCCTCCTGCCTTCTTCAGGTGTTTTTCAAACTCAATAACCGTTACACTATGCGTCCTGCTGGATTATAGGAATGTGAGTTGGTTCGTCATTCTTGCCAATTCTGATTCAGTTTTTCTAATTGTATCTATTGATATATTGTATCGGGTCCGTACTGACTGGATATGAGTTGTCTACATTTCTGAGACGAACTTGTTGGTTTTTATCATTAGGGGTTTCGGACTATTGTCTTCATCTTTATGGTTATTTCCATAACGTTTCGGCCGATATATCCTCCTGCCTTCTTCAGGTGTTTGTCAAACTCGGGAACCTTAACTTCGAACTACGTCCTTTATTGAAACCACAGGGGTCACCTGTTCTGATTCCGTTAGCTATAACCGGGTACAAGTGTTAAGTATTCCTGTATTGTTACCCGTCTGTAGTGAGGATTGAACCTGCAACCTCCAGATGATTGTCTCCTTAGAAGCTTAGGGAACCAACTCGTATAATCATTAGACCCTGTGTCCTCCTCGAATGAAGAGTAAGCCTCGCAATTCACTGCGCTATTTTTCCATTTCTTGTTTGTAACGACGTAGTCTATCTGTACTTTAGTATTATTTGCGTATGTGTAGGTCCATAGTTTTCCCTCCTTTTTTTGAAAGTTTGCATTGAGACATATTAATCTATTTTCTATCGTGAAATCAGTTAGATGTTGTCCATGTCTGTTTGAAGAGTTCTGTTGAAGAGTTGTGTTTTCCGTTTCTCCCTATTTGGGCATTCATGTCTCTACCAATGACAAGAACGTTGTGTTTCGGGATGCTATGAACCAGAGAGGAGAGCTCATCGTAGAAGGCGACGAGTTCAGTTTCTTCACTAACATTGGTAAGGCGGTAGCAGGAGATGATTGTTGCACTGAGGTTGCCACTAAATGTAGTTACCATTATCCTTGGGTGTATTTTCTCTATGCTATTTAGTGACTTTAGGGCTTGTGGTCCTATAAGTATACCTACTCCTCCTATGATGGCATTGACAGAGTTTTTCCATGCTGATGTAGTGGCTTGCGTTCACCCATTGCTGGTATCGTGATATTTAATATCCTCATAATGTGTGAATCGGTGTTCTTGAATGCATATTATGTCTATGTTATGGTCTATGGCAGATGCAGTAAGCTCCGGTAGTTGTCCTATTCTATTTAAGGTTCTAACGTTAAATGTTGCTATTCGTATTGTTTATTTGCATTTTAGTAATTTTTGCTTTTTGAACTCTGTAGCTTATTTGATTAACACTGAGGCCACGACTCTAATCTCATCAGGACTAACCCCTTTTTTAACCACACGAACTACGATGAGGTTTGGACATGTGGTTTGATTGTGGGTCATGGTTATCTTTCAATGGCTGTTTTTCTTTTTTCATCTACAGAAGCCATCCTTATAGATGAGCAGCAGTAGTTCCCCGATCGAACTATAGACATTCTATTTTACGTTTATTTAGCTTCTTGTCTTTTACCAGAGTTTGTTTGTTTGACCAGGTTGATAATGAATTTGGATTTACGGTAAAATTGCCTTTACGTTTAAGACACAGATATTTTACAGCAGTGTTTTACAAAGAAAATAAAATTTTTAAATAAAACCATTCATGCATTTTAAATGATAGTACAGTGAAAGACAGTATGATTTTACCGACCAGTTTTTGACTCTTGTCTTTGGGTGGAACATGGTCCTTCTTTCTTGCTTTATCATATTCTATCACTTGTAATTTTATGGACTTAAATAAAAGTTGGTAAGGATACTGTTTGGAATGGAGAGGGGAGGAGGAGGCTCATTTAGGTATTCGTTTCTACCATATCTTTGTTTTTTTTTTGGGGGGGGGGCTTTCTTTCTTTACTTCGGCTGAATATTCTACACTAGTATGGGGTCTGTAAATAATTCTAACCAAGTTTTTTTTAATTTTATTTAAGAATTGTATTTTCGTTGTAAAATCAATATATATATATATATATATATATAAAACATGGTATAACTGAATTGCAGATTTTCATTGGAGCATCGTTCACAGATATAATTCCCCACTTCAATCACTTGATTGCGGTAATCACAAACTCTAGTTGGCATAAATTATATTGATGTCATTTTAGAGTATTTAGTGTGAAATCAAAAATCCAAAAATCCTCTTTGAATAGGCATAGGCGAACACACACAGGAGAGAAGCCATATTCCTGTGAAATATGTGACTTCTCCTTTTCAGACAAATCAACTTTGAATAGGCATAAGTGAACACACACAGGAGAGAAGCCATATTCATGTGAAATATGTGACTCTTCCTTTTCCCGAAAATCGACTTTGCATAATCATAGGCGGACACACACAGGAGAGAAGCCATATTCCAGTGACATATGTGATTCTTCTTTTAAAAAAAATAATTTGAACAGGCATATGAAAACGCACAGATGAGAGAAACCCTATTCTTGTGAATTTGTAGCTCTCTATTTTACAGATTGCATGTCTATGAGTGTATTTATGTATATATTAATATGTATGGGTGTACATACGTAAATATGCGTGTATATATATATATATATATATATACATACATGTGTATATATGAATATGTAAATATTTCATGATATGAATTTTAAAGAATAAAACATTCCGATTTTTAAAAAAGATAAATAAAAACTTTAATAATAAATTCACTTGATAAAGAAAACTTTTTTTAATTTGATTTACTCACTAAAGTTTTGAAAGGACAAATATTTATTTTATTAAATGTGTTTCCCCTCATGTTCGTATTTCAGTTTCGTCTTTTTAAAACGAACCTGTATACATTTCTGCGGAAACCATTTTGTGTTTTTTTTTTCATTCTTGCAATCATTCTAAATGAAAAAATGATTTATATATATATATACATATATATATTGTCTTTGTGTGTGTGTCTGTGTGTGTGTGTGTGTAAAAATGTTATCTGATTTCACGTAGAGATCAATGCTTCTTGCTAATTGCTCCAGGCTAAACAGCAGAGATTCGACTTTGCTTCTGGAGGTTTAGGAATTATCGAGTACCTGTTCATTGTCATTAATCCTAGATCCATTCACACCTAAAATAGTTGTATTTGTTGTCATCTCATAAATAGGCCAAATGGATCTGTTTCTAAAATAATTTGATAAGAATACTTAAACATTGAAAATGTATTAATGTTAATAACCTTCTAAGTGGGAAGTGTTGTTTTTTTTGTTATAACTGATTTCATAGAAAAATCCAAACCCACAATAAAACAGAACTTAACTATACACACACACACAGATAGACACATACACCTCCCCAACACACAATTAACCAAGGACGAAAATTAGTAGTCAGCTGAAATTTATTGCACAGCAACTATCAGAGATTATTCAGGGTAAAAGAGTAATCATCATCATGTCGTGCCGCCAGCATGGATATCCCTGACGCTCTCTTGCCACTTCTCCCTATCGTTCATCGCCTCTGGCTGGTCTTCAGGGCTACATCCCGTATCCTCACATAGCTGCTGGACGTATGTTCGAGCTGGTCGTCCTGCTTTTGCTTGGCCATATGTGGGGGTCCATAGGAGTACATCACTTATGAGCTCGTCCCTGCTTCTCCAGCAGTGACCTGCATGTCTGGTTCGTCTAAATTGGATAGTTTTCGTGATGGGAGGCAGGTGGTCGTATAGTTGGTGCCTTGTGGGGTGTTGCCGCCAGGACTTGTTCAATATTGCTCGCAACATTCTTGTGTAATTGCCGTCTAGCTTCTTCTCCTGCCGTTTAGTTAGCGTCCAAGTAGTATCGATACGAACGCTGCTTGGAAGAAACTGCATTTCATTTTATCGGTCAGGTCTGATTTCCATATGATCGTTAGCCTATCGATAGTTGTCCATGCCTTTGTTAGCCGCGTGTCGATGTCCTTTTCTGTTGATGATACGCTGCTTCCTAGGTAGTTGAATTCGTCTACTAGTTTAAGAGGGGTATCATGTAGTGTGCTGATGTCGCCTGTTTGATTATGGCACATATATTCAGTTTTGTGTGCATTGACATGGAAGCCAATGCCTGCGGCCGCTCGTTTCAAACTATGCAGTAGTGTTTTGGCATTGACGAAAAAGAAAAACTGCCATACACACACACACACACACATACACACGCAAACACACATATAGAAGCACTAGGGAGGAAGATTGGTAGTCATCAAAATTTTATTGTGTATTAACTACCATAGATTTTTAGGTGGGAAGGAGAGTAATAAAAGGAAAACAAGAAAAATGGAATTATATATGTATACATGTAAATAGAAAAAAAAAGAAAAGAAAAAGAGAAACAACACCTGCAAAGATTAAAACTGGTGACGGAAAATTAAACCGAACTGAAAAATCGCAGACACAAATCCTGAAATTAAAAAGAACCACGACTTTTTACATTTGAAATAGCCATATGTTTGTTTGTTTTACTCTGGTCTTTTGCTACGTTACCATCCGTGGAATCCCACCTGTGTGGGGAATTTACCATTCGGAAGCCCATTCGCCTTTTTTCTGACAGGGATACACTACTAGTATACTCAAATCTGGAGTAGGATTTTGAGCCCAACCTAATTTCGGGTTTTCAATCGACAATAAATAGTGCTGTACACTTTATCTGTGGTCAAAGTCTTATTCTCTCAACGAAACTGACCCTCATTCACAGCTTTGTAGTACCTTTATGAAAAAATACAGTTTGTATCTGATTAGCATGGCATTAATTCAAACCGTACTTCCAAACCACATCGTCCTTCATGCAACATTATCATTAATAGTTTTCTACAAAGTATTTGATTCTATAAAGAAAGAAAAGTTGGATAGATACTACTGGCATATGGTCTCCCCAAAGAAGTTCTTACCACTATGACGATGCTTCACAAAAACATGAAAGCAATGTTTCGCTCACCAGATGGTAACACTAACATATTCGTCTTTGTCGCTGCAATTTATGGTGATATTTTAGCAACATTGGTCCCCAGCCACTAACATTCCTTCTTAGGCATCACGAGTTGTCTCCCTCGGCCAACTGATGACACTATGGGGGGGAGTTTTACCTTATTGCAGAGCTATGGTCGCCGTATTCTACAGCCACTAACATTCCTTCTTAGGCATAACGTGTTGTCTCCCTTGGCCAACTGATGACCCTGTCGAGAGGAGTTTTACCTTTCTGCAGGGCTGTGGTCACCGTATTCTACAGCCCTAGCCGACGGGGAGAGTTCACTTTCGTGTAATCATTTAGTCGAATAGGAGAGTCTCTTTGTGATCTCGATTGTTTTGAAGTGTGTGCAACATGGCGACTGATATGTAAGCTTCCGTTATAGAAAATATAAACAACATGAAAAAACAAGACCTGATATCCTCCATTCAGATATTATTGTTATATAATTTTTTCAAATCTAAAATAACCATCGAAATGTTTCTGCGATTTGAAAAATTCAAGAAGGATATCAAATTGACTTTGACTAAGAAGGTCTCTCTCTCTCTCTCTATATATATATATATATATATATATAAATGAATCTAATCATGAATATATATATATATGTTAATATATATATATGCAGAGGTGTGTGTTGAAGTCCCTGGAAATTTTTAGTATATAGAAAGGTGGTCAATATACTAATCTCAGTAAGACTATGAAAGTATTATCGTTGGCTGTAAATTCATCCCTTCTTTATGAAAATTTTATTAAAAATTAATGTCATAAATATTTATTTTTATTTCACATTTATTGCTAATTTCATTTGGACTTTTGGCATACCACATCAATTTCAGAGAATAAATGGTTAATATTTAAACTATGATACTCTATTTGACGACTTTTTCTAAGTTAATAAGTTATATTACGTATCGAACACTTCTATTATCAAATAACATAATGTTTCTGATAATACACTTATTTATAACATAATATTATTTTGTTGTCTGACTGACAAATTCTGAAGAATCTCACAGTCCTTCTCCATATGCAAAATCTGGTTCCATCGGTAACATTGATGTTCATTTCATTCCTTTTTTTTCTAACAAAGTCATGTTCTGTCTACTCTAATTGGATGTCACACTTGTTCTGATAATACGCTCATTTATAACATAATATTATTAGACCTAATTTTTCCGATGCAAGTCTCATTGAGGAACGAGAAATGATTCAGAAATCTTGTTAAAGAAGCTGTATTTACCAAACACTGTCAGGTTCACAATATATATTGTTGCTGGTAAACCTGGAAAGATCTATCCTAGATGGATGTGCTTATTTATACATACCTAATCTTTGAGAGGTACTTTGCTAACCACAATATGCACATTTTGTTACAAATACTAATTCTGTTGAAAATTAAATTTACATAGAAAAGTATTTTTCAAGAAATTCTTGTCTGTGGAAATGAACATTATTACAAGTGAAGTAACTATGAAATATTTAAACTCTTTCTTAAAGAATAATCTTATAAGTTTTGCACAATAGATGTGACTTTATAGTAAATTAAATAATATATTATTATATTCATTGAATGGATTTTGTTAAGTCGAACAATTTGTTGGCCTTGTGACACTTTTCTATTCGGTGGAATAAATACAATTATATAAAAATTTAGACAAGTTAAGAATAACTGAATAACTGATATATCTTAAAATGAATAGGTCCACAAAAGGATTTGTTTTGAAGTTAGTTATTTTTCCTTCACATGTGTTTCTGACTTTTTACGTCGTCTTCAGTAAGAAAAATGGTTTGTTCTTGTATTGCTTTTAAATTATATAGTGGTAACTATTTTGAAAAAGTCGTGGTTCTTTTTAATTTCAGGATTTGGGTCTGCGAATTTTTAGTTCGGTTTAATTTTCCGTAACCAATTTTAATCTCTGCAGGTGTTCTTTCTCTTTTTCTTTTCTATTTATATGTATACGTATATAATTCCATTTTTCTTGTTTTCCTTTTATTACTCTCCTTCCCCCTAAAAAACTCTGTGGTAGTTGATACACCATAAAATTTAGATGACTACCAATCTTCCTCACTAGTGCTTCTATGTGTGTGTTTGCATGTCTGTATGTGTGTGTGTACATGGCTGTCTTTTTTTCTCCTTTATTACTCTTTTACCCTAAATAATCAATGACAGTTGCTGTGCCATGAATTTCAGCTGACAACTAATTTTCCTCCCTGGTTAATTGTGTGTTGGGGGGGGTGTTTATGTCTGTCTCCGCGTGTGTGTATTGTTAAGTTAGTATATTTTCAATGTTTAAATATTCTTATCAAATTATTTCAGAAACAGATCCACTTGACCTATTTATGAGATCCCAACAAGTCCAATGAACAGGTACTCGATAATTCCTAAACCTCCAGAAGCAAAATCGAATCTCTGGTGTTTAATCTGGAGCAATTAGCAAGAAGCATTGATCTCTACGTGAAATCAGTTAACTTTATCACACAGACACACACACACACACACAGACAATATATATACATATATATATATATATATAGAGAGAGAGAGAGAGGGAGATCCTTTTTTTTTTCATTTAGAATGATTACAAGAATGAAAAAAAAATACAAAATAGTTTCCGCAGAAATATATACAGGTTCGTTTTAAAAAGACGATGGAGCTGAAATATGAACATGAGGGGAAACACATTTACTAAAATAAATATTTGTCCTTTCAAAACTTTAGTGAGTAAATCAAATTAAAAAAAGTTTTCTTTATCAAATAAATTTATTATTAATGTTTTTATTCATCTTTTTTAAAAATCAGAATGTTTTATTCTTTAAAATTCATATCATGAAATATTTACATACTTATATATACACATGTATGTATATACAACATATACACATATGTACACCAAGAAATATTTATATATATATATATATATATATATATATATATGTGTGTGTGTAAATGGTACCAGGAAATTAGACAAGATCAGAAAAGAAGAATCATATTAAACAGAAGTTTTGTTTTGTCCAGTTTGATTTTTCGAGTGCATTAGTAAACGTGATTAACTTGAAAATAGAGAGCTACAAATTCACAAGAAAAAGGTTTCTCTCATCTCTGCGTTTTCATATGCCTATTCAAATTATTTTTTTTTTATAAAGGAAGAGTCACATATTTCTCGAGAAGATGGCTTCTCTCCTCTGTGTGTTCGGCTATGTCTATCCAAACCGGATTTTTGGGAAAAGGAAGAGTCACATATCTCACAGGAATATGGCTTCTCTCCTCTGTGTGTTCGCCTGTGAATATTCAAATTTGATTTGTGGGAAAAGGAAGAGTCACATATTTCACAGGAATATGGTTTTTCTCCTGTGTGTGTTCGCCTATGAATATCAAAAGTTGATTTTTGGGAAAAAGAAGAGTCACATATCTCACAGGAATATTGCTTCTCTCCTGTGTGTGTTCGGCAATGATAATCCAAATGTGATTTTTGGGAAAAGGAAGAGTCACATATTTCACAGGAATATGGCTTCTCTCCTGTGTGTATTCGCCTGTGAATATTCAAAGTTGATTTTTCGGAAAAGGAAGAGTCACATATTTCACAAGAATATGGCTTCTCTCCGGTGTGTGTTTGCCTATGAATAACCAAGTGTGATTTTCGGGAAAAGGAAGAGTCACATATTTCGCAGGAATAAGGCTTCTCTCCTGTGTGTGTTCGCCTATGCCTATTCAAAGTTGATTTTTGGAAAAAGGAAGAGTCACATATTTTACAGGAATATGGCTTCTCTCCAGTGTGTATTCTTATATGCATCTCTAAATATGATTTTCGTGCAAAGGAAGAGGAACACATTTCACAGATATGTTGTTTCTCTCTTTTGTGTACTTTCATATCCACTTGAGCTCCCGAATTTGTTGAAATACTTGAGCCACTCATTTCACAACTATATGATTTCACTCCAAAATGTGTTTGTATATGCACTTCATACTCCACCATATTTGAAAACGATGCGCTGCATATTTTGCAAGACAATGGCTTTTCTTTGATTTGTGTTTGCATATTTCATTAGAATTTCTCACCCGGATAAGAAGACCAAGCGGTTTTACAAAATATTTCTCCTCAGTATTTATCTGCAAAGACGCCACCAAATTATGGAAAAAAAACAAAACATCTTTCCTTCAAAAGAATATAATTTATCATTGTAGATATTCAAATCTTCGTTTCAGATGGGATTTCTCTGAAAATCCTGCTCATCAAGAAAATACTGTGTCCAAAGTTAAGAACTTCTCCTGATTAAAAATCTGTAATCGATAAAACAAGAGAAAAATATCAATTAAGAGATGGAAAAGTAATAAAGAAATACAGTTCATAGAAAGTCATATTTCAAAAAGGAAGTTTTAGCAAATTTTGAAAAATATTTTATCGTTTTTTTTGTTTTTTTTTGTGGGGGGTATCTAATTTTAATTGAAATGGGTTCTATTACTCAAAATAGAACAGGAAACTATCTTACGTTTAAGTTTGCATGTAGCGTATTAAAAAAGAAAGAGAAATCTGATATAGAGTCTCTCTTTCTCCTTCTGTTCGCAAACCACTATAAAATACACATGTTCATAACAAATTGATTTTTAATCAACTTTTGACGTCAACATATTAAATCAGCTCCTTGTGAAGCAGATTAAGTCAGGATCCCACGATAATTTTTCACTTAATATTACAACCTCTATATTTGCCATACATGTGCTCCGGGACCCATTCTCTCACAAAATTTCGTTACTCATGTGGAAGGAAAAGACTGCTATTTTTCAAGATGGTCGTCTAATAAAATTGGAAAAAAGTTTTCAATGCTAAACATTGAGAGGATAGGTTAATAGATGCGAACAGATTAAGATAGATTAATGTGAACATGCTGAGAGAGATAGTTAGATTGATAGATCTAAACACTCTAAAATGATATCAATATAATTTATGCGTGTTTGATATATATATATATATATATATAGTGATTTTACAACGAAAATACAATTCTTAGTTAAAATAAAAAAACTTGGGAAGAATTATTTACAGACCCCCATACTAGAGTAGAATATTCAGCCTAAATAAAGAAAGAAAGCCCCCTCAAAAAAACAAAGATAAGGTAGAAACGAATACCTAAATGAGCCTCCTCCTCCCCTCTCCATTCAAAGCAGATGCCTTACCAACTTCTATTTAAGTCCATAAAATTACAAGAGAGAGAATATGATAAACCAAGCTAGGAAAGAAGGCCTATTTTCCACCCAAAGGCAAGAGTCAAAAACTGGTCGGTAAAATCATACAGTCTTTCACAATACTATCATTTAAAATACATGAATGGTTTTATATAAAAAAAATTGTATTTTCTTTGTAAAACACTGCTGTACAATATCTGTGCCTTATATGGAAAGGCAATTTTACCGTAAAACGAAACTGATAATCAACCTGGTCAAAGAACCCTATAAGAACCCAAGAACCCTATAGTTCGATCGGGGAACTACTGCTGCTCATCTATAAGAGTGGTTTCTATAGATGAAAAGAAAAACAGCCATTGGAAGATAAACATGACCCACAATCAAACCACATGTCCAAACCCCATTCCACTTCGTGCGGGTAAAAAAAAGGATGCGTCCTGATGAGGTTGGAGTCCTGGCCTCAGTGTTCAACAAATCAGGTACAGAGCTCAAATAGCAAAAATTACTAAAATGCAAATGCACAATACAAATAGCAACATTTAACGTTAGAACCTTAAATAGAAAACGACAACTACCGCAGCTTACTGCATCTGCCATAGATCATAACATAGACATAATATGCATTCAAGAACACAGATTCACACATTGTGAGGATATTAAATATTACGATACCGACAATGAATGGACGCTAGCCACTACATCAGCATGGAGTAGGTATACTTATAGGATCACAAGCCTTAAAGTCACTAAATAGCATAGAGAAAATACACCGTAGGATGATGGTAACTATATTTAGTGGCAACCTCAGTGCAACAATTTTCTCCTGCTACCGCCCTACCAAGGTTAGTGAAGAAACTGAACTTATCGCCTTCAACGATGAGCTCTCCTCTCTTGTTCATAGCATCCCGAAACACAACGTTCTCGTCATAGGCGGAGACATGAATGCCCAAATAGGTAGAAACGGAAACCACATATACAGCCAACACAACTCGTCTCACAGAAATGGACAACATCTAACTGATTTCACGATAGAAAAAAGGTTCACATGCCCCAATGGAAACTTTCAATAAAAGGAGGGAAAACTATGGACCAACACATACGCAAATAATACTAAAGTACAGATAGACTACGTCGTTACAAACAAGAAATGGAAAAATAGCGCAGTGAATTGCGAGGCTTACTCCTCATTCGAGGGTGTGTCCTCCGATCACCGAATTGTCACGAAAAAAATAAAACTGAGCCTACGAAAGAATGTCACCCGAACAACGACCACAATACGCTATGATTTGGACCTGCTTAATAACAAGGATAATAATAACAAGACAAATATATGATAACATTAAAAAACAAAATCGATGCACAACAGGAGAAGACAGAGACACATTCATGCGAATGACGAATACGAGAATTTCGTCATTACCCACTTAGAAGCAGCAGCTAAATACATACCAACAAAACATAGAACTAAATCTAGTGTCCCATGGGAGACATTAGCAGTTACAGAAAAACGTACAGACGTTAAAAGTGCCTCCAAATGCAATAGGAAGAACCCAATTAACACAAATGCCCTGAAACTAAAAAAAGCACAAAATGAATAAGCCAACATATACCTAAAAGAACAGACAGAATACATAAAAAATCAGATAGATAAAATTAGAGACTCTGCTGAAGAGAGACAATCTAGGATTGTGTAGCAAACAATAAACGAACTGAGCAGAAGGAATAGCACAACCAAAGCTAAACTGAAAGCTACCAACCAGCATGAACTGTGGAAACAGCATTTCGAGAATCTACTAGGAAACCCACCGAAAGTTACACATGAACCAATCACAAGAGTTATTAGAAACCAATTAGACATCTAACTAGGACCGTTTACTCAAGAAGAACTCAACTCACTACTTAGAAAAATTAAGAATAGAAAAGCCGCAGGGTTTGATGAAATTCCCACAGAAGTATGGAAGACCAGGCAATTCGCAACATACTGCTCCGACACTGCAATGCAGTTTATAATCTAAACCCGAACGACTGATGGATGAAGGGATCCCTTCCCCCTTTCCTTAAAAAGGGTGACCTCGTATTCACCAAGAACTACCGAGGTATAACACTTACATCCATAGCAGCCAAAATATACAACGCCTTACTACGCAACTGTCTAGAACCCAGAATTGACAACATTCTTAGGAAGAACCAAAATGGCTTCAAGAGAAATACATCCACGACCTCACAAATTTTGACTATCTGTAGAATTCTTGTAGGCGTACGGGCAAAAGCCTACAGGTTTTAATATAATTTGTCAACTATACGAAGGCCTTTTCTTCCATTCACAGAGGGAAGACGGATAAAATTCTTCTCACATACGACCTACCAAAAGAAACCGTCGCAGCCATAATGATTCTCTATAGAAACACCAAAGTGAAAGTACGTTCTCTGGATTGAGACACAGACTACTTCGACTAGCCCGATACCTATTTATCATCTGTCTAGACTACGTGCTTAGAACATCGATTGATAAAATAAAAAAAAAAATGGTTTCAAGCTGACAAAGAAAGAAGCGGATGTTGCCCCGTAAAAAACACTTACCGACGCCGACTACGCCAATGACATAGCACTTCCAGAAAATGCAGCAGCCCAAGCCGAAATCCTAGCGCTTAGTCTGGAACGAGCCGCTGCAGGCATTGGTCTCCATGTCAATGCACACAAGACAGAATATATGTGCTTTAATTAAACAAGTGAAATTTCCTCACTAAACGGTAGCTCTGTGAAACTAGTTGACAAGTTCACCTTTCTAGGAAGCAGTGTTTCATCCACCGAGACAGACATCGATACGCGACTAGCGAAGGCATGAACTGCTATCAATAGGCAATTGGTCATATGGAAGTCAGACCTGACCAACAAAACAAAGCGCAATCTCTTCCAAGCAGCGGTCGTGTCGATACTGCTATATGGATGCACTACATGGACTCTAATTAAACGGATGGAGAAAAAGCTTGACAGCAACTATACAAGAATTCTGCGAGCAATATTGAACAAGTCCTGGAGGCAACACCCCACAAAGCAGCAGCTATACGGCCACCAACCACCCATCACGAAAACTATCAAAGTTAGACGAACCACACATGCTGGACACTACTGGAGAAGTAGGGACGAGCTCAAAAGTGATGTACACATATGGACCCCCTGTACATGACCGAGCAAAAGCAGGGTGACTAGCTTGAACCTCTCTATTAAACGAACCAGACATGCAGGACACTGCTGGAGAAGTAGGGACGAGCTCATAAGGGATGAACTCCAATGGACACCCTTACATGGCAGACCAAAAGCAGAGTAACCAGCTAGAACCTACGTACAGCAGATCTGAGAGGATACTGGTTATAGCCCTGACGACCTGCCGGGAGCTATGAACGATAGGGAAGGGTGGCGAGAGAGGGTCAGGATATCCGTGCTGATGGCACAACAAGATGAGGAATTTATGTAATATTTCATGAACATCACATTTTGTTAACGATAAATAAATACTTTATTAATTGGTATCTATAATATTAATCAAGCGAAAAAGCCTACAGTTATAACAAATAGTGATGAATGAAATTGAACATTGATCTATTTTTATATGAGTCTGTCATCTGATAATAAACAGACGACCAAGATTGACTTATCTTGAACAATGGTGGCCCTTTTGGTTTTAACGTGGGTAACATACATTTCTGAGAGAACAGGTTCTGGAGCACAAATACACCAAATCTGCTGCTCGTACCACCAAGTGAAAGGTTAATTCAATAATTTACTGGACTATAGCCGAATTCAAAGCGATAACAGTCGATGAAAATATGTATAGTGGAACGTATTTATTATCATAGAGAAAAATGCCCCTCCTCTTTATCATGGAAGTTTTCAGTGGCTAGTTTTTTGCACTTTGTTAGTCATTCAAAAAATTTCGCAGACTATCGACCAAGATGTCTTCATGGTTAGCAAGGTCAGACAACGAAAGTGTGATGTCTTTGTGGTTGGAGAATTTGTTTGTTTTTTTTTTTTTTGTTCTTTTCGCTTAGTTGAAAGACAAATGTCGATATTTACTTATTTAGTTCTTATTTAGCATATTGCATTTGTCACGAAAAAAAAACCGTTTATGGTTAAAACATTCTAATGAGGAGGGTACTAAGTTTTATTAGTGTTAAGTGACGAAACTGCACATTTTAGGAACCTAAGGATGTTGTATATTGTAGAATGTGAACGAGAAAAAAAAACGCCACCACATTTCTTAGAAAGTAAAATATGTAATTTTTAAATGGATAAAAAAAAAATGAAGAAAATCACTGATACGAAATCTTATCTTCATGGTTGAATATAAGCCTAAAGTTTCTATATAATTCTAATGTAAACATACATGGGTGACACTTATCTGTCAAAGCAGAATTAAACATATCTTAGACGATCAAGTTGAAAATAAAAAAAGTAGTTTCTTGTTTTCATAGTCGATAAATATAAACAATGAAAGTTCCCTAAAAAAACTTACCAAAACAACTGAAATGAACAATGATTACAGATAATTAGTTATACTCCATATTCAACATTATACATTATTAGATGTTTGAGAAAAAGTACTTACGTTAAAATGGCTAACATACGTGAATTGAAGCTCAATGAAGAATCAGTGGTCCCGACCAAAATATCGCTTTTGAGCAGATTCGACGGATGAAGCCAGCAGTATTGTTTTCGTATTTATTTGATTCGTAGTAGAAAAATACTTTAATAAAAAAATACCAAAATTAAGAAGCGAGACGTTTTTCCTTTTAGAATGCAATTTAGAATATCTTCTTTAAGACTGAAGTTGTTGTTTGAATTAAAAAGGAATTTTTATTTCTATTTTTAACTAATTTTCCTTTCTTCAAGAGACAAGGCAAAAAACTTATAGAGGAACGTTTTGGACACTCCCAGCCCTACTCACGAATGGTAATGCTTTTGATCATCCATACTTTAAAAAGAAAACTATTCGTCGCAATATATTTTCATTGTTTATACTTATCAAATAGGAAAACAACAAACTATTTTATTGTCATCTCTTTTGTGTGAAACACATTTAAGATCAAAATATCATTTTTATCCTACACGACGATCACGAATAGTCGCAGAGAGTGAGAGTGAGAGAGAAAGAGAGACCGAGTCATCTCCCTGGAAAAGGAATTCGAGCCTTGTACTCGATTTAACGAAGAAAATAATTTTTGTATACATGATTTATTCGGTCGATTATATTTCTTTTCTTGTCTATTCGTCGAATAATATTCTAAGAATCATTTGACTATGTTTTTAATTAAAGATTTTTTTCCATTTTAATATTTCGCATATTATTGGGGATTTATTTTAGTAAATAAGGATCAATTAACATTTCCATCTCCCAGAGTTTATATTTAATTCGTACGTAGTTATGAATTCTATTGAATGATATACGTGGATTTTGGTGATTGTACTACTGAGCTAAGTTGGTGCCAGGGGGAATATTCAGTCCATTCCCAACTCCCCTCAAAAAACAATATTAGCCTTAGTATATTCAATGATCAACTAACAGTGAGTAAACGGAAATAAAGATGAGTTCATTTACATATTTAGAAAGATTTACTCTATACAAGATATGCCAAAATAAGTACAAGAACAGTAAAAAGTATTTATTGATTGAGTGCAGAACAATAAATGATTTGGGGCTACTATTCACAGCTTTCAACCCACAAATTGAATCTCGACATTTTTTGCGGCTCTTTTCAGTTCTCTCCCCATTAAAAATAATAAGTTTGACTTATAATATTGACTGAAAGCGTGAATTGCTATTAATAGGTAAGTGATCCTATAGAAACCTGATCGCTCCGATCATCTAAAAGTGGATGTTTTGCTTTTTTTCTAAGTTCTTTCAGTTTAGTTTCTGCTACTGTTTGATAGCTTTCGACTAAATGTAGGTCTTTTAACAGCAGCTAAAAATATGGCCAATCATCTAGTTCCAATTATATTAGTTTCTCGATGAGAGCTCTGTAATTGGGTGATTGCTTTTTCTGATGGTGGTCACTCTTTTTTTCTAAGTTCTTTCAGTTTAGTTTCTGCTACTGTTTGATAGCTTTCGACTAAATGTAGGTCTTTTAACAGCAGCTAAAAATATGGCCAATCATCTAGTTCCAATTATATTAGTTTCTCGATGAGAGCTCTGTAATTGGGTGATTGCTTTTTCTGATGGTGGTCACTCTTTTTTTCTAAGTTCTTTCAGTTTAGTTTCTGCTACTGTTTGATAGCTTTCGACTAAATGTAGGTCTTTTAACAGCAGCTAAAAATATGGCCAATCATCTAGTTCCAATTATATTAGTTTCTCGATGAGAGCTCTGTAATTGGGTGATTGCTTTTTCTGATGGTGGTCACTCTTTTTTTCTAAGTTCTTTCAGTTTAGTTTCTGCTACTGTTTGATAGCTTTCGACTAAATGTAGGTCTTTTAACAGCAGCTAAAAATATGGCCAATCATCTAGTTCCAATTATATTAGTTTCTCGATGAGAGCTCTGTAATTGGGTGATTGCTTTTTCTGATGGTGGTCACTCTTTTTTTCTAAGTTCTTTCAGTTTAGTTTCTGCTACTGTTTGATAGCTTTCGACTAAATGTAGGTCTTTTAACAGCAGCTAAAAATATGGCCAATCATCTAGTTCCAATTATATTAGTTTCTCGATGAGAGCTCTGTAATTGGGTGATTGCTTTTTTCTGATGGTGGTCACTCTTTTTTTCTAAGTTCTTTCAGTTTAGTTTCTGCTACTGTTTGATAGCTTTCGACTAAATGTAGGTCTTTTAACAGCAGCTAAAAATATGGCCAATCATCTAGTTCCAATTATATTAGTTTCTCGATGAGAGCTCTGTAATTGGGTGATTGCTTTTTCTGATGGTGGTCACTCTTTTTTTCTAAGTTCTTTCAGTTTAGTTTCTGCTACTGTTTGATAGCTTTCGACTAAATGTAGGTCTTTTAACAGCAGCTAAAAATATGGCCAATCATCTAGTTCCAATTATATTAGTTTCTCGATGAGAGCTCTGTAATTGGGTGATTGCTTTTTTCTGATGGTGGTCACTCTTTTTTTCTAAGTTCTTTCAGTTTAGTTTCTGCTACTGTTTGATAGCTTTCGACTAAATGTAGGTCTTTTAACAGCAGCTAAAAATATGGCCAATCATCTAGTTCCAATTATATTAGTTTCTCGATGAGAGCTCTGTAATTGGGTGATTGCTTTTTCTGATGGTGGTCACTCTTTTTTTCTAAGTTCTTTCAGTTTAGTTTCTGCTACTGTTTGATAGCTTTCGACTAAATGTAGGTCTTTTAACAGCAGCTAAAAATATGGCCAATCATCTCGTTCCAATTATATTAGTTTCTCGATGAGAGCTCTGTAATTGGGTGATTGCTTTTTTCTGATGGTGGTCACTCTTTTTTTCTAAGTTCTTTCAGTTTAGTTTCTGCTACTGTTTGATAGCTTTCGACTAAATGTAGGTCTTTTAACAGCAGCTAAAAATATGGCCAATCATCTAGTTCCAATTATATTAGTTTCTCGATGAGAGCTCTGTAATTGGGTGATTGCTTTTTCTGATGGTGGTCACTCTTTATGCTACAGTGGCGTAAGTATTTGTAACTATTCAGGTCTCTACTATCCTCCTTTTTTCAAAAAAAAATTATATTTGTATTATACTTGATTTCTACTATTTTCCCGCCTCTTTTATATATATCTCGAGATCTTTAAAATTTGGGCTAGTTTCCTAAGCCGTTTTAGCATTTTGTTTTATTGTGTCGATTTTCCTCCATTTGGTCTGGGGCATTTTGCAAAACATTTTACATGTTGGACGTTCTCTGTAGTTCTCCATGTTGTGTCCATTTTTATTTTATTAAAGTAACCCATTAATGGTTTGTTTTACCACAGAAGTTTATGGTGGACAGTTCTTTTTAGTTCATTAGTAATTAAAAGAATCTCGTATAAAATAGACCAATTTTTATTCGGAAATATTGGGTGGGGTGTTAGAAAACGATAGTGAAATTGCGGGAAGGACTGATGGAATCTTTCCCAAGTGCTTTTCTGATGGTTCAGATGGTCGGAAGGCAGATGTTGATCATTATTCATCTAGTTCTTATTATATTTCATGTTTTGCCCAAAAAGAAAAAAAAAAAGAAAATCAATGGCAGGATCTTGGGAAGGGTACATATTCAAATAAGTCTCTTGTGACAAAACTACGCCTTGTTGGGTCTTTGAAGATGTTGAGAGGAGGAAATTTTCTTTGGTGATAGGAGGACATTAACCCCACCTTCTTTTGAGCAAGTACAAAAGAAAATTAAAGTAAATATTTTCTAATGAAAAACCACACTTAAAAGACTAATCAGTCAAAGTTATTTATTTATTATTTTTATATCGATTTTAAACCTCCAATAAAAATGTTTAACCTCAATTTTAGTCTCCTTCATTAACCAAATTCTTAGACGATTAAGTTACAAAAATGAATCAAGTTAAAAATTGCCACGAAGAAAAATATTGTACGTTATTTCACCATTTGTGAATTTTCTGAGGACACATATGATTAAAATGGAATAATTAGCCATTTCTTTTGGGTGGAAGTGTCAATAAACTTCCTTTACTAGTTTCTGTGTTGTCTCATGAAGAAAGCAAAAATTAATTAAAAACAAAAACAAAAATAAAATAATTTTTCATTTTTAATTCAAACAAAAACTTAATTCTTAAATAAGATATTCGAAATTAAATGAAAAAAGAAAAACTGTGTCACTTCTTAATTTTAATGATTTTTATTATAATATTTTTTACCAAGAATCCAATAAATACGAAAACAATACTGCTGGCTTCATTTGCTAAAGCAGCTTGACGGCTATTTGGACATCCGATTCTTTATTGAACTTCAATTCACTTGTAAGTACATTTTCTCAACTATCTAATAATGTATAATGTTAAATATGGATTATCACCAATTCTCTGTGGAATCATTATTCATTTCAATTGTTTGTTTGTTTTTTTCTCTTTTTTTGCAATATTTCTATTGTATATCCATTGTTTATATTTATCAACTATGAAAACAACAAATAAACAATTTTAATAAACAACTTTATCGTCCGAAACATAATTAAATGTACTCTTACTTATAAGTGTCACCTATAAAAATTTACTTTCATTTTATTTTAGTTTACCAAAGAATTACATACATATGTTATACTAACATTCAACCATCGTGATAAGAGTTTGTGTCAATGATTTTCTTCTTTTTTTATGCAGTTTAAAATTACGTATTGTACTAGAGAAAAAAACGTTGGGTGGATTTTTTTCTGTCATCCACATTATTTAACACAAAACATTCTCAGACACCCACAAAAAATGCAGTTCTGTCATTTAACACTTATACAATTACGTACCCTCCCCATGCGAAGATTTTTTGCAATAAACTGCTTTTTTGTGAAATAAGAACTACGTGAGTAAATATCGATATTGGTCTTCCAAACACACGAAAAATACATGGGAAGTATCTATAAATTCTCCAACTAGCAAGACATTACACTTTCATTTACTGACCTCGCTAACCCTGAAAATATCTTCGTCGATAGTGTACGAGATTTTTTTGAATGCTTAACGAACTGAAAAGAACTGACCACCGGAAACATTTGTGAGAAAGACGGGGAGCATGTTTTTCTATCCGTCCCCAATTTCCAACACATAACAGATTGTAATATTCCTTATTGGTATTTTCCGGAAGACATCTTGTTTGATAGTGTGCGAGATTTCTTTGAATGACTAACTGCAAAGAACTAACCACTGGAAACGTCCACGAGAAGTGGGGGATTTTTTAAATGACCAACTTAAAACTTCCATGAGAATGAAAGGGGGGGTTCTATCCGTCTCAGTTTACCACTCAAAAGTTATTATGATATTTCTCAATGGTTTTTTCCTATTTTTAATAGTACAATAACAATCATGGTTTATTAAATACTAAAAGAATTCCTATAATAATCGTATTTAACTCATCTCTGAGAGGGGTAGGAGGAGATTCAAAAGTTTCCCAATTGCATTCATTCAAAATTGAATGCGATAACGCGATTGGAGTTTGAACGATGTCACATTTGCCTCTCTACCAAGGGCACTTGTTCCCATTTCCGTCGCAGTTTCCCACACGGGGAAGGACAATCATAATCGTGTTTAACTCATATCTGAGAGATTGGAGTTTGAACGATGTCACAGTCCAGCCCGTTTGCAACTCTACCAAGGGCACTTGTTCCCATTCCTCATTTGAAAAGTTGGGAAGTTAAATTCTACAATCTAAAAAAGAAACTAAACATAAAAACAAGTAAAACAAAAACTCATTTCATTTATATTCTATGATCAGTGAATTTTTGGTAAATATTTATAAAACTCAGAATGTTTTCCAAGTGCAGATTATTACAATTTTTATCAACAGGCAAATAAATTTTCTCAAATTTTTGCAGTTCAGTAAAATGTAGGTAATTAATTGACTTTTTTTCTCTAATCTTTCTTTTTCCTAATTGCTAACATTATCTTTCTTTTCTCTATTTCATATTTCATTAAATGGAGTTGTTTATTTAAAATATTTCCACTAAATAATGTCTCATATATTTCAGTTGGGTGAGTTGAGTAAAGGATTTATTGTATTTGCATTTTCCTATGCGATCATTCATGTCTCTACAGATGATTAAAATATTTAATTTGAGAATGTGAAAAACAAAGAAATTAAAGATCATTGTCGAAATGAGCTTTTCATTTCATTACTGACTTAATGGGACTGAAGGATAAGATTATCCTAGATTATCAAACTTGTTTCTTACTGTCTTTAACCCATTTCACTTTAAATTGACTAAATGACATTAAATGTCGTCTTGTGTCTTTCCATCACAAAAAGCTTATTTCATATATTCGTCGATTAAAAAGAAATAATACTGGTTACACTTGCCAATATTTAAAATCAGATTTTTCTCATCATATGTATATTATTGTGGTTTATGAAGAGAAGGAAAAGGAGAGGCTGAATATCAGATTCTTCTTTCTTTTCTTTCTTTAGTAATACGCTACATACATACTTAAATGTAATGTAGTTTCCATTTCTATTTTGAATTATAGAAACCATTTAAATGCAAATATAATCCACAAAACTAAACGATTCAGTATTTTTCAAAAATTTATTAACAGTTTCCTTTTGAAATATATGACTTTCTATAAACTACATTTCTTTATAACTCTTCCTTCTCTAAATTGATAGTTTTTTCTTGTTTTATCGATTGCAGATTTTTTTGCCCGAAGGATTTCTTCCATGCAGTATTTTCTTGGTTACCAGTATTTTCAAAGAAATCCCATTGGAAACAAATTAAAAGAATATCTACAGGACACACATTATATTCTTTTGAAGGAAATAGTCTTCTGTATTTTGCTTTTTTCATGTAAGGTATGGCGTATATGCAGATAAACACTGGAGAGAAATAATTTTTTTAATAAAACATGCAAACACGCATCAAAGAAAAGCCATTCTCTTGCAAAATATGCGGCACATCATTTTCCACTAAATCCGAGTTCGAAGTGCATATACAAACACATTCTGACGAGAAGTCATATACTTGTGAAATGAGTGGCTCTAGCTTTTCAACGAATTCGGGAGTTCAAGTGAATATGCAAAGACACAGAGGAGAGAAACGATATCTTTGCGAAATTTGTCACTCATCCTTTGCACTACAATCAGATTTAGTAAGGCATATAAGAACACACACTGGAGAGAGGCCATATTCATGTGAAATTTGTGAATCTTCCTTTTCCCGAAAATCAATCTTGGATGAGCATAGGCGAACTCACACTGGAGAGAGGCCATATTCCTGTGACATATGTGGCTCTTCCTTTTCCCGTAAATCAAGCTTGGATACGCATAGTCGAACACACAGAGGAGAGAGGCCATACTCCTGTGACATATGTGATTCTTCCTTTTCCCATAAATCAAGCTTGGATATTCATAGTCGAAGTCACACAGGTGAGAGACCATACTCCTGTGACATATGCAATTCTTCCTTTTCCCATAAATCAACCTTGAAAAGTCATAGTCGAATTCACACAGGTGAGAGACCATACACCTGTGACATATGTAACTCTTCCTTTTCCCGAAAATCACATTTGGATGATCATAGTCGAACACACACAGGAGAGAGGCCATATTCCTGTGACATATGTAACTCTTCCTTTTCCCGAAAATCACATTTGAACAGGCATATGAAAACACATATATGAGAAATGCCATATTCCCTTGAAGCTTTTTGCTCTCCATTTTCATGTACGTCAATTTTGACAGCGCTCATGAAAAATCACTCTGGATAAAAGAACACTTCTCCTAATTAACGGGATTATTCGTAATGAATTTTGTCAAAATTGCAGGTAAAATTTTCAGCAAGAGTACAGTTTGTAACAACAAGCTCTAAACATCGACATTATAATAGTGATATTTTAGTTAAACTTCATCACCACAAAGCGTACTTCACCGTCATTTGTCATTTTTGATTTACGTCGAATGCACATTATTCTGTGGTGTTCATACTATTAAATTATCTTTTTAAAAAGTCCAGAATTATTCATCGAATTTGTGATTTGTGGTAAAATCAGAATATAAAGAACTTACATTGGGAATAGCATAATATAAAAATCAATCCCCCCACTCGTTTTTTGGTCATGGAAGTCTTGATTTTTCTAATGGTTGCTATTCTCCATCTATGGTCCCTCAGTTATCGTGTTGACTAATCCACGGATAATTCTTTATCTAAAATAAATTAAAAAAAATAAAAACCAATCCTTAAAATAAAAACAAAACCCAAGAAAGCAACCAATATACGAACGTAATTAATTCGAGTTTTACAACAATTTCAAAGTCGTTAATAAAACTAATTTTTTAAAAGTTTAAATGTTTTTCTTTAATAGTAGTTTTATGTTTGTTGCGTTTTAAACTTAACTGAATCGAAAAGTTCACGCTTCCTCTCACATTTGTTGATGTTAATGATCAGACCTAAAGAAAAATATCGAGAGACGATCAGGGAGATTCATGCTGACAGCGTGACATGATGATGATGATAAAGAATATTACTATTTCTTATGAATATGTAGGACTTGTTCACTTTTAAACCGTCTGTCTAGACGCCGAACACAAGTACACGTAGATATTTCGAACAACACTGATTACCCTTCTGCTAACGTGTTCGTATGATCCACCACCCCCCACACACATATACATAAATAAATTCTCGAACATTGCTACTTTGTTTTATCTTTTCCGCATTTGTTTTGTTTTAAAATATTTGTTTAAACATTCTTTGAACATTAAAGGTACTCTCTTTTGTCTTTTAATAGTAGGGACGTTTTTCATGCCTGATCATATGTAGAGGGGTTTAATTACCACAGCAATTGGAATTTTTTTTCTTTTCCTCTTTTTTTTCCATTTTATACCCATCATGAACACAAAAAAAATAAAAAGTAAAAAATGAAAATAAAAAATGAAAAAAAAACCCCTAAAAAATTCACTTTAACGATTTTCAGTAAAACAAATCATTGAGGCTCGAAACACTGATTAAGAAATATTAATTCTTAAAAGATTTGAAAATTGTTTAATTGAAAGACAAAATTCGAAAAATTCTGTATTTCTTTTTCCATTGGCTAAAAAGAAAAAAATCCTCCATACAATTCCAGCGTTTTTCCGACTAAAAAAAGCAATCAAAATACTAAAAACCTTTCCCTGCATACCATTTAATTCCTATTGCCCGATTAACTATTATAACTATTATAACTTGATTTAGAAGAAATCAATTATTTATCATGTAAAATATGTCTATTGCTTATTTGTAAATAATTACAAACCGGTTTCTTGATTAATCTATCGATTATCGTGTAAAGTATGTATTCAACGTTTGTGAGTATTTACAAAAAATATGATGAGCTTCAATGCAGCAAATAGCAGCAGTATTTAGCGATACTGGCAATAGATGGACATTTGTTTAAGAATCTGCAGGAAAAAACTCTGTCAATGTCGTCATCGGGGGTGTAGGAATGCTTCTCAGTCTTTGTGTGCTATAATCAGTTAAGAGCATCGAGAAAATATAGACGAGAATTACGGTAGCTACGTTTAACGGCAACCCCAGCGAAACAATCATTTCAATCTGTAGTCCTGCTAATACTCCTGATGAAACGGACCTCATCCTCTGCTATAAGAAGTTATCCTTCCTTTGTTCGTAGTATCTCCAAACACAACGTTCTAATCATCGGTGGAGACAGGAATGCTCAAATAGGTAAAAATGAAAATAACGAATTTTTCTTGCATAGCTCGTCAAAGAGAAATAGGAAACATCTAACAGATTTCCCACTTGGAAATGGAATAAGATGACTTAATATTAAATTCCAGAAAAGGAAGCGAAAATGATGGACCTATGCTTACACAAATAATGCTAAAGCACAGATGAATTACATCCTCATAAGAAATGGATTAATAGCGCTTTGAATTGTGTGGCATTTTCCTCTTTTGAAAATGTGTCTTCCGATTACAGAATTGTCTCAGCAAAGATTAGTCTGAACCCACGCAACAATAAAACGCAAACAACAAAAACCACATACTATGACTGGTTCTTGCTTAACAATAGAGATATTAGAGATAAATATACGATAACTCCAAGAAATATTTTCGATGCTCTTCAGGAGATATTCTAAACACTTACTCCGAATGACGAAATTGAGAACTTGGTCCATACCCAAATGAAAGCAGTAGCAGAATGCATACCAAACTAAGAGCCAAAAATGGAGTTCCGTTGCCAACATTAGCAGTTAAGAAAAACAAGACAGCGTCAAAACAGCATCCCACTATAACAAAAGGAACCAAATTAATGTCAACGCTCAGAAACTCAAGAAGTCACAAAGCAAACTAATTAACGCATACCAAAAAGAACAAATAGAATACATTCAACAGATCAATCAAATTAGAAAATCAGAAGAAGATAGACAATCACGAATAGCGTTGCAGACAGTAAAGAAAAGCTGCCAGCAATAAGAACCAATGTACATGTGGATAGCACATTTCAAGAATCTGCGGGGAAATCTTAAAAAATTACAGATAAACCAATCACGAAAATTATTTATAATCAACTAGACATCAAACTAGGACAGTTTACCCAAGAAGAACTTGACGTTGTAGGAACATAAATTCAAAACAGGAAACCTGCCTGTCTTGATGAAATACCACCAAAAGTATGGAAGACAAGGAAATTTGAAAACTTATTGTTCCAATACAGCAACGCCGTATAAAACTAGAACACAATAGACAGATGGACAAAAGATTACATCTTCACTTTCCCCATGAAACGTGTCTTCGGAATTGCCAAGAACTACCAAGGCATAAACCCTTATTTCCATTGCGGCTAAAATTTGAAATGCTCTATTATTCAACCGCATCGTATCAAAAATTAAGAAAATTCATTGGAAGAATCAAAATGGTTTTCTGAGAAACCGATCCACCTCACAGATTTTGACAATGCGTCAAATATTAAGAGTTCGTGTAAAAAATCTCGAGGGGACACTCTAATTTGTAGATATCTCCAACACATTTAATTCCATATTCACTGAGAAAAGGAAGAGCAAATAATTCTAGCCTATGATCTCTCAAAAAAAACTGTCAGAGCCATAATGATGCTCTCGAAAAACACGAAAGTAAAAGTTTGCTCACCATGTGAAGACACAGACATTTTGACATTGCTGCTGATGTTCTACATGGGGATACATTAGCCACATATCTGTTCATAATCAGTCAAAATTACGTACTTCGTGCGTCGACAGATCTAATGAAATAAAATGGCTTTATACTAAGAAAAGCAAGAAGCAGGCGTTACTCCGCACAATCTACTACAGACGCAGACTACGCAGATGACATAGCGCCACGGGCAAATACACCTACCCAAGACAAATTCTTGCTGCGTACTCTGGAGCTGGTAGCAAGTGTATTGGCCTCTACATGAATGCATACAAAACGGAGTACATCTGTTTAATCAAAAACGAGATATCTCTAAACAAAATGGTAGTTCTCGGAAACTGGTGGACATGATCTTGGAAATCTCGTAGATTCCAGGGTCTCTTTGAAATATGTATTCTCTAAGTAAATTTTACCAGCAGTTTTCATCAAATTTTAAACGAAGATTCTCGTTCATCAGAAAAAGTTTATTTTTATCCTGTGCACAGCCAAACGTGACTTACTTATAATGAAGAGCTATAAACTTCATAAGAATGTGGCTTCTCTCATCAGTGCTTTTTCATATGCCTGTTCAAACTTGATTTGTGTGAAAAAAAAAGAGTTACACATTTTACAGTAATATGGCTTCTCTCTAGTGTGTTCCCTTGTGACGATTCAAAGTTGTTTTTTCTTTTTTGCAAAGGAAGAATAGCACATGTCACAGGAAAGACGCAAGACGTCATTTAATGTCATTCAGTCAATTTTAAGAGAAAAACGTTGAAGACTGTAAGAAATAAGTTTGATAATCTACAATTATCTTATCCTTTAGTTCCAGTAAAGTCAGAAATGAAACAGACATCATCGTTTCTACAATGAGCTATAATTTTCTTGTTCATAACATTCTCGAATTAAACGTTTTAATCATCAGTGGAGACGTGAATGATCGTAGAGGCAAATAAAAATGTAATAAAGTCTTTGCTGAACTCACCGAATAGAAATGAAGAATATATAACAGAGACCTTTTTTTTTTTCGAAAAGAGACTTGTATGTCTAAACAGTAAAAGACAAGAAAAGAAGGGAAAATTATGGACTTACATCTGCGCAGAAAGAAGAAATAAACAGATAAATCATCCCGTTATGACAGGTAATCACTTATTAAAAAGAAAATCAATGGACGGTAAGTGTAAGAAACAAAATTGCAACCACTGTACAACGATCGTCTCATGTTACAGTCACAATAAAGTCAGTGATGAAACGCACATCATCACATTCTAAAATGAATCTGACTTTTAATAAACGAATCCATTTATTGAAATTAAAGAAATCTGGCGATTTCTCCTTTGAATAGAGAAAGAAAGATCCTTTTTGTGCTATAAGGAAGAAGAAAGATTTGAGAAAAGAAGACAATTTTAAAATTTGACTGAAGTGAAGAAATTTGTGAAAATTTATTTATCTGTAGATAAAAATTGTAATAATTTGCACTTGGAAAACATTCTCACTTTTATGAATATTTACCAATAATTTACTAATAACTGAAGATAGATTAAAAGAGTTTTTAAATTACTTGTTTTTGTTTATTTATTTATTTATTTTTACTCTTTAGAAGTTATCTTCTCAACTTTTCAAATGAGAAATGGGGACAAGTCTCCTTGGTGGAATTGCAAATGACATGAATTGTGATGTGGTTTGAACTTTCTTCGACCTATTGCAATAAACATCGGATTAATACCCTTTGGAAAAGCTATGAATCTTTCTTTATCCCTCTCAGAAATGTTTTTATGTAAAGTTTTATTTTACACTTGAATTTACCTTTTGAGCATTTTAAATGAGGAATGGATTGAAGTCCCCTTGACGTAGTTTCAAACGTACTGGACTGTTACAGGGTTTGAACTCCAGTCACAGTATTACATTCAATTTCTGACGAATAACCTTGGAAAAAAAAGAATCTCTATCTACCACTCCCATATATGGATTAACAATTATTATTACTTTGCTTTCTCAGAAAGTGTTTTGACATTAAATAAACCACAATGGTTGAGATACTATTAAAAACGAAGAAATCAATAAGAAATATTACAAACACTTATATGTAGGAAATGGCAGACGGATAGAAAAATCCCACCCGACTTTTTCTCACAGAATTTTTCGGTAGGTTGTTCTCTTTGTTTCTTTAGTAATTCAAAGAAATCTCGAAGTCTATCGAGCAAGATACATTCAGAGTTAGTAACGTCAGAAAACGAAGGAGTGATATCTTGGTGGAAAACAAATATCGATATTTACTTAGGTAGTTCTTTTTTAGCATATAGCATTTTCACGAAAATAGCAATTTATGGATCAATGGGGAGGGTACATAATTATGTAAGTCTAAAGTAAAAACTCCATCTATTAGGAGTGTGAGGATATTTTTTTGAAGAAGATTGCGAACGAACTCTGATGGAAAAGTAGTCTTAAGTAACTAAGAAGCAAACTTTTTCTAAAAACCTTACACATGGACGCGGCAGGGTTAGCCGACCAGGACATTATTTCTGTGCGGACACTAAATGTTGTTTAGCAGACTTGCCAGGAACGATTGATGATAGGGACGGTTGGCGAGAGAGAATTTTTACTGACTATATGACTTAATAATGGTGATGATGATTTATTTTCCATAGGATCAGCTAAAGAATCCCATTGGCACAATCATATGAGGTGCTAGGGCTTGACATAAGCAGTCGATTGATCGGATCGGACCTCTCTGACTGTCTGTCTAGCCCAGTAAGGACAAAAGGGATGTGTTGATAGTGACTTGACTAGTTGGTTACCGTATCAAGACCTACACAGCTACAAGGGAATCGTTCTCAGGAATCGTGTATTGCCACCCACAGCTAACTAATTATCCCGTGGGAGGAGTTTTACCTCTCAACAGGAATGGAGTCACTGTATTCTACAGCCCAACCTGAATGGATGGAATCGCATTTGTGTAATCTTTTAGTCAAATACAAGAATATTTTATTGATCTCGATCGTTTGATTTTGGAGTGTTTGCAAGATGGCGACCGAGATGTTAGCTCCCATTTTTGAAAATATAAACAACTTAAAAACACAAGACGCAACTTCCAGTATTTTGTCATTTGTGTTATATATCAATAAGAAATAATGGTTTTCATAATACAAAATGTCAATTATTTGTCAACTCGACCGGCTCATTGGCTTACAAGGTAGAGTGTTCGCCAATGGTCCAGGAGACCAAGGTTCAATCCTAGGTCACGTCATACCAAAGACTTTAAAAATGGTACTTGATATCTCCTCGCTTAACTCTCAGCAATATAAGGTACGTATCAAGGGTAAAGTGGAACAATTCAGGGAAAAGAGAAGCGCCCTCTTTTACACCTCGGTGTAGAAGCTATTGAAAAGGGATCCTCCTGGTCGCCCTCGACTACGGTCGCCAACGTTACTTTTATTTGTCAACTGAGGTTAACAAGGTGAGTTCCACTACAAAAAATGATTTAATCTTTTCTTTCCTTTAATTTATATAGTATTGATTATTTTGATAAGGTTGAGGTTCTTTTTAATTTCAGGATTTGAGTCTGCGAATTTTCAGTTCGGTTTAATTTTTCTTGACCAATTTTAATCTCTGCATGTGTTGTTTCTCTTTTTCTATTTGTTCTCTTGGTTTTTTTTTCTTTTTACATATATATTTCCAGATATTTTTCCTTTTGTTACTCTTCTTCCACCTAAAATAAATCTATGATAGTTGATATACCATAACATTTAGGTGACTACCAATCTTCCTCCCACCCTAGTGCTTCCGTGTGTGTCTTTGTGTGCGTATATGTGTGTGTGTCAGTTTTTTTCTCTTTTATTACTCTTTTACCCTAAATAATCTATGATAGTTGCTGTGCCATGAATTTCAGCTGACTTCTAATTTTCCTCCCTGGGTAATTGTGTGTTGGGGAGGTGTTTATGTCTGTCTGTGTGTGTGTGTGTGTGTATATTTAAGTTATTTTGTGGGTTTGGATTTTTCTATGAAATCAGTTATAACATAAAAGAACAACACTTCCCTCTTAGAAGGTTATTAACATTAATATATTTTCAAATTTTAAGGATTCTTATGAAATTATTTTAGAAACAGATCCACTTGACCTATTCATGAGATCCAAACAAGTACAACTACTTAAGTCTGAATGGATCTAGGATTAATGGCAATGAACGGGTACTCCATATTTCCTAAACTATCAGAACCGGAGCCTCACCATCAGATGCATTTTATTGTCATATCCAGGACTCCATACAATCGTTAATGTCTGTACATGGTACCAGGATATTTGAAAAGATCAAAAAAGAAGAATCACATTCAACGGAAGAAGTTTTGTTTTATCCAGTGGGATTTTTCGTGTGCACCAGTAAACGTGACATATTTGAAAATAGAGAACTACAAATTAACAAGAATATGGTTTTTCTCATCTGTGCGTTTTCATATACCTGTTCAAATGAGATTTTTGGGAAAAGGAAGTCACATATTTAACGGGAATATGGCTTCTCTCTTGTGAGTGTTCTCCTATGATTATTCAAATTTGATTTTTGGGAAAAGGATGTGTCAAATATTTCAGAGGAGTATAGCTACTCTTGTGTGTGTGATCGCTTATGCTTATCCAAACGTGATTTTCGAGAAAAAGAAGCGTCACCACAGGACTATGGCTTCACTTCTCTGTGTGTTCGCATATGAATATTCAAATTTGATTTTACTGAAAAGGAGGAGTCACATATTTCACAGGAATATGGCTTCTATTCTGTGTGTGTTCGCATATGAATATTCAAATTTGATTTTACTAAGTAGGAAGAGTCACATATTTCACAAGAATATGGTTTCTCTCCTCTGTGTGTTCGCCTATATCCATCCAAATTTGATGTTAAGGAAAAAAAGAGTCTCATATTTCAAGGGAATATGTCTTCTATCCTGTGTCTGTTCGCCTATGCTTATCAAAAGTTGAATTTTGGGAAAAGGAAGAGTCCCATATTTCACAGAAATATGTCTTCTATCCTGTGTGTGTTTGCCTATGTCTATCAAAGTTGACTTTTGGGAAAAGAAGAAGTCACATATTTCACAGGAATATGGCTTCTATCCTGTGTGTGTTCGCCTATGCTTATCAAAAGTTGATTTTTGGGAAAAGGAAGCGTCTCATATTTCACAGGAATATGTCTTCTATACTGTGTCTGTTCCACTATGCTTATCCAAAGTTGATTTTTGGGAAAGGAAGCGCCACATATTTCACAGGAATATGGCTTCTATACTGTGTGTGTTCCCCTATGCTTATCTAAAGTGGATTTTTGGGAAAAGGAAGAGTCACATATTTCACAGGAATATGTCTTCTATCCTGTGTGTGTTCGCCTATGCTTATCCAAAGTTGATTTTTGGGAAAGAGGAGAGTCACATATTTCACAGGAATATGTCTTCTATCCTGTGTGTGTTCCCCAATGCTTATCCAAAGTTGATTTTTGGGAAAAGGAGGCGTCACATATTTCACAGGAATATGTCTTCTATCCTGTGTGTGTTCGCCTATGCTTATCAAAAGTGGATTTTTGATAAAAGGAAGAGTCACATATTTCACAAGAATATGTCTTCTATCCTGTGTGCGTTCGCCTATGTCTATCCAAAGTTGATTTTTGGGAAAAGGAAAAGTCACACTTCACAGGAATATGGCTTCTACCCTGTGTGTGTTCGCCTATGCTTATCAAAAGTTGATTTTTGGGAAAAGGAGGAGTCTCATATTTCACAGTAATATGTCTTCTATCCTGTGTGTGTTCGCCTATGCTTATCCAAAGTTGATTTTTGGGAAAAGGAAGAGTCACATATTTCACAGGAATATGTCTATCCTGTGTGTGTTCCCCAATGCTTATCCAAAGTTGATTTTTGGGAAAAGTAAGAGTCATATATTTCACAGGAATATGTCTTCTATCCTCTGTGTGTTCGCCTATGCTTATCCAAAGTGGATTTTTGGGAAAAGGAGGAGTCATATATTTCACAAGAATATGTCTTCTATCCTGTGTGTTCGCCTATGCTTATCCAAAGTTGATTTTTGTGAAAGAGAAGAGTCACATATTTCACAGGAATATGTCTTCTATCCTGTGTGTGTTCGCCTATGCTTGTCCAAAGTTGATTTTTGGGAAAAGGAGGAGTCTCATATTTCACAGGAATATGTCTTCTATCCTGTGTGCGTTCGCCTATGCTTATTCAAAGTTGATTTTTGGGATATGGAGGAGTCACATATTTCACAGGAATATGGCTTCTATCCTGTGTGCGTTCGCCTATGCTTATCTAAAGTTGATTTTTGGGAAAAGGAGGAGTCTCCTATTTCTCAGGAATATTGCTTCTATTCTCTGTGTGTTTACCTATGCTTATCCAAAGTTGATTTTTGGGAAAAGTAGGAGTCTCCTATTTCACAGGAATATTGCTTCTATCCTGTGTGCGTTCGCCTATGCTTATCCAAAGTTGATTTTTGGGAAAAGGAGGATTCTCATATTTCACAGGAATATGTCTTCTATCCTGTGTGTGTTCGCCTATGCTTATCAAAAGTTTATTTTTGGGTAAAGGAGGAGTCACATATTTCGCGGGAATATGGCTTCTATCCTGTGTGTTCACCTATGTCTATCCAAAGTTGATTTTGGGAAAAGGAAGAGTCACATATTTCAAAGGAATATGGCTTCTATCCTGTGTGTGTTCGCCTATGCTTATCCAAAGTTGATTTTTGGGAAAAGGAAGAGTCACATATTTCACAGGACTATGGCTTCTCTTCACTATGTGTTCGCCTATGAATATTCAAATTTGATTTTACTAAAAAGGAGGAGTCACATATTTCACAGGAATATGGCTTCTACCCTGTGTGTGTTCGCCTATGCTTATCCAAAGTTGATTTTTGGGAAAAGGAGGAGTCACATATTTCACAGGAATATGTCTTCTCTCCTCTGTGTGTTCGCCTATGAATACCCAAAGCTGATTTTACTGAAAAGGAAGAGTCACATATTTTACAGGAATAAGGCTTCTCTCTTATGTGAATTCGCCTATGAATATTTAAACTTGATTTTACTGAAAAGGCGGAGTCACATATGTCAAAGGTATATGGCTTCTCTCCTCTGTGTGTTCGCATATGAATATTCAAATTTGATTTTACTGAAAAGGCGGAGTCACATATTTCACAGGAATATGGCTTCTCTCCTGTGTGTGTTCGCCAATGAATATATAATGCTGATTTTACTGGAAAGGAGGAGTCACATATTTCACAGGAATATGGCTTCTCTCCTGTGTGCGTTCGCATATGAATATTCAAATGTGATTTTTGGGAAAAGGGGGAGTCACATATTTCACAAGAATATGGCTTCTCTCCACTGTGTGTTCGCCTATGTCTATCTAAATGTGATTTTTGGGAAAAGAAAGAATCACATATTTTACAAGAATATGGCTTCTCTCCTGTGTGTCTCCGCCTATGATTATCTAAATTTGTTTTTCGGGAAAAGGAAGAGTTACATATTTCACAGGAATATGGCCTCTCTCCAGTGTGTATTCTTATATGCTTCTCTAAATCTGATTGTCCTGAAAAGGAAGAGGAACAAATTTCACAAATATGTTGTTTCTCTCTTTTGAGTCCTTTCATATCCACTTGAACTCGGGAATTGGATGTAAAGCTTGAGCCACACGATTCACAATTCCCTGCAAAATTTGTTTGTATATGAACTTCGGATTCCATCATAGTTGAAAACGATGAGCCGCATATTTTACAAGACAATGGCTTTGCTTTGATGTTTTTGGCATATTTCGTTAGAATTTCTCACCCGGATAAGAAGACCAAGCGATTTTACAAAATATTTCTCACCAGCATTTATCTGCATACACGCCACCAAACTATGAAAAAACAAAAACAAAAAAAACAAAAAAAAAATAACAGTCCTTCCTTCCTTCCAAAGAATATAATTTATCCCTGTAGATATTCACATATTCGTTTCCAATAGGGTTTCTTTGAAAATCCCGCTCTTCAAGAAAATACGGTATCCAAAGTCAAGATATTCTTCACGTTAAAATCTGTAATAGATAAAACAAGAGAAAGCTATCAATTAAGAGTTGGAAAAATAAGAAAGAAATGCAGTTCATAGAAGTCATTTTAGTTTGTATATTTGTGTATTAAATTTGAATTGAAATGGGTACTGTTACTCAAAATCGAAAAGGAAACTAACTACATATAAGTTTGCATGGAGCGTATTACAAAAGAAAGAGAAATCCGATATAGAGTCTCTCTTTTTCCTTCTGTGGATGATGCTCCGATGAAAACCTGCAATTCAGTTATACCATGTTTTATATATATATATATATATATATATATATATATATATATAGTGATTTTACAACGAAAATTCAATTTTCAAATGAAATTAAAACCTTGGGTAGGATTATTTACAGACCCCCATACTAGAGTAAAATATTCAGCCTAAGTAAAAAACGAAGGCCCCCACCCGACACAAAAAAAGGGTAGAAACGAATACCTAGATGAGCCTCCTCCTTCCCTCTCCATTCCAAGCAGTAGCCCAACCAACTTCTGTTTAAGTCCATGAAATCACATAAGACAAAACATGATAAACCAAGCTAGGAAAGAAGGACCATGTTCCACCCAAAGACAAAAGTCAAAAACTGGTCAGTAAAATCATATTACTGTTCACTGTACTATCATTTAAAATGCATGAAGGATTTTATTTAAAAATTTTATTTTCTTTGTAACATTACTGCAGTACAATATCTGTGTCTTCTATGTAAAGGCAATTTTACCGTAAATCCAAATTGATATTCAACCTGGTCAAAGAAACTAACACTATTAGAAGCCAAGAACCTAGCAAACGTTAAAGACAATGCCTATAAGGATCGATTAGTTCGATCGAGGAACTACTGCTGCTCATCTATGAGAGTGGCTTCTGTAGATGAGAATAAAAACAGCCATTGAAAGATAATCATACCATGACCCACACTCGAACCAAATTTCCAAACTGCATTGCTCTTTATGCGGGTAAAAATGGGGCACTTCCTGCTGAGTTTAGAGTCCTAGCTTCAGTGTTAAAAAATTAGCTACAAAGCTTAAACAACAATTACTAAAATGCAAAAACACAATACAAATACCAACATTTAACGTCAGAACCTTAAATAGAATGGGACAACTACCGGAGCTTATTGCATCTGCCATAGATTATAACATTGACATAATATGCATCCAAGAACACAGATACACATAGCGAAGATATTAAATATCAAAATAACGGCATTGGATGGACGCTAGCCACTGCATCACCATGGAAAGACTCTGTCAATGCCATCATAGGAGGAGTAGGTATACTTATAGAACCACGAGCCCTAAAATTGCTAAATAGCAAAGACAAAATACACCCAAGGATAATGGTAGCTACTTATAAAGGAAACCTCAGTGCAACAATTTTCTCCTGCTACCGCCCTATCAATGTTAGTGAAGACACTGAACTCATCGCCTTCTACGTTGAGCTCTCCTCTCTTGTTCGTAGCATCCCTAAACAACGTTCACGTCATGGGCGGAGACATGAATGCCCAAATAGGGTAAAACGGAAACCACAAATACAGCCAACACAACTCGTCAAACAGAAATGGACAACATCTAACAAATTTCACGATAGAAAATACACTAACAATCCTCAGTACAAAAAAGGGAGAGAAAACAAAGGAGCGACTCATACGCAAACAATATCTATGCACAGATAGACAACGTCTTTATAACAAGAAATGGAAAAATAGCGCAGTGAATTGCGAAGCTTACTCCTCATTCGCGGGTGTGTCCTCCGATCACCGAATTGTCTCGGCAAAAATACGACTGACACGACGAAGGAATACCACCCGAACAACGACCACCATACACTATGACTTGGCCCTTCCTAATAACAAGGATATTAGAGATAAATTTGAGATAGCATTAAAAAACAAATTCGGTTCATTACAGGAGAAAACAGAAACACTTACACTGAATGACGAATATAAGAATTTCATCAACGCCCATAAAAGCAGCAGCAAAATTCATACCAACAAAACATAGAACTAAATCTAGAGTCCCATGGGAGACATTAACTGTTAGAGAAAAACGTGCAGACGTGAAAACTGCCTCCATATGCAATAGGAAGAAGCCAATGAACTCAAATGCCCTGAAACTAAAAAAAAAGAAAACAAAATGAATAAGCCAACATATACCTAAAAGAACAGAGAGAATACATACAAATCAGATAGATAATATTAGAGACTCAGTGGAAGACAGACAATCTAGGATAGCATGGCAAGCGAAAACGAAGTGATCAGAAAGAAGAGTACTGCCAAAGCTAAACTGAAAGCTACCAACCAACACGGACGAATAAACTGTGGAAACAGCATTCTGAAAATCTGCTAGGAAACCCACCGAAAGTTACACATGAACCAATCACGATAATTATTAGTTAGCAATTAGACATCAAACTAGGACTGTTTACTCTTGAAGAACTCGACTCAGTACTTAGAAAAAATTAAAGATAGAAAAGCCACAGGACTTGATGAAATTCCCCCAGAAGTATGGAAGACCAGGCAATTCGACAACATACTGCTTTGACACCGCAACACAGTTTATAATCAAAACGAAATTAATATTCAACAGTTCAACAGATATATAAAGGGATGAATCATCCTTTCCCCCACAAAAAAACGACTTCGGATTAGCAAAGAACTACCGAGGTATAACACTTACATCCATAGCAGCAAAAATATACAATATTCTACTACGCAACCGCATACAACCCAAAATTGACAACATTCTTAGGAAGAAATAAAATGGCCTTCGGATAAATAGATCTATGACATCACAAATATTGACTATCCATAGAATCCTTGAAAGAATCGACTCACATACGGCCTTACAAAAGAAACCGTTTCAGGCATCATGATTCTCTACAGAAACACCGAAGCGAAAGTGCATTCTCCGGATGGAGACACAAAGTAGCCATTGTAGCAGGAGCACTGCAAGGAGACACACTAGCCCTATACCTATTCATCATCTGTCTAGACTACGTGCTTAGAACATCGATTGATAAAACCAAAGAAAACGGTTTCAAGCTGACAAAGAAAAGCAGCAGAAGGTACCCAGGAAAAACAATTACTGACGCCGACTACGCCGATGACATAGCTATTCTGGTAAATGCACCCCCCAAGCCGAAACCCAAGCGCATAGTCTGGAACAAGCTGCTGCAGGCTTCAGCCTCATGTCAATGCACACTAAACGAAATATATGTGCTTTAATCAAACAGGTGATATTTCCACACTAAACGGTAGCTCTAAAACTAGTTGACAAGTTCACCTACCTAGGAAGCAGTGTCTCATCAAGCGAGACGGACATCCACACGCAACTAGGCAAGGAATAGACAGCTATCAATAGAAAATCGATCATATGGAAGTCAGAGCTGACCAATAAAATGAAGCGCAGTTTCTTCCAAGCAGTGGTCGTGTCGATACTGCTATATGGATGCACTACAAGGACGCTAACAAGACGAATGGAGAGAAATCTTGACGACAACTACACAAGAATGCTGCGAGCATTACTGAACAAGTCCAGGAGGCAACACCCCACAAATCAGTAGGTATACGGCCACCTACCCCCAATCACGAAAACTATAAAAGTTAGACGAACCCGATATGCAGGACACTGCTGGAGAAGTAGGGACGAGCTTATAACTGATTTTCTCCTATGGACCCCTTCACATGGCCGAGCAAAGCAGGGTGACCTGCTCGAACTTACATACAGCAGGTCTGTGAGGATACGGGGTGTAGCCCTGATGACCTACCGGAAGCGATGAACGATAGGGTGTAGTGGCGAGATAGGGTCAGGAATATCTGTGCTGATGGCATGACAAGAAGATGATGATCATGTTTTATCTAATATTTCAGGAACATCACATTTTGTTATCGATAAATAAATAGTTTAATAATTGGTATCTATAATATGAATCAAGCTAAAAAAAGATTACAGTTATAACAAATAGTGATAAATGAGATTGAACATTGATCCATTTTCATATGAGTCCGTCATCTGATTATAAGCAGATGCCCAAGATTGACTTATTTTGAACAATGGCGGCTATTTTGGTTTTAACGTGGGTACCGTACTTTTCTGAGAGAACGGGTTCTGGAGAACAAGTACACCAAATTTGGTGCTTGTACCACCAAGTAAAAGAATAATTCAATAATTTACAGCAACATACCAGATTTCATAGCGTTTACAGCTGATGAATTGAGGTTCAATGAAGTATCAGTTGTCTCGACCAAAGTGTAGCTTTCAAGCAGGTTCGACGGTTGAAGCCAGCAGTATTGTTTTCGTATTTATTGAATTCTTGATAGAAAAATCTTTTTATTCAAATTACCAAAATTAAGAAGCGAGACGTTTTTCCTTTTAGAATGGAATTTAGAATATCTTCTTTAAGAATGATGTTGTTGTTTGAATTAAAAATGAAAAATTGTTCCATTTCTGTTTTTATTTTTATTTTTAATCAACCTTTCCTTTCTTAATGAGACTACACAAAAAACGAAAAGAGGAACGTTTTGACATCCAAACAAACTCACATCCACAAGAAATGGCTAATTAATCCATTTTAATCATATAAGTCCCTTGAAATTTCAAAAATGTTGAATTGATTGACAATTTTGTTCTTCCCAACATTTTTTGACCATATTAATTTTTGTAGTTTAATCATTTAATGATGTGGTTAACAAAGGAAAAAAAATCGGGTTAAACGTTTTTGTTAATAGTTTAAAATTAACATAAAAAATGATAATTTTGGTTTGTTTATTTAATGGCAGATCAACCACTGTAGCTTATTTAATGCAAAAGCCATCCTTCTAAAAGAACAGTAGTGGTACAATTTTTACCCATAGCAGGGAGGAAAGGGAGGTTCATACCTTTCCCAAGAATATTTGTCCGAAAGTGGACAGAAAAGCGAAATCGAAACTCGAACTCACTTACTACGAACCTACAGTTCATTGATTAACCATTACACCACGAGGACACCACCTCAAACGATTTTGACTTATTAGATATATGTATTTTATGCTTCATAGAATTTTTAGTCTGCGTTCTTATTGGACGATACGTTTTACGGAGGCCCGCACGAGAAATAAAGACAAAGGCTAAAGAGAGACTTATGTTTTGAAGGGAATATATTACTATAAAACCATGAATGATAACGCATTTGATCATCCATACTTTAAAAAGAAAATATTCATGGCAATTTTTATTAAACATTCATTGCTTAAACTTACCGACTAGAAAAAGAACAAAATATTTTAATCATTTTCAACACTATTGTCTGAAAAATATTCCAGATCAAAATATAATTTCTATCCTACACGACTATCACGAATAGTTGCAGAAAGACAGAGAGACAGAGAGACGGAGACATAGAAACAGAGAGAGGCCGTGAAATCTCCTTTGAAAAGAGATTCGAACCCTGTACTTGATTTGCCGAAGGAAGATATTTTTACATACGTGATTTATTTGATCGAATATCTTTCTTTTCTTCGCGATTCGTCGAATAATATTCTAAGAATCATTTGACTGTATTTTTAATTAAAGATTGTTTCCATTTTAATATTTCACATCTTATTGGGGATTTATTTTTGTAAATAAGTAGTAAATAAGTAAATTCGTACGTAGTTATGGATTCCATAGCATGATATACGTGCATTTTGGTGATTGGACTACTAGGCTAAGTTGGAGCGAGGGAGAATATTCAGTCGATTCCCCACTCCCATCAAAAATAATATTAGCCTTAGAATATTCAATGATATACTAACAGTGAGTAAACGGAAATAAAGATGAGTTCATTTACATATTAGAAAGATTTACTCTATACATGATATGCCTAAAATAAGTAGAAAAACAGTAAAAAGTATTTATTGATTGAGTGCAGAACAATAAATGATTAATGTAATATGACCGGGCAAGAGACATGTCTCTACAATTTAAAGAAAAGCGACAAAAAAGAACGTCTCTACTGTTCAAAGAACAGAGACAAAATTAGAACGAGGAAGAATTTCTCGGCTGCACATGTGATTCTCAGATGTCTAATAGACAAGCCGCCTTTTTAAGAGTGACAATGAATAATTGTCACCCTGTGGCATATCAAAATCGTTTAGGAATGAGAAGTTATGTCAAAATGGATTATGAAAACACATATTCTGACACAATACCGAACACAACAGAAGAAAAATATGATAAATACATTCTTATAAACAAGAACACTTAAAACAATATACATATCTATTGGATTAAGATGGAAGAATACACAAACATTTCCCAACAGCTATAAATATATGCATATTGTTCTATGAAAAAGCAGTATATAGAAGGGGTACAAAATATGAATAAAAAGCTTTCCTAATGAGGGAATATAAAATGGCCTTGTGGCTTTAAATTTCCTTGGTAAGGACCAAGACCCGTCTCACCTGTTCAAAGAAGAGAAATAAAAGTGGTAGAGACTGAGTTTTATTGGAGTATCGTGTGACACTCTTGAGACATCCGACTGATATGACTATTCTGTCGGGGCAATAATTATTTATTTTCTCCTTCCTAGCTCAAACGAGTAAGGCCTGTGTCATGATTTCACGTCATAAATTTACACTTATTTTTGCATGTCATAATTTTGTAGCCGGGCCGATATGTCGATCACGCAATCTTTTGTAAAGGGAAAGTGATATGATACAAAACTAGGCAACGATGACAACGACAAGAGAATAAATTTGAAATGCCAACTTTTTAATGGTTAATCGTACAAACGAATGTTGTTTGATAGCCTGGTGATGGAGCAAGGTTGTAGCTTGAAAGGCTAGGTTATGGGGTTAGTCTTGCGGGAGTGACTGTTTTACCTTCAGAAAAAAGGTTGCTGATTTTTCTGAAGAAGTTGATATGTTGAAACGCCGGAATCAGCGCTGCTGCTTATCTCGAGACGTCTGCGTACCAAGGCAGAGGAATCATCGTGTCTCGGGGTGCTGATAGGTCTTACTACCCTGGAAAGGACTGTCGGTAAAAGGACTAGAGGTAGTCTCTAAAGGATTATGAATACTTCCGATGAAATTAAGATGAGTCGATTCCTTGAGATGGCCTTATAGCAGACTAGTGAAATTAGAGAAGCCAGGAGAAAGTAAGATAATTTTTGCCTTTGGATGACTCTAGACAAGACTCACGAAAGCAGAGAAAAGGTGAGAAACTCAGATATTACGATCTCTAAGGGAAGTTACTTGCTCGGATATTTCCGTATTTTAAACAAGGATGTCCAATATCAGTAGCCAGTGAACTACAATAAGGCCCTACTCTTCGATAATTGATCGTATTAATTAACTCACACTTTTAAATAGCTTAGGGAAGTGACCAATTCGTATCTTTTTGTTTGTTAAACAATGATATCCAACGTCAGTAGCCGGTGGGCTACGGTAAGGCCCTCCACTTTTATAATTGATCGTATCAATTAAGGTGACCTGTTTGGATCTATTTAGCTGGAGTAGCTATTGCACCTGTTCTGGTAGTGTATGGTGTTAGGTTCGTGTTGGGACAGGATTATTATTTTTTTTTTATTGATATAATCGATGGCGATGGTATCTGTGCATCTGTCATGCCTAATCGTGATGTGTTTATCGTATTGGAAGAAAATGTGGAATAAACGTAGGTGGATGTTGTCAATTGGTGTGCTGTCTCCTACAACGCCCCGGAAAGAAAAACACACAGTCGTGTAACAGTATATAGGAACGTAAGTTTGTGGGTGTCATTAGGGTTACATTCAGTTTTTTTTTGTTTTCCTTTTTGCCTGGGGTGACGGTAAGGAAGTTATATCCAATTTATTTTTGTTTATTTTTCTTTAAAGGAGTCAGGGTTAGCATATTATATTCAATAATTTATTTCAGAAGCCTATATTCAATTTGTTTTTATTTTAACCCAAAACTGGAGATGTAAGGATCTGCGATGATCTATTCAACTAAGCAATTTTGGGAGAGATCCGGCCGATGAAAAAAGTTGATGAAAAGTTGGCCAAATGTAAAGACAGCAAAATATTTATGAAAAACAAGGATTTGGACAAATCCTGCTGGATAAAGAATATAGACTTGTCACGAAGTGACACCGTTCGGTCAGTATATTTTTTAACCATTTTCCATTTGGAATTAGTTCCCCACCGAAAATCTTCCATCTCACGATGTTAAGAATTCTAAATGGACTGGAAGAAAAATTATTTAATATCGATGACATCTTTCAACATATTTCCAGCCAAAACCAGTACAAACGATGTGAATTAGAAGGACAATTTCCCAACTATAAACTGGTTTTTCTAGTCACAGAAAATATAATTCAAAATCATTCGTAGATCTTTCGAGCTTTACTTAAAGTGATAAGTATCTTCTAATTGATTCTTACTCCAGCAGATCACTCACAGGTCCCTCACTGTTTTTTGAGATAGGTGTCTTCTTTCTCTTTCACCACAAAATTACTCATACATTTCCAGAGAAGTTATATCTCAATTGTCTAACGGAGAAAGGAAACATTAATTATAATAAAAAAATCAAACTATTTTTAATTTTAATCTAAATAACAAGTTAATCGTTAAACTAGATATTCTAAATTGAATTTATAATGAAAAAAATTCTCACTTTTTAATTTTTGTATTACATTATAAAAAGAAGTCAATAAATACGAAAACAATAATGCTGGCTTAATCTGACAAACCTGCTTGAAACCATATTTTTGACGGACAACCTATTCTACATTGAACCTCAGTTTTCGTATATTACGTACTTGTAAGTAAATTTTATTAACTATTCAATAATGTATATTTCGTGTTAAATATTGTGTATAACTAATTCTATATTATCGCTGTCAATTTTCGTTGTTCCGTTGTAAAATCATTTACTGATCTTTCATTGTTTATGTTGATCGTCTCTGAAAAGAGCAAACAAGTTATTAAATTTGTTGTCATTTTTATCGACCGAAACAAATTTGAATGTCCTCATATAAAATAACTCATCCTGTCTAAATTTACTTTACTAGCTGAAAAGACACGGGGTGCAATTACTTCGTAGCACTTCAGAAAATCTCCTCCCCTCAACGTTTTTAAACTCTTTACAGTTTTAAAGTTTTGTCAATTGAGACATATGTGACCAAGTAGCCACTCCATGAGAAAATTTCAGCCAGAGATTTTTTGTTTTCTTTTTTGGTAAAACTTGAAATATTTTAGAATAAGAACTAGATGAATAATTATCAATATTTGTCTTCCGTCCATGAGAAAAGCAAATGGAAAAAATTCCATCAATCCTCCCCGAAATTTCGCTATAATTTTCTCCACCCCCCCCACTCCAAAGCCAATGAAGAAGTCTTGGTCTTTAATTAACGAGATTACTTTTATTGTTCAATGATTTAAAAAGAATCGACTCCCATTAACTTCTGCGGGAAGGAAATGATCTTGGTAAATCGAAACGTTAATAGGTTTAATTGACGAAGCTTTTGACATAAGAAGTTTCGGTTAGAAAATATTGGTAATTTTAACATAATAACGAAATTAAATTCATAATTAGCACTTGTTCTACAATTATTTTTTAAGTGATATTTACAGTAATTTAGAAAGATAGTGTTATATAACTAGTTATATTATTTGGGGGGGATTTTTGTGGCATTACTTAGTTAAAGTATAAAAAAGAAAGAATCAAATAAATAAAATCAAGATCTGTTTTTTCCACTTATCGAGTGGAAAGCCCACCCATCCAGGAACTTAGCAACATTATGAAAAGATCAATCAAGAGGCCCAACTCATGCTCCCTTCTACCGTATCTGTTTCTGGTTCTCTCCCGAGTCTCTCTCTGACTGACGATGCACGGTTCGACCCTTATCTTTTTTCATCGCGGGTTAGCGTGATGGCTGCTACACTCCCACCCTGACCTCTCGATCGAACATAATGCTGGGCAGGAGTGGCCTTTTGGTCCACGTAATCGTTAAAAGCGGGGCGTGCATCACAGTGTCCACCTCTTAATCGTCCGACTAGCAAGCGGTTAAATTTTCGGGAGTACCACTGCCGCAATCTATTGATAGCTCGTCGCCAGACGACTCATTACTTTTAGCGGTCGCTGAATGTCCCATCTCCAAAGCAGGGTGGAGATCAGATACGCGACGTGGGATTCCATCGACCAGGACAAATTGTTGACTGACCACATGATTCACTTGCCCACGCTTGAAGCTGATGGTACATCGATTATCTAAGGGTTTCATCCAGACGGGATCCCACACATCAAATGACCCGCAAACGTCTGTGTCAATTGCCTTTGCTCAAATCCAGTTCGTGTAGAAACAGTGATGCACAGCTTCCTAGCAGCGATCCTCTTGATGCTACGATGACTAATTTCTGTGATACTGTTATCTAATGGTACATACGCGCATTGCAGACACCGTCGGACCTCAATTCGTGCAGACATTGGCTTACTTGCTGGTTGCAAAAGGCGGTGTCGTTGTTGGCCAAAATCTCCTCCGGTGTTCTTCGTTCGTAAAAGACGAACGATAGCTGTCGATGAACGCTTACCGGATCTTTCTGTGCTAATGGTCACCAAATTGCATAACGGGTGTGTCTACAGTCGATGAGGATAAGAACGTGTTTGCCACCATAATGGATGACATCCATTCCAAACCTTTGCCACGCATCACTTGCTTCCAGTCGTCCTTTTTTCACCCAGCTTCACGGCAACCAACCATTTGTGGAGCACTCATGTCACCGGGTCGGAAAGGTTGCTGGACGACGTGACCAGTTTTACGCTGACTGTCAGATTATACTCTGAGACGAGAGTCTTTAAGGTGCTCAGCCTTCGCCTTATCAGCATCTCGCTTGCTGCCTTGGTGCGTATTCTTGCATTTCCAGTCAACTGTGGCACAGTATCTGTGATGGTTAATTATTTTATTTCCTGGTTTGATTAGGCCACGAGTTTTTCAGTTAGCTGTTAAGTTAGCTAAAATCTTTGAGTGGAAAAATAAGTCAAATTGGAAAGTTTAAGCGAGTACGTAACGTTCAACACAGGAAGGCCAAAGTGAAAACAAAATGGATTCATATCTTGTCTGTGACAGGTTTGATTGGAGAAATAAAAACAGTGAATTTTGGACGCGTGAAAGATGATCCAATAATTTAGCAAGATCACATCACCCCCACCGATATCCTGATTTTAAATATATAAAAATTAGCGAATTTTGAAAAAGTAATCAGTTAGAATTTTGCACTCAGAAAGTTCTATCGAGCTGGGAGGCGTGTCTCTTTTTATCTATTCATAGACCCTTACAGATTCTCTCTCTCTCTCTTTCTCTCTCTCTCTCTCGTCCCACTGTTTGCAGTCTGAACATTGAACAATAAATAATTGTTAATTGTTGATGGAGAATTCTTCTTGTTTTTGAGTTGCCAACAGCCAGGTTGTTTTGTTCCAACGGAACTCCCCAACCGTCAGAAGAAGTTCCGGATGGATTGTGTCTTTGTTTGTCGATGGATCTTTCAAACACAGTGTGGGCACATACAGTACTGATAAAAGAACTATTCGAAAATGCATTTGTCACTGTTACCAGGATTCGACCCTCAAAATCCGTGACACAGCCAGACGCAGGATTCTGCAGTAAAAACCCACGATGCAGCCATAAATAGGATTCGACCCTGAAAACCCACGGCCAAGTGATGGTACTACATTTGTTACCGTGCAATTATATTAAGCACGTTGTAGTATTATGTTTGTTGCTGTGACCAGCATAGTACCACATTTGCTACTCTGCCCAAGACAAGGGCCCAGACGGTGAAAAAGGCATTGTACCGCAGACCTCGTCGGACACCCAGTGGTTGACACAAAGCGTATTTGTGCGCATGTGAAACTTCTTTCCTGCCACTGTAGTGCTAGTTTGACGCCATTCACTACAGCGTTCAACTTGGGAAGATTGATGTACTGTGCATTGTTCGCGGACTGCAACCAACATGCATCTTCAAACACGACCCCGTCCTTCTCCAACAAGAATCCGATATGTTCATTTCTTCCCAATTGACACACCACTCTCGTTTAGCGGGGTCCACGTGTGTCGCTCTTTCAACACTTTCTTCAATCATTCGTGTGAGGAGAGTATCAGTGGTCGTCCCATCCTGAGGTTACCGCATTCGCCCTGCGTTTTATTACACCCACCGCGGCACGAATCCAACCACACACTGGCAAGTGGCCGCAAGTTTTGCGTATAGGAAAATATCCTCCTTGTGAGAAATTCCGGAATGCCCCGTCTCCATCGGAGGGTGTCTTCCTCTCCCCTGACGTCCAGGACCAGTATACGTGCTCTGTCTTCAAAACTCTCTGGATCCTTGCAACCCAGGTCAAACTGCCAATTTCGCTTGGATTTGCGACTCTGGATTGACATCGACGTACACCGTCTTCACTGTTTTTACCGTCTCTTCTTGTGACAACACAGCACTAATGACGGTTTTCAAGATTTGCGACTCGACACTCAAGCCGAAACCCAGTCAAGTCAGCACTTTTTGCTACGAAACACCACCATCTGAAACGGCCATAAAGGCTGATCTGATAAAGACCTATCTGCATCTGTGTACTTATGCTCAACTGAATTGTTTGAAATAGAACTCTTTATTTGTATAAAAATGGGTTTGTCATTAAATAACCTACAAAGGTTGATATATCATAAAACCCAAACGAAATAAACAAACATTAGATCCAGCTATATTACATTTGATTTTTTCTGGGGGCATTCCTGAAATTTGCTCGCACATAAATCGGCATCGGCCGTGTCAGCCTCAGTGTATTGCTTGAGCTCACGGTAATCCATGACTGTTCGTACTTTCGACTTCTTCTGTTGTTAATTGTCATTACAGGGATCAGACCTCTGGGAAGTCCAAGCTTTTGGTCGGAGTACGGGATCAACCAGCCATCTTTGATCCAAGTGTCAAGCTCCAGTTCGTTTGCGATCCTAACTTTTGTGGCTACGGTGTACTCTGTGACGCAATCCGTAACTTGATTTGCTCCTCATCATTCGTCTGTTTATAGTCCAATTCCTCAGGCGTCGAATGAACTCTACCAGGAATTACATAGCTCTAGCTCGTGTGATGAGGACAACACCCAGTGCCTTGACAGCTTCTTTTGTTTTTGCAATCCTTAGCGATGTGACCAATCCGTCCATAACGGAAGCAATTCCCTTTGGTTTGTTGGTCCAGCCTGGAGGAATTTGTATTGCCATTTGTATTGCCACTCCGCGCGGCTTCCCAAGTTCTGCTTCATCCCTGACGATGGCCTGGGCACGCTCTTGTAACTGCTCAATCGGCGTTTAATCGATGCTCGTGGACGCCCTGAGATGTTTCTCCAGCCGAGCCAGGAGTCCTGTCAAGGAAAACATATAGAAAAGTCCGTATAAGTAATCCTCCAAACTGAACTGTCAGCCTCTTTAGTGCCACAAAGAAGACATCCACTGTCTCACCTGCCATTAATGTCCAGGTTGTAAAGCGTTCTTACGCTAAGCAATGGTCCATCGCAAAGGTATTGTACTGTGCTGCCTTCATCAGCCCAACATCTGCCTTTTCTATACACATGCAACGTGTCAGCTCCGCCCTCCCGACCAATTCTACCACAGACGTGAAGCCATCGAACTCGCATTTTACTAAAAGAATACCTAAGATAATTCGTTTTGTTGGCTGGGGTGGTGGAGTATTGTTACTGCACCTCTATAGCGGGGTAAAACTCCTTCAACAGGGCCACCTGTTGACCATGTGTGGAGACTTGTAATAGTTGAGGAAGTGATTCGCCTTGTCGACTGGAGTGGTAGAATACGGTGACTACACGTCTGCAGAGAGGAAAAAACCCTCATCATGGCCCCCTGTCAGCCGAACATGGCAACCCCTAATGCTTGTGGATGTGGTTCTGAGGTTGAGTAGTCCTTGACACAGAAATCAAGTGATGAAGTGACGAGCAACACCCAACTCCGGTCCTTACTGGGCTAGACGGGTGGTCGGTGATGTCCGATATGCTCAATCGGCTGTTCATGTCAAACCTAATCACCAAATATGATTGTGCCCATAATATTCTTCTCTTGATTTTATGGAAAAAAGATCATCGTCATCATTAAATCGCATTAAAAGTACAGAGTTCCTTGATTCTATCTCTTCATCAGTCCCTATCATCAATCGTTCCCAGCAGTTCATCCCAACAAGATCCACTATCTGCATGAAGCTGACGTCAGTAAGTTCTTGCTGTTCAGCCAACACTGCTAAGTCCATGTGAATGTTCCATACAAGAAATTCGCTTCCGAGTTTATCTTTTTTCTTACATCTTTGTCTGCATCTGTTATCCGATTTACTTATATGGTTTGTGAGATGAGAGGTAAGTGGCTGTAAAACTGCAGATTCTCTAGTTTCCGTCTACCTTTTTTCTCAGAATAATTTGTTAACGTTTTAATACGGTTGAGAAGCACAGCAATATAAACCTAAGTAGCTATAATAGTGAGGGTTATGCTTCTATAGTTCATAGTGATTCCGAGGACAGATTTTTGAAAAAGGTAAGGATACAAATCTTTGTTAATTTTTCTGATGTTTTGTTTGGTTTTATGGCATATCAACTATTCTAGGTTATTTAATGCCAAATCAGGTATATACATATATATTAGACATATATGATTTGTCACTAATAATTCAATTAAGCATCAATCTTTTGTTAACACATAGTTAAATTATCAAACAATTCTTTATCGAACAATTCAATTCTCTGTATCACGAACTATTCAATTAAATATCAGTTCTAATTTTAACTATTCAATTTAGCAGGTGTATAACATTTTCCCCAAAGCTTACAATCAGATTATTTAATATCATATCATATCGTATCAGAATAAAAAAAACAACCACTTACAGAACTCTCAGTGAGAAACTAATCGATTTGGAACCAAATAATTGGCTATATTTTCCCGCTCAAGCAAAACCAACCTCTAAAAAATGAAATCTTCTACAAAATAACCGTAACATTGATCTCAGCTCTGTCCACAAAAAACCATCAAAGACAGACTAAATATTTATCTCTCAAGTTGCCACAACCATTCAAACAAAAAACAGAATCACTCATTGATCAATCAGGAAAAAATAATATCAAAACCAACGTGGATAATGAAAAACCAAAAACTCATTCAAGTTATTAAGAACAAGAATGTAATACTTCCTTTAACATTCCCGTTTAGTGAGAACTGACAACCCAATCCACACAATATTATATAAACTGCAAGTCTTTATTACACATCTTTCTTTTAAAATTGGAAATATAGAATTCTATATATGTTAAGATATTGAAATATTTGATAATATATCAACTTTATTACTCGTCTTTATTTCCAATTCGTAAATATATCAAATGTTGTCTTTGTATTCAATGTTTTCAATGACCATTTTAATTTGTTTTATTGATTACAGGTATCTACTGATATCGACGAAGGACAAATCAATTTTCTAAAATCACTCTTCTGTTCAAAATATGTCAAACTTCACTGGCGATAAGCTACATTCGTGTAAAGTGTGTGCCTCAAATGTTGTCTTTGCTAGTATTCAGAATTTTTAATGATTATTTTAATTTGTTTTATTAATTACAGATATCTACTGATACAGACGAAGGACAAATCAATTTTGTAAAATCACTCTTCTTTCCTGATATAAAATTCTACTCAAAATATGTCAACCGACACTGGCGGTAAGTCACATTCTTCTAAATTGTGTGGCTCTTCCTTTTCGCGAAAATCAAGACAGAAGGAGCATATGCAAACGCACACGGGAGAGAAACCTTTTTCTTGCGATGTTTGTGACTCGTCCTTTTCGAACAAATCAAATTTGACGAGGCATAAGTGTACACACACAGGAGAGAGGCGATATTCATGCGATGTTTGTGGCTTGTCCTTTTCAAAAAACTCAGATTTAATGAGGCATAAGCGTACACACAAAGGAGAGAAACCACATAGTTGTGAAATATGTGGCTCTTCTTTTTCGCGAAAATCAATTTTAAAGAGACATAAACTAACACACACAGGAGAAAAGCCATATTCTTGTGAAGTCTGTACCTCGGCTTTTTCTCGTAAATCACTATTGGTGAATCATATCCGAACACACACAGGAGAGAAGCCATATTCTTGTGAAATTTGTGGTTCTTCCTTTGCTCAAAAATCATATTTGGTTAATCATATGCGAACACACACTGGAGAGAAGCCATATTCCTGTGAAATATGTAGCACTTCCTTTGCTGAAAAATCAACTTTAAACAAACATATGCGAATACACACTGGAAAGAAGCCATATTCTTGTGAAGACTGTGACTCGGCTTTTTATTTCAAATCAAATTTAGTGTATCATATGCAAAAACACGCAGGAGAAAAACCATATTCCTGTGAAGAGTGTTGCTCAGCATTTTTCTGTAAATCACATTTGGTGACTCATATGCGAAGACATACAAGAGAGAAGCCATATTCTTGTGAAATTTGTGGCTCTTCCTTTGCTGAAAAATCAAATTTAAAGAATCATATGCGAACACACACTGGAGAGAAGCCATATTCTTGTGAAATTTGTGGCTCTTCCTTTGCGCAAATATCAAATTTAAAGAATCATATGCGAACACACACTGGAGAGAAGCCATATTCTTGTGAAATTTGTGGCTCTTCCTTTGCGCAAATATCAAATTTAAAGAAACATATGCGAACACACACTGGAGAGAAGCGTGAAAAGTGTTGTTCGGCTTTTTTTACTGAATCAATTTTGGTGAAACATATGCGAACACACACAGGAGAGAATCCATATCTTTTGAGAAATCACACAGTATAAAACAAATCATTTCCAGAATGATGGGGTTCTTCGATTATACTCAGATCAATTTTACTGCTGCAACGATACAAATTTGATAGATACAATAAAACAAGTGTACATTCCACATCTTCGATAAATACTTATTCTCTCTTGGTAATAGGAATATTTGAAAAAAAGCAATAAAATTAGAATAGATATTTAGATAACATTTTAAACAAACATTAGGAAATTTGACATTACACATTCTTTTATCATTCAAATTACATATATCTTGGGAACAGTATTATTTTAGTTACAAAGAAACACCATAAATTCTGATATTTTTTATTTTTTACTATTCATGAGAAATAAAAAATGTATATAATTAATAGTAATGTATAAATTTAATTTTAAACAAAGGAAATATCAATATTTGAACCATTATTTGAATAAACAAAATAAAAATAGCTATTTTACTTTCTTTCAGCATTTACAATTTAAAGAGTAAAGGGCTGTGTGGATTTAACAAACCCTGCCATTTTGTAAGGTCAGTATTAAAGTAACGAAGCGAAAAAATTAATTTGCAAGAAAACAAAAAAGACATCCCAACACACTTTTCAGCTTCAAAGACAGAGTCAGATATATAAATCATTGAAGTGACCGTTAAGAAGATTTAATTCTCTTTTTTAACGTCTTAATTTTACACTCTTCCTCTCCGTTTAAAAGGAAGAAGTCTCATTGAAAAGGCCAACGAACACGAGAATGCAAAGTAAATTGCCATCAACCAACAAAACTGAAAAAAAAAACAAAAAAAAACTAACGACAAAAACCAGAAAGCAATTTCAAGAGGAAATAAATGCAAATGCAAGAAAGAATGTCCAAATAAAATTGTCAAGTGCAACTGATCCAAAACTGGACATTTTACTCTGGTTTACCGGTCAGTAGAGGTCAAGGAACACAGGGATAAGTTTTTCGGTCGTTTTTTACGTAAAGGGAAATAAGCCACAAGGATCAATTTCAGTTGACAAAAATCTGAGAGAGTAATGACTCCAGCCACTTCAAGTATGTCAGTGGGTCAAATATGAGAGTCATCAAAGACAGAACAACTGGACTCAAGACAATGAAAAGAGAGAAAAGAGAGATGTACAATTAAACCAGCTATTTAAAGGCCAAAACAATTGGGCGATAAACAAATTGGGAAAGGAAATTCACAAAGAGTATATACTCATCATGAGTATCCAACAAAACAACCTGTAACTAGTGTGGAAGGCCGACATATAAAAAGGAGTGATGGTAGGCAGTGGTGTAACATAAAAAGGAGTGATGCCAAAGGGGAGATACTATCAATTAAAAATCAGATTCAAATAATTTATTTTTAAAATACGTAACCACTCATACAAGACCGTAGTACGTAAAGAATTTATGGGCTACTCCGCATATATCATGAGACAATTTTTTAAAAAATGTTGATGGTATATTACAATCCTAAAACCACTTCATAGTTGACTGATTGGACTAAGACGTGGCATAGAGCATTAGAAAATGATGCTGAGATATGCCTTGAAGAAAAAGATGGGATTCTTCGTTTTTACTATTGTTAAGCTTCCTTGAGATTTTTCACTGTGTTTGTGTGTATATATATAAATATATATGTTGCTTTTTCAATATATATATATATATATATATATATATATATATATATATATATATATATTGTAATAAAGCCTACTGAGTAAGATCAAACTACCTTGGGTTCACCGAATGAATCTTCAAGAGGAATATATATATATATATATATATATATATATATATATATATATGTGGGTGTGTGTGTGTGGATGGATATGAGTGTATATATATGTACATATACATGTTGATATTTATAGGTGCCTATATATATATATATGTCTGTATAAAAGTAAAAAAGTTTAGTTATCGACTGTCGTCAAGGGTCATCCAAAGGCTTCCTTTTTAATAGCTACTACACCAATGTGTAACTCATTTTCCTGTATTGCTGCACTTCATCCTTAGTATGTATCTTATAAAGCTGAGTATTAAGCAAAAAGGCATCAAGTACCATTTTTTATTGAGACAAAATAAAATTAGTAGACATTCAGTGTTTTTTTAGTGTTTTTTTTTATTGGACGATATTTTTTCTACAGTAGCCTCAAGAGAAAGGCTTAAGAGATTAAGAGATACACTTTCAAGGAACATATTAGCATAAGAAACCCATATGGTTACACCTTTCATCGCCCATACTTTAAAAAGAAAACTGTTCGTGCTGCAACTCGAAGAAAAGGCCGAAAAATTATGATTTGAATCCTTGTCAACCATCACGAATAATAACTGTGAGTATGTGTGTGTGTGAGAAAGAGAGAATGAGAGAGAGAGGCAGAGAGACAGACAGACAGTCACAACTCATGAAAAAGGTTTCGGGTCCTGTGTGTGATTTGCCGAAGGGAAAATAAATGTTTAGATACATACCACTTTAAATATTTAAAAAATATGCTAATTTTTGCATCCTCTGACTCTCAAATAATCGGAATTATATTTTAACATGATTTTTTTTTCGATAAATTATCTTTCTTTTCTTATCTATTTGTCGGATAATATTCTACGAATCATTTAAATCTATTTTCAATTAAGCCTTTCTTGATTTTATTATTATTTTTTATATTATTGGGGATTTCTTTTAAAGATCAATTAACTTTTCCATCCCCCACAGTATATGTTTAATTCGAGTTGTTAGGTGCGTCTTTTTTTGACTCCGAAGTAAACGTTGCTGATTTCTCCTAAGAACTTGATGTATTGAAATGCAGGAATCGGCGCTGGTCCCATTCTAGTGGATTCGGAGAGCTGGGGTCGCAGAAATCATCGTGTCCCATGCTGATGGTATGTCTTACTACCCTGAAAAGAGCAGTAAGAGGACTAGAAGTTGTCCTTAAGGAACTACAAAGACTCCTGATGTAGTATTGAAATGAGATATGTATATAAGACATATGTATATAAAATTAATAGATTCATAGATATGAAAAGACTGAGAAAGTTAAATAGATAGCCAGAACAGGAGATTACAAAAGATATATATATATATATATATATATATATATATGTGTGTGTGTGTGTGTGTGTGTGTGTGTACAACAGGCTACGAAAGACTGACAGACGGACATATATGCTGTGGCTGCATCTTTTAAGTGATTCCGAGTAAAATGCTTGGAATGCACTCAGATAGATGGATATATAGATAGATTATTCCGTATCTATTTGGCTTCTCACATACACACACACACACACACACACGCGCATATCATATATATATATATATATATATATATATATATATATATATATAATTGAAACATGCTGGATTTTTGGTAGCAGCAAGAATGTGTATCTCGGATGCCGGTTTGTAGAAAAACTCCCATCGATTCGAATGATATTTGATGGGTTGCGTATAATAACAGGTTAAAGCGATTTTCATTGACATGATATCTGCTTATTAATGAAGAGTAAAAAAAGGACTATACAAAACATCAGCGAAAACGGCTCCGTAGATTCAGGCAGGATTGCTCAGTCACCGCTGCGAGAAGGTGTTAGATCGGGGTGCAAAGAATAATGAAAAGCAAAGAATGCCGTTAGCCTAAAGCCATAGTCGGCCGCCGAATTCAGTTTTTGTGGTTAGTTTCTGCTGTTTTTTTAGCAGAAACTGTTTGTGTATTTGCTGGGTAAGCATATTCGTGTAACTGGTGATGAACGTAAATGTGTAGGTATTGTTTGGGTTATATTCAATCATTTTTGCCTTTTTCCGGTGGTGGTGGGGGCTGCATTTTATCATTAGATGTTTATATTTAATTTACTCTTTTCAGGAGGCAGGCTACTTTTAAGTTCTAATCAATTGATTGTGAGGAAAAACAGTAGACCACATCGAAAAAGACTGTCCGGCTAAACATGTCAAGTACCACTGGTGCTTTAAACCTGGGCACTACTCTTTGCTTTGCTAATAAACGAAGATGAACGGCATTAAAGGACACATGTAACATATTGACCTTCGATCCAGCCGTCAATCGAGGGACAGGTGCATCCGGTCGAAGATATCAGGGTATAACTTTGTCTGTGGACGGATTGAATTGGGTGCAGATGTGACGCCCACAAGAAGGAGGTGGATGTCAAACAATTATATAACCCGGTGCCACAGACAAATTCAGTTAGTTTGGAGTCAGTTGTAACAGTTGGAGATTAGATTTTGTAGTGAGAACCAGCACCCAGCAGAGGGCTATGGGCCCTCAGGACCCCCGGTCGAGCAGCCCAGCAGAACTAGAAAGAAGTGCTGCTAAAGACAAAGGGACTGAGGGTCAATATGTTGCAGTTTGTTCACCTCTCACACATAACCCTTTCGTAACCATTTCGAATGAAATGTGAGAGGTATATTTTTCTAAAGAAGTGTGTTCGTTCGTCATTAGTGTGTTGACTATGTTTCCGCGTGAATATGTATCATGGTTGTGACTATACAACACACAGGCGTGTCTCGAAAGGTTTCGAATGTTGATGAAAGCACCAAAAAATATAAATTTCGGCCAGCAGAAACCTTTGTGAGGAAAAATTCATGTTGCTTCAAGCTTGACAGCGGGTGAAATATGACAGTCATTGGAGACCAAAAAAGCATGGCTCGAAAGAAATGAAAATAAATAAAACCCGTAAACATTCAGCATTTTCAATATATACTTATTCTGTATTGGCAATAGGGATATTTGAAAAAAAAAAAGCAATAAAATTATGATATTTGAATTAAATTTTAAACAAACGTAAGAAAATTTGACATGACACATTCTTTTATCATTCAACAAACATTTTATATCTAGGGAATAATATTATTTTAATTTTGAAGAAACAATAAAATCTGACATTTTATATTCTTTTTGTATTCATGAGAACAATAAAATGTACGCAAGAAAAAGTAATATATAAATTAAATTTTAAACAAAGAAAATATTACCATCTGAATCATAATTTGAACTAATACAATAAAAGTAGCTATTATACATTCTTTTAGTATTTACAATGAAAATCATTATTCATTTTCTCCCAACCTAACTCAATGAAATAACGGTTGTGTTGATTAAACAAAACCTGACAACTTGGAAGTTCAACTTGCAAATTAATTTTTTCGCTTCGGTACTTCATACCGAAGCGAAAAAATTAATTTGCAAGAAAATAAAAGAGAAAACCCTACCCACTTTTCAGTTTCAAAGATACAGTCAGATATATAAACCATTGTAAAGACCGTTAAAAGGATTTCATCCTTTTTTAACGTCTTAATTTTGTATTCTTTCTCTAAATCTAAACAGAAGAGGTCCCATTGGAAAGTCTAATAAAATCGAGAATGCAAAGAAAATTGCCATCAACAAAACTGCCAAAAAAAAGCTAACCACAGGAACCAGAAACCAATTTCTTGATGAAATAAAAGCAAACGCAAGAAAGTATGTCCAGATAAAGTTGTCGAGTTCAACTGACCAAAAACTGGACATTATACTCTGTTTTGCTGGTCAGTAGGGGTCAACGACATAAAGGGACGCAGGTACAAGATTTTCAATCTTTTTTTGTATGTTGAGGGTCAATTTCAGTCGTCAAAAATCTAAGGGAGAAATGATTCCAACCGCTTCAAATACGGAAAAATTTTAAATATTGATGATATATTGCAACCATCAAACTACATCATAATTGGCTGATGGGATTAGGACGAGTGGTACAGCTTTAGAAAGTGATGCTGAGATATACCTTGAAGAAAATCCTACATCAGAAATGGATGGAATTCTTCGTTTTTACTCTTGTTACTTTTGCTGGTGAATTCTCCCCGTCTCTCTCTCTCTCTCTCTCTCTCTCTCTTTCTCTCCCTCTCTCTCTCTCTCTCTCTCTCTCTTATATATGTATATATATATAAAGTAATAAATCTTACAGAGTCAGACAAATTTACCTAGGTTTCACCTAATGGATCTTCAAGAAGAAAAAATATGTATATGTGTGTATGTATACGTAAATATAAATATTGGTATTTATACGTCCATGTATACACACATATATATATATATTTCTGTAGGGTTGAGCTCTCTAACGAGGGAAGTAAATGGTTTGCCACTAGCGTAATGCAAGGCTCTTCATGTGAATCGCGTTCTCGGTAGCCGTTAACAAAAACAATTGTGATACATAAGCGTTTAAATTTACTTTGTTTGCGCTAGTTTCCTCGTGGCTGAGTGGTAGAATCTTGGATTGGCGTTTGAATCAACCGGGTTTCGATCCCCGCTTCGGGAATCTAGCCTGTCTAGTCACACCGAAGAGTTCTGATAGAACGAAACAGATCTGTCTGTGGATGACTATATATATATATATATAAGGTTAAGTGTATTTCCATGTCTTTATAAAAGTAAATTTGTCGACTATAGTCAAGAGTGACCCAAAGTCTTTATTTTCAATAGCTATGATTTTTGGGAAAAGAAAGATTCACATATTTCACAGTAATACGGTTTCTCTCCAGTGAGTGTTCGCCTATGCCCATCCAAATGTGATTTTTGGCAAAAGGAAGATTCACATATGTCACAGGGATATGGCCTTTCTCCCGTGTGTGTTTGCCTATGAATATCCAGATTTGATTTTTGGGAAAAGGAAGAGTCACATATGTCACAGGAATATGGCTTCTCTCCTGTGTATATTCGCCTATGATTATCCAAATGTGATTTTCGGGAAAAGGAAGAGTCACATAGGTCACAGGAATATGGCTTCTCTCCAATGTGTGTTCGTCAATGAATATCCAAAGTTGATTTTTTGGAAAAGGAAGAGTCGCATATTTTACAGGAATATGGCTTCTCTCCCGTGTGTGTTCGCCTATGAATATCCAAATTTGATTTTAGTGAAAAGGAGGAGTCACATATTACACAGACATATGGTTTCTGTCCTGAGTGTGTTCGCCTGTGAATATTCAAATTTGATTCATGGAAAAAGGAAGAGTCACATATGTCACAGGAACATGGCTTCTCTCCAGTGTGTATTCTTATAAGCTTCTCTAATTGTGATTGTCCTTCAAAGGAAGAGGAATAAATTTTACAAATATGTTGTTTCCCTTTTTTTGTCCTTCCATATTCACTTGAACCCCGGAATTGGTTGAAAAGCTTGAGCCACTCGATTCACAGTTATTTGACTTCTCTCCAAAATGTGTTCGTATATACACTTCGGACTCCAAATTTGGTGCTTGTACCACCAAGTGAAAGATTAATTCAATAATTGTTGCACTAAACCCAAATTCTTTTACAGCCGATGAGAATATGTATAGTGGAACATAGTTATTTTCATAAAGAAAAAATGCCCCTCCTCTTTCTCATGGAAGTTTTCGGTTGCCAGTTTTTTGCAGTTCGTTAGTCATTCAAAAAATTTCGCAGACTATCGACCAAGATGTCTTCATGGTTAGTAAAGGTCAGACAACGAAAGTGTGATGTTTTTGTGGTTGGAGAATTTATCTTCTTTTGTTCTTTTCCCTTAGTTGAAAGACTAAAATCGATATTTACTTATTAAGTTCTTATTTAGCATATTTTCTCGAAAAAAAAAGCAGTTCATTGTTAAAACATTCCAAGGAGAAAAGTACAAAGTTTTATAAGAGTTATGTGACGAAACTGCTCACTTTAGGCATCTGGGGACGTTGTATGTAGGAGATTGTGGGCGAGAAGAAAATATCCCTCCCACTTTTCTTAGCGAGTAAAATATGTAATTTTAAAATGCATAAAAAAATGAAGAAGATCACTGAAACAAAATCTCATCTTCACGATTAAATGTAAGACTAACATTTCTATATAATTATAAAGTAAACTTACATGGGTGGTACTTGTCTGTAAAAGTAGATTTAAATTTGTTTTAGACGATAAAGTTGACAATAAATAAAATAGTTTGTTGTTTTTATAGTCGATAAATATAAACAATGAAAGTTCACAAAAAAAAAACTTACCAAAAGAACAGCTGAAATGAACAATGATTACAGATAATTAGTTATACTCAATATTCAACATTTTACATTATTGAATATTTGAGAAAACGTACTTACGTACAAGTGGCTAATATATGTGAATTAAGGTCCAATGAAGAATTGGTTGTCTCGAGCAAAATGTAGCTTTCAAGCAGGTTTGTAAGATGAAGCTAACAGTATTGTCTTTGTATTTATTGGATTCTTGATAGAAAAATCTTTTAATTCAAATTACGAAAATGAAGAAGCGAGACGTTTTTCCTTTTAAAATGTAATTTAGAATATCTTCTTTAAGACTCAAGTTGTTGTTTGAATTAAAAGTGAAAAATATTTTTATTTTTATTTTTATTCTTATTTTTAATCAACCTTTCCTTTTTTCATAAGACAATGCAAAAACTAGTAGAGGAATGTTTTGACATCCAAACACACTCACATCCACAAGAAATGGCTAATTAATCCATTTTAATTATATAAGTCCCTTGAAATTTCAAAAAGGTTTAATTGATGGACAATTTTGTTCTTCCCAACATTTTTTGACCTTATTAATTTTTGTAGCTAAATCATTTAATGAAGTGGTTAATAAAGGAGAAAAAAATTCCGGTTAATGGCTTAAAATCGACATAAAAATGATTATTTGTTGGATTTGTTTAATGGAATATCAACCTTTTTAGGTTATTTAATGCCAAAGACCTTCTAGAAGAACCGTAGTGGAACAATTAAACCCATAACTGGGAAGATAAGGGGGTTCATACTTTTCCCAAGGGTATTTGTCTTAAACAACGTGCATTTTAAATTGTTAGGAAAGTGATCGGTTTTGATCTGTTTAGCTGGAGTAGCTGTGACACTTGTTTTGGTAGTGTCTGGTATAGGTTTGAGATGAGATGTGTTCTTTTTTTTGGATTGATATGCTTGATGATGATGGTATCTGCGTATCTACCATGCCTGATCGAGAGTTGTTTTGCGTGTTGGTCGAAAACATTGAATGAACGTGTGTGTGAGTTATCGCTTGATATGTCGTTCTCGTCAAACGGTGAGGAACGTAAGTGCGTTAGTATCAGTAAGTGTAGGATCTCCTTGTCAGATATACAGTGTAAACTTTTCTTTTGAAAAGGACATGTCTCAGGAAAATTCGTTTTGTTCGTACTTCACTTTGAAATACTGAAACTGGAGTTCTAACTCGATTACTAGGAGGTCAAAGTTCAGTACGTTAGTCACTACATCATGGGAACTCCTCTGGTTGATAGATTGATAGATAGAGATGAAAAGAATAAGATAGATAGATAGATAGATAATAGATATAAAAAGAATGAGATGCATAGATATAGAAATGAAATCGATAGATAGATAGATATGAAAGAATGAGATAGATAGATAGATAGATGTGAAAGCACTATGATATATATTACTAAGGTGAAGTACGTAGAACGAAAGCATGTACAGATAGAACCAGGCACATATACATAAGAGATTAATAGTGAAATAGGTAGATATACAAATAAATATATATAACAGGCAAGGAAAGACTGACAAACGGACATATATGCCGTCAGCTATTTATTCTAACTTAATCCGAGTAAAATGCTCGGAATGGCCTCAGATAGATAGATTTGTTCCATATATATATATATATATATATAATACGCTGGATTTCGGTCCAATTTCATTTCCGATTTGTGGACAGGAAGCTTCTCCTTAATTATGAATAATAATGAAAAAAACCATTATACCATATAGAGAAGCTTGCAAATACCACCGTCTACTCTACAGTTAGAAAGTACTTTCGAGAAGGATGGGAGAATTAATTGGTCTCGAAAATATCGTCTGAGTTGGTGTTTGAAAATTTCTCGAGGGTTTCCTATATCAGTAACCGGTGGACTCAGAGAAGATTGCAAATACCACCGAGTTGGTTCTAAAAAATTTCACTCTCCGAGGAGTATGGCGATGTTACAGAATTACGCCACCGATAAAAGTGGTTCAGCCTTAATTTCAGCTTTCCTTTTTCCTTATTACCTCGACCTAATTCCTTACCTCATCCATTAGTGGCAAACGTATCAGTCCTGCCGAACCAAGACCCACATGACCAAACTCTTCATCCTCATCATCCAGCAGTGGAACAGCTTTTACTCCAGCTTTCCACTTTTCCTGTTCCTTTCAAGACTAAAATTCTTAAAGGCTTTTTTCAGTCCTTTTTAGTGCTACAGAAACAGTCTTTATAATCATCTTACATAAAGGTCCAATCGTTACTCCAGCTGTTGTTTACAGGGAAAAGAAAACCGCTGATGTCCAAAAATATAATCTTTTTCATTTCTTTACTTTTCATTTACTGGAATGGGCGAATGGGGTCTTTAAGTAACTATCCAAATATAGAGAACCGGTCTATTTCCTGTTATATTCCCCATCCAAATTGCGCATCATGTCAAAAAGGGGTCTTCAAGTCACTAACATAGTTTTCCCTTTTTCCTGTCTTTTCAGGGCGAAAACCACACAAGTTTTTTTCATCCCTTTTCAATGTTACATCAAAAGTCTTTATGCTTTGTCCTCTTATTTTACTGCCTTTTTTAGGGTTATAAAACTAACTATCAACACGAGACACGATGATACCTGCATCCCGGCACGCTGTCATCTCTAGATTATTGGTGATTCCTGCATTTCAAGAAATTTCGGAAAAGTCAGCAACTTTTACCCCGGAAGCAAAACAGACGTACCTGGCAACTTTGTGATTCATGCACCCCGAACAGACCAACAAAAACCCTTCATTCCTACTATTTGCAAAATAAGAAGTTGTCATTTAAATTTACTATATTTTCTTTGTCATCCTAGTTTCGTGTCATATCTCTCCTTACAAGTTTGACTGATCGACATATGTATCGGCCCTTCAGTAAAATTATGACGTATACGGGACTTCAGAATATTTTTGTCGTTGTTGGTTATTGATATTTGACTTCGTTAATTTCTACTTGCTCCATTTTAATTCGCTGACGTCTTCTTGTCTGTGAAAACTGCAAAAGAAGAAAATGGAAGGAAGGGGAAGAGAAGAGATATCGATTGAATTTCAACTTTATTTCCTTTGAGTTTTCGTTCGTCTAATCTGTAGCGAGGAATGTCTTCCTAGACTATTTGAGAGCCTTCGTTTCTCCCAAATGAGGAGTTGAAATTCACAAGTTGTTTTCGGGGTTGATCTATCCAAATTCAGTGTTTTTTAGTCGTGGGTTGATATATTTAAATTCGTTACTTTTATATAGGGTGCTGTTAACTGATTCGGCTGTTACTAGTGTAAGGGTGAACCAACGTGCCGCTAAATGGGCACATGGTTCCCTCATCAGCAGCTCAAAATAGGTCTTTCCAATTCAACGGTCACTGCAGAAATATAGTGAGTTTCTGTTTCGTCCTCTTAGGTATGTTTTTAGGCATGCGTAGTTCCAACTTCCTGTCAGGGGTTTCTGGTAAATTCTGCCCTATTTAACTAGTACAAAGGAGTAATAAATTATGACATATACAAAAGAGAGTAAAATCATATGGTTTTTGAAAAAGGGTAAAATTAAGACGTGTAATACGAGTATAAAATTAAATGAAAAATTTAGGGGTGCAAAAAGAGGATTAAGTTTTCTTAACAATCTATTTAATGACATAGACATCTGACTGACTTTTATAAATTTGGAATTGAAATAAAAGGATATCTTATCACGTGGAATAATTTTATAATAATGATGATTAATGGAAAACTAAAATGAGTAAAAAAAAAAAAAAATCAGTGCTTAAGAAAAGAAAAAAAAATTGATTGGAGAAGAAATCTCATTTGACTGATTGAAGGTATATACAGTATTTTCTAAAATATAAAATGTTAGAAGGTTTATAATTTTTTGACACTATTGTCTTGCGGAGAATTATATGGAACTGTTTCTGTTCATTATCTGCCAAGACAATGTAATACAAATGCCAATAGATCTAACGAAAGAAAATGGTTTTAAACTGAAAAAAGTCGAGACGCATGAAATATATCCAGTATTTCTAAAAAATATGAAATATGGCAAAATTCTTCATTGACCTTATCACTAGTGTATTGTGAAGAGATACTTTGGAACTATTTCTCTTCATAATCTACCAAGATAATGTTATACGATTGACAATAGATTTAATGAAAGTAAATGGATTCATATGAAAAAAGTTGAGACGCATAAAATATATCCAGTATTTCACAAAAATATGAAATCTGCGGAGAATAAATATATTATTAATGTTTTTATTTATTTTCAAAAATTATTTTGAATGTTTTATTCTTCACAATTCTTATCATGCAATATTTAGCTTGGGATTTCAGGAACGAAACGAATATTCAGTTTGTGGATGATTTTGAAAATCCGAAAAATTAATTTTATTGATAAGAAAAAGTTTATTACACACACACAGATATATATATATATATATATATATATATATATATATATATATATATTCGTATGTATATATGCACGTATATATGCACTCGAATCCTCAAAAATATTCATATATACATATACACACTCATATACATCAAAACAGTATTCTCTATATACATTGTTCCAGGAAATTTGATAAGATCACAAACGAAGAATCACGTGAAGCAGAAGATTTGCTTTATGCAGTGTAATTTTTTATGTGTACTGGCAAACGTGATTGATTTAAAATCAGAGAGCAATAAACTTCAAAATAATATGACTTCTCTCATCTGTGCGTTTTCATATGCCTGTTCAAATTTGATTTCATTGAAAAAGAAGAGTCACATATGTCGCAAGAATATGGCTTCTCTCCCGTGTGTGTTCGCCTATGAATATCCAAATGTGATTTTCGGGAAAAGGAAGAGTCACACTTGTCACAGGAATATGGCTTCACTCCCGTGTGTGTTCGCGTATGATTATACAAAGTTGATTTCTGGGAAAAGGAAGAGTCACACATCTTACATAAATACGGCTTCTCTCCTGTGTGTGTTCGTCTATGACTATCCAAATGTGATTTTCGGGAAAAGGAAGAGTCACATATGTCACAGGAATATGGCCTCTCTCCTGTGTGTGTTCGTCTATGACCATCCAAATGTGATTTTCGGGAAAAGGAAGAGTCACATATGTCACAGGAATATGGCCTCTCTCCTGTGTGTGTTCGTCTATGAATATGCAAATATGATTTTTGGGAAAAGAAAGAGTCACACATGTCACAAGAATATGGTTTCTCCCCAGTGTGTGCCCTTATATGTATTTCTAAAGCTGATGGTCGTGCAAAGGAAGATGAACAGATTTCACAAAGATGTCGTTTCTCTCCTTTGTGTCCTTGCATATGCACTTGAACTCCCAAATTGGTTGAAAAACTAGCACCCCTCTCTTCACAAGTATATGACTTCTCTCCAGAATGTGTTTTCATATTCACTTGAACTCCCGAATTGGTTGAAAAGCTCGAACCACTCTCTTCACATGTATTTGACTTCTTTCCAAAATGCGTTTGTATATGCATTTCGGACGCCGACTTAGTTGAAAAAGATGAGCCACATATTTTGCAAGATAATGGCTTTTCTTCGATGAGTCTTTGCATATTTCATTAGAATTTGTGACCAGGAAAAGAAGACCAAGAAATTTTCCAAAATAATTCTATCCAGTTGTTACATGCAAAAACGCCACCAAACTAAAAAAAAAAACAATCATTCCTTCAAAAGAATATCATTTTCCCCCGTAGATATTCACATAATCGTTTCAAATCGTATTTCTTTAAAAATCCAGGTCATCGAGAAAATAGGGTATTCGAATTTAAGAAATTCATCGGTTTAAAACCTGAAATCAATAAACAAGAGAAAATTTTCAATTAAGAAAAGGAAGAGTAATAAAGAAATGCAGTTTATAGAAAGTCATATATTTTTAAAAATGTAAGCAAATTTTTCAAAAATATTTTATCGTTTTGTGTTTGTGTACTAAATTTGCATTTAAATTGTTTTTATTACTCAAAATAGAAAAGGAAACTATGTTACATTCACATTTGCATGTAGCATATTAAAAAAAAAAAGAGAAATCTAATAAACAGCCCATAATTTTCTTTCCGTTCGTAAACAACTATAAGATACATATATTCATAACAATTTGACTTTGAATCAGCGAGTGGCGTGCTGTATATACAGGCGTAACAGCTGACGTGAGTTCAGCAACCACCCAGGTGGTGAGCTGAGTGAACGAGAGAAATAAAATGTGACAACGAAGCTGTGTTAATTGAATTCTTTTCATAGCAACACCGAAAGAAAGAAACAAGAAGTGACGAGTAAAATGGCCTATCTCAAAGTTCGAAAATGGCACGAATGTGTCTTGTGTGTATAGTACCGGAAGTGTACAAAAAACGGAAGCATGAGCGTCCTTTGGAGAGCAATTTATAGGTCATGCATCTCGTCTCTGGTGGAATGGGGTTTGCGACATATGCAAAATTTCGGTCAGCTAGAACCGGTATAAAAGAAGCATTGTGGGGAGGGGCATTGGTTGCTTCACTGGAGAATTGTGCAAACCAGTGTATTGACGCAGAAAGTAAAAGAGAGAGAAAAAAAAAAAAAAAAAGAAACAGAGAAACGGGACCGGCAGCGAGCAGTTAAAAACCTAAACTGCTGTTTTTAGTATACTTGAGTCTCCCAAATACTATCAAATAAGCCCCTGTATATATTTCAGTAAAAAGTATAGCTAGTTTTAGTGTTACATAATAAGATAGCGGCGCCTACATTGACAGGATAGAGGGATAAATGCGAATAGATATAGACTAAGATAGATAGATAGATAGATCTAAACACTCTAAAAAAGATAGAACCAGACTGTAATAGTCACATATGGATATTTATAAAGCGAAAATTGTTCTGGAATTTAATCTAAAATGATATCAATATAATTGATGATTATCAGATTTTGTGATTACTGCAATCAAGTAATTGAAGTGGGAAATTATATCTGTGGACGATGCTCCATTGAAAGTCTGCAATTCAGATATACCATGATTAAAATAATATTTCATCAACATCAAATTTTGTTTATGATTACTAAATACTTTATTAATTGGTATCTATAATATAAATTAAACTAAAAGAAGAAAGACTACAATTACAACAAACAGGGATAAATCTGAGTCCGAAATTTGACGATAACCAGACGACCAAGTTTGATTTATTTTGAATAATGGCGGCCATTTTGTTTTTCAACGTGGGTGACATATTTTTCTCAGAGAAGAGGTCCTGGAGCACGAGTAGACCAAATTTGCTTCTTGTACCACCAATTGAAAGATTATTTCAATAATTTATTGGACTATACCCGAATTAATAGAGACTACAACCGATATGAACATGCGCAGTAGAACACAGTTATTACCACAGGCAACAAAATGCCCCTCCTGTTTCTCATGGAAGATTTTAATCGTCAATTTTTTGCAGTTCATTAGTTAATCAAAGAAATGATTGATCAAGATGTCTTCAGGTTTAGTGAGGTCAGAAAATAAATTTCTTTTGTCTTGGCGTTTGGAGAGTTGATGGATTATTTTCCATGTGCTTTTCGCATCGTTGGTAGAAAAATGCCGTTATTTACTTCTGTAGTTTTTATTTAACATATTGCATTTTTCTCTAAAAAAAAAGGAGTTTATTGCTAAAAAATTCCTATGGGGAGGGTACGAAATTTTGTTTGTGTAAAGTAACAAAACTGCGAGGTTTTATGAATCTGAGAACATTGTGTGAGGGAGATTGCTGACAGTTATACGTAATTTTAAACTGCATAGAAAATGAAGAAAATCACCGAAAAAAATCCTTGTCTCGACGGTTGAATGTAAGTATAATTTTTTTTATAAATCTTAAGTAAACTAAAATAAAATGAACGTAAACTTCCATAGGTGACAATTATCTGTAACAATACATTTGATTTTTTTCAGACGATAAAGTTGACAATAAATAATATAGTTTGTTTGTCGTTTTCATAGTCGATAAGATTAAACAATGAAAGTTCAGTACAAAAAAAAAAATACCTAAACAACAAAAACAAAAAAAACAAAAAAAAACAACTGAAATGAACAATGATATCAGAGAATTAATTATATTCCATTTTTAACATTATACATTATTGTTGAGCAAATGTATTTACTTACAAGTGGGTAATATACTTGAATTCAGGTTCAATAAAGAATTGTATGTCTCGAAGAATAAACTTTTAAGCAGGTTTGGCGTATAAAGTCAGCAGTATTGCTTTCGTATTTATTGGATTCTTGGTAGGAAAATATTTTAATACAAATTATCAAAATTAAGAAACGAGACATTTTTTTATTTTGAAATATAATTTAGAATATCTTTATTAATTTGTTTGAATTAAAAATAATCGCAATGTGTGCATGTGTGTGTGTGTGTGTGTGTGTGTGTGTGTGTGTGTGTGTGTGTGTGTGTGTGTGTGTGTGTACTTATGAACTCAATCGAATAATTTACGTGCATTTTGGTGATTGTACAACTGAGGCAATCGATGCTTTTTTTTTGTACGTAATTATGAATTCCATCAAGTGATTGGGGTGGATTTTAGTGATTGCACAGCGGAGGTTAGTTTATGCTTAATTCGTACATATTTATTAATTCTATCAAGTGATTGAGGTAGATTATGATGATTCTACTACTGTGGATAGTCTATGCTTAATTCATTACTAGATATGAATTCCATCAAGTGATTGATGAGGATTTTGGTGTCAGTAATATTGCTGATAGTCTACGCTTAATTTGTATGTAATTATGAACTCGATAGAGTGATTGAAGTAGATTTTGGTGATCGTAATACTAAGTTGAGTCTATGCCTAATTCATACGTACTTATGAATTCAATCGAATGATTGACGTGCATTTTGGTGATTGTACAACTGAGAATCGTCTATGCCTAATTCATACGTACTTATGAATTCAATCGAATGATTGACGTGCATTTTGGTGATTGTACAACTGAGAATCGTCTATGCCTAATTCATACGTAGTTATGAATTCAATCGAATGATTGACGTGCATTTTGGTGATTGTACAACTGAGAATCGTCTATGCCTAATTCATACGTACTTATTAATTCTATCGGGTGATTTATTTGGATTTTGGTGATTGTAATACAGAGGTGAGTCTATGCTTACTTCGTTCGTAGTTATTAATTCTATCGGGTGATTTATTTGGATTTTGGTGATTGTAATACAGAGGTGAGTCTATGCTTAATTCATACGTAGTTATTAATTCTATCGGGTGATTTATTTGGATTTTGGTGATTGTAATACAGAGGTGAGTCTATGCTTAATTCATACGTAGTTATAAATTCCATCGGGTGATTTATTTGGATTTTGGTGATTGTAATACAGAGGTGAGTCTATGCTTATTTCGTTCGTAGTTATTAATTCTATCGAGTGATGGAGGTGGATTTTGGTGATTGTAATACAGAGGTGAGTCTATGCTTACTTCGTTCGTAGTTATTAATTCTATCGAGTGATGGAGGTGGATTTTGGTGATTGTAATACAGAGGTGAGTCTATGCTTAATTCCTACGTAGTTATTAATTCCATCCAGTGTTTTATTTGGATTTTGGTGATTGTAATACAGAGGTGAGTCTATGCTTAATTCATACGTAGTTATTAATTCCATCCAGTGATTTATTTGGATTTTGGTGATTGTAATACAGAGGTGAGTCTATGCTTAATTCATACGTAGTTATTAATTCCATCGGGTGATTTATTTGGATTTTGGTGATTGTAATACAGAGGTGAGTCTATGCTTAATTCATACGTAGTTATTAATTCCATCGGGTGATTTATTTGGATTTTGGTGATTGTAATACAGAGGTGAGTCTATGCTTACTTCGTTCGTAGTTATTAATTCTATCGAGTGATGGAGGTGGATTTTGGTGATTGTAATACAGAGGTGAGTCTATGCTTAATTCATACGTAGTTATTAATTCTATCGGGTGATTTATTTGGATTTTGGTGATTGTAATACAGAGGTGAGTCTATCCTTACTTCGTTCGTAGTTATCAATTCTATCGAGTGATGGAGGTGGATTTTGGTGATTGTAATACAGAGGTGAGTCTATGCTTAATTCATACGTAGTTATTAATTCCATCCAGTGATTTATTTGGATTTTGGTGATTGTAATACAGAGGTGAGTCTATGCTTAATTCATACGTAGTTATTAATTCCATCGGGTGATTTATTTGGATTTTGGTGATTGTAATACAGAGGTGAGTCTATGCTTACTTCGTTCGTAGTTATTAATTCTATCGAGTGATGGAGGTGGATTTTGGTGATTGTAATACAGAGGTGAGTCTATGCTTACTTCGTTCGTAGTTATTAATTCTATCGGGTGATTTATTTGGATTTTGGTGATTGTACTACAGAGGTGAGTCTATGCTTAATTCATACGTAGTTATAAATTCCATCGGGTGATTTATTTGGATTTTGGTGATTGTAATACAGAGGTGAGTCTATGCTTAATTCATACGTAGTTATTAATTCCATCCAGTGATTTATTTGGATTTTGGTGATTGTAATACAGAGGTGAGTCTATGCTTAATTCATACGTAGTTATTAATTCCATCCAGTGATTTATTTGGATTTTGGTGATTGTACTACTGAGGTGAGTTTATGCTTACTTCGTTCGTAGTTATTAATTCGATCGAGGGATGGAGGTGGATTTTGGTGATTGTCTTACTGAGGTTACTTTATGCTTACTAATAAAACACATTTAAAAAGTTAGATGAATAATTATCAATATTTGTCTTCCAACCATACCTAAAGCACTTGGAAAAGAGTCCATCAATCCTCCACGAAATTTCGCTATTGTTTTCTGACCCCCCCCCCCCAATTAGTCTATTATACATAAGATTTCTTTATCTACTAACAGCCAGTAAAAGATGGGATGGCTCCATTTTAATTAAAACACTTGAATTCTGTTTTAATCGGTTTCACATAGACGCGAACTCGTCCTGTAACCAATTCTGCGCTAAATAGTCGAAATTCGGCTCTTGCTGGTGTATTTGGGAGAAGTGCTATATCAAATATATATTTGATATAGCACTTCTCCCAAATACACAGTCTGCGTATAGCACTTTCCCAAATATACAGTCTGCGTCTGTTATAATTTCAGTTCGATATTGTTGGCTTTTTGTCTTTTTTTTTTCACTGTAAAATCATTTTTATTTGATCTATCGATGTTCATAGTTCGTATTGTAGGAAGATTATAAACTTATGAAGCGATAATTTATTTCCTTAACTCTGCAGCGACAATGTCGAATAAGTCGATGTTAACATATGCTGAGCTAATTCAATTGTTTCTTGTTTTTGTAAAACTTCGATATAGCTGTAAGAGTTTCTTTAATGAGGCCGTACACCAGTTGTATCTGCTACATCTTTTCTTTGATTATCAAATGCTTTGCAGAAATCTACGAATAATAATGTTGCATGAGGTTTTTGGCACATATTCCTTTGATAAATCGGTTGATCGTCAGAATCTGTGAAAGTCTCGATCTATTTCACCGAAAAGAATTCTGATTTTTCCTAAGAATATTCTCAATTCTTGACTGGATTCGGTTGAGAAACATAACAATTTAATATTTAGCAGTTAAAGAAATAAGGGTTATGCTTCTGTAGGATTCAGAGGTAACTTTTTTGAAGTAAAGAAGGATGCAACCTTTTTTTCATTTCTCTATTGTTTGCTTTTATGCCAAATCTACCACTGTAGGATATTTAATGATAAATCTGGTTAATATATATATATATATATATATATATATGGTTTTTCACTAACAATTCAATGAAATATCAGTCATTTGTTTATACACAGTTAAAGGATCAAACAGTTCTTTTTCAAACAATTCAGTTTAGAGTAAGTCATTTGTTTGCACAGAGTTTAAAGTTCAGACCGTTCAATTCGAACCATTGATATGTCCCTTTGTTCTCTTTCCCTTTATACAAAAGCTGGAGTAAACGCTGGACCGCTGCTGGATGGTTAATGAAGTGTCTTGTGTGGGTGCGGGTTGTCAAACTTCAACGAAAATGGGCTCTTGTAATTCGGTGGGACTGCTGCGTTTGCCGCTGATGGATGAGATAAGTGAAATAATCAAAGAAATAACTCCCACACAAATATCGCCTCTGAACTGTTACTGGAAAATTCCACTCACTGACGAACTTAGCAAAAACTTATCAATGTTGATACCAGGTTTTGATTCCGGAAGCGATGAAAAATTCTGTTTGCTGACGTCATAGATGACTTTGCCTTTTATAAACAAGGATATCCATTGTCAGTGGCCTGTTGGCTAAGATAAGTCCCTCCTGTTCGACAATTGATCGTATCAATTAACTTGCATTTTTATATCATTATTGGAAGTGACCTGTTTGGATCTGTTCAACTGAAGTAGCTGCTGCACCTGTCTTCGTAGTCTCTAATAGAGGTTCGTTTTGAGATGTGTTATTTTATTTTATTTATTTTTTTTTGGATTGATATGATTGATGGCGATGGTATCTGCGCATCTACCCAGCTTGATCATGAGATGTTTGTTGTGTTGCTCAAAAGCGTTGAATGAATGTGGGTGGGAGTTGTCGCTTGTTGTGCCGTATCCTACAAAAAAAAAAAGAAAAAGAAAAAAAGAAGGAAAAACTCAAGATCGTGTAAGCAGTGCAGAACGTAAGATTGATGATATCGCTAGGGTTATGAACTGCTTGTCTTAAATTCCATGTAAACTGCGTCAGATGTGCATTTAAAATGAGATGAAACATGTCACTCGTCGTCTTCCATGTTGAAAAGGTTAACATTGAATTGTTGCACGTAGCTGGTTGGTTGTTTGATATTTTCAATGTATCCAGTTTTAGCGGTAAACGTAGGCCAAACATCTTAAACAGGTTGGATTTCTAATCGGTCGGCACAAGAATTTACAGCTGATAGGTCACCTGTTTGTATAAAAACTCCTATCGAGTCAAATGGCTGTGGATGAGTTGCGTATGGTTTCAGGTTGAAGTGATTTTCGTTGAGAATTTCAATAGACGATGTCTGAGTATTAATGTCGATATAATTAAGTTGTCAGTTGTCACGTTGTTCGTTTAAGATTCTCGGAGATGTTTTTGCGTTCTACATTTTTTCATGTTGTCACTTGCCAAGACATGTCGGATCACGTCGGGTTACGTTTGCTTATTGACATTTTGTCAAGTCGTATCAACTCAGTCAGAATGACAACTTGTAGGAGCAATAAATATATCGATCCCACAATCTTTTATAAAGAAAGAAAAATGATGTTACGCGGATTAAGCCAGGATGATAAAGACGAAATGGTGAAATCTGAAATGCTGATATTTTATCTAACGAATCATACACGGAAATTTGGTTTGCAGTGTCTCTGCGGCTTAATACAGTTTATGCATTTGGTATATAGTTGATGCAGTGTTGTAAGCACGCGCTATTGAATACAGTCTATGTTGGTGTTGAAAGTGTACACTTGGCCGTCTGATAGCATTTGGTGACAGCGGGTGTAAAAGTTAGGGAACAAGTCTTGATGGACAGGTGGTAATTATAGCTGTGAGATTAGGTATCTCTAGATGGTCGGAGAATCGAGGTCGACGATAGTCCAAGCAGTGTCGTCTGCTCGTGAACTGATCCTTTGTTCCAAGTGTTTTGTTGGCTGGTACGGGATGCTAATGAGATAAGACCACCAATCTGTCTCGAAAGTAGTTTCTAACTGTTGAGCATTGCAGGTGGTATTTACAAACTTCTCTTTACGGTATAATGATTTATTTCATTATAAGATATAATTAAAAAGAAGCTTCCTGTCCAAAAATCGGTCACGTAGTCACATGGTAAATACACAAACACTTTCATATATAAAACCTACACTTACTGACAGCAAAAAACTCAATCCGGCAGCCTAAGGTAAAAGGGTTTTCATTGCCTTTCACTGTTGTTTGTTACCCGATCAGACGCGCTCACCCAGTCTGGTACAAGGCCATGTCAAGGTATAGAACCACCTTAATTTCTCCTTGCTTCTTTACTTTCACGAGTCTCGTACAGGTACATTACAAAGCATCGAAATAGCTCATTTTCTCCACGCTTCTTAAATTTCGCGAATCTGGCATTATCTAAGGCCACTTTCAGATTCCGAACACACTGTCCAACATAACTTTCCCTTTGTTCCTTCTTTTGTCTCCAACACAATTTATGTAGCATATGAAAAGGGATATTCATGTTGCTAGCCAACACAGCTTTCACTTTTTCCTATCTTTTTCGGAATTAAAAACACATGAGTTTTCTTTTTCAGTCTTTTTCAATGCAACATCAAAACGACTAAATCTAGTCCTCTTATTTTATCGCCCTTTTAAAGGTTGTAAAATTTACCATCAGCACGGGACATGATGATTCCTTTACCTCAGCCCGTAGACGTCTCTAGATTAGCAGCAGCGCCGATTCCTGCATTTCAACACGTCAACTTCCATGGAAACAAAACAGACGCGCCCGGCAACTCTGACCATATAACCTAGTCTTTCAAGCTAGAACATTGATAAACAATCAGACCAACAAACACCCTTTGTTCGTACGATTCGCCAAACAAAAAGTTAACCTTTCAAATTTATTCTTTTGTCTTTGTCAGTCTTGCCTAGTTTTGTGACATATTACATTCTCTTTGAAAAGATTGCGTGATCGACGTATTTATCGGCCCTGTGACAAAATTATGACATGCAAAAATAAGTGAAAAATTATAACATATAAAAATGAGGGAAAAATTATGACGGGTAAAAAAGAGTAAAACATTATGACGTATAAATAAGAATGTAAAATTATGACGTGTTAAAAGATGTGTAAAATGAAGACGTGTAATAAGAGTATAAAATTAAGACGTGTGAAAAGAATGAAAAATTAAGAAGTGCAAAAAGAAGATTAAGTTTTCTTACCGATCTGTTTAATGATTTACACATCTGACTCTGTCATATATATTAAGAATTGAAATAAAAGTAAAGCTTCATACATTTTTAGGCAACGCTTGTGAGCGATGTGGAACTTTAGCTCAGTAGTAGAAACTCTACCACTGAGCTACTGGTGCACATCTCTCCACTGACCAAAGAATGTGTTCTGTGGTCGGTGGTTCGATCTCCACAGGGGGAGAACACGTGTACAATGCTGATGGGACCCATTAAGATCAAAACAGCTACCCAGTGGGTCCGCATGTCACGTACAGTGCTTGCTGGATTTTCTAGCCATGGTAATTGAATTTATAAAATAAATCTTGTCATATGGAACAATTTAATATTAGTGATGATTGTTAGTGTATTTTTCAAATACTATAATTCATTTTTTAATTTCCGATAGTTAAATAAACCCAGCCCTTACTTGTTTCAGCTTGGTAGGGAGAAAATAATTTATTATCTCCCTTACAGAATGGGCAAATGACTCGGATATCTGGTAGATGGTCCAATAGACTCAGTCTCGACCTCTTTTATTTCTGTTCAGGTGGGACGTGTCTCGGTCCCTACCAGAAAAGTTTAAGCCACCTGGCTATTCAAAATTCCCCCACCAAGAAGGATTTTTCTTTATAATTTGTACCACTTCTATAAACTGCTTATTCATTGAGCAATGTGGTTATATTTCTAGCTACTACGACATGTTTATGAATTCTTAAGCCAGTTGGTATGTATATTATTCTATCTGTTCTTCTGTATAAGAAAGTGTTTATCATATTTTTTCTTCTCATTCCTAAACCTTTCAAGAAGCCAAATCGATGCAATTCATAATTACGTCCGAATTAAGCATCAACTAACCTCACTAGTACAATCACCAAAATCCACGTCAATCAAAATTATGGATGATCAAACGCTTAACAATGGTAATATATATCCAGAAAATGTATGTCCATCTTAATCTTTTTTTCTTTTCTTTCTCATGCGGACTTCTGTAGAAGAAAATTTCGTCCAATGAAACATCATTCTAAAAAAGTCAATGAAACATAATTTTCTTCTCCTTTATTATCCACATCCTTAGACGATTAAGCTACAAATAGAATTCAAGTCAAAAATGTTGGAAGAAATAATAAAGTCAAAAAATACTGGGTAGAACAATATTGTATTTTATTTCAAAATTTTTGAAATTTCAGAGCATGTAAATGATTAAAATGTAATAATTAGGAATCTTCTATGTTTTGGCGCGGGGTCAAATATGTTTCTTTACTTGTTTTTGTTGTTTCATGATTCAAAGGTTAATTAAAAAGAAGAACAAAAATTATATTTCATTGTTAATTCAAACAATTTAATCCTTAAAGAATATATTCTAAATTACATTTAAAAAGGTCAAAATCTCTCGCTTTTTAATTTTGGTAATATGTATTAAAATATTTTTCTACCAAGAATCTAATAAATACGAAAACAATACTGCTAGCTTTATCCATCGAACCTGCTTAAAACTTCTATTTTGGTTTGGACAACCGATTTTTTTTATCGAACTTCAATTCACGTATATTACCCACTGGTAAGTAAGTTCATTTTCTCAACTATTTTGTATAAAGTTAAATATTGAGTATAACTAATTCTCTATAATAATGTTCATTTCACTTGTTCTTTTGGCAGTTTTTTTTTTTACTGAAATTTCATTGTTTATATTTCTTGACAATGGAAACAACAAACAGACTATTTTATTTATTGTCAACTTTATCGTCTAATACAAATTTAAATGTACTCTTACAGATATGTTCTACCAATGAAAGTTTATTTTCATTTTATTTTAGTTTACCTAAGAATTAAATAAAAATGTAATACATACATTCAATCAACGAGATAAGAGTTTGTTTAGGTGATTTTCTTCATTTTTTATGCAGTTTAAAATTACGTATTTTACTAGCTAAGAGAAATGGGAAGATTTTTTCTGCTTATCTGCAATCACGTGCACTTATAACGGCCTCAGACTCCTAAAAAGTTGCCCTTTTGTCACTTTACGCTAATACAATTTCAAACCCTCCCCCCATCAAAAAGTTTTAGCAATAAACTGCTTTTTCCCCGAAAAATACATGTGCTAAATAAGAACTACGTAAGTAAATATCGACATTTGTCTTCCAACAATGTGAAAAGCACATGGAAAAGAATCCATCAATTCTCAAACCACGAAGATGGCACTTTCGTTTTCTGAGCTCGCTAACACTGAATACATCGAATGTTTGCGAGATTTTTTTTTTCGAATGACTAACAAACTGCAACTAGCTGCCCACTAAATCTTCTGTGAGAAAGTGGGGGGGGATTTTTCTATTTGTCTGCAATTTCCTACACGTAAGTGATTGTGATATTTTTTATTGGTTTCTTCCTTTTTTAATAGTATATCAACCATTGTTAATTATTAAAAGCCAAAGCAGTTTCTGATGAACGTCTGTAATAATCGTATTTAACTCATATTTGAAAGGGATAGGGGGAGGTTCTTAGCTTTTAAAGAGAGTATGAATCCGAAATTGAATGCAATAGAGTGATGGAAGTTCGAATAACGTCACACACCAACAATTATCTTTCTTTCATTATTCAAGGAAAAGTTCACCAGATTCCTCAAATTTCCATAAATGGAGTTGTTTATTGAAAATAGTTCCACCGAAGAAAAGAGAAAGAAAAAAAACCCAGATAAACAACCATGCAAAGAAAGAAAGAAAGAAAGAATAAAGATAAAGCTAAAGAAAACAAAGAAAGAACGAATACAAAAAAAAAGTGATAGCTAGAAAGAAAAATAAAATATGTATCAAGATGAACGAAAAGAAAAAAGAACAGTGAAAAACGTAGAGAAACGTAAACATTTCAATTTAAAAAGAAAGTGGAAATCGAATGAAAATGCAAGAAAGAAAAGTGAAAGAAATTATAAGAAAGGAATAGAGAAGGAAAGTCCATAAATATTTGGTGACAATTTATAGACGGCCGACACATAGTCCCCACCGCCAAACAATCCAACACGCCCCCCCCCCGTTTGGGAGGTTTGAGATGGAATTTTCCACCTTTAAAAGAAAAACATATCAAAATGTGAATTAATTAACTTTTTTTTTTAATTGTTATTATCTATACATTTTGGTTAATTGACACAAAAAGCCGATTAGTCATTTAGTTTTTTAATCCTCCTCGATCTAAGAATCATTTGAATGTTTTTAATTTAAGATTTTTTGACATTTTATTATTAATTCGAATATTATTGGGGATTTATTTCCGTAAATAAATATTAATTGATATTCACATCCAAACAATATATTTAATGCATAGAGTTATGAATTTCATTTTGTGATGGAGGTTGATTTTGTTGATTTTACTTGTGAGGTTCGTCTATGCTTAATTCGTACGTATGTATGAATTCCATAGACCGACTGACATCCCACCAGTTCAAAGAACAGAAATAAAAGAGGTCGAGACTGTGTTTATTGGACCATCGTGTGACACTGTACGAAACACCCCGTCTGATATACCCTTTCTTGTCTAAGAGACTTAATTTTACACTCATTCAACATATCATAATTTTACACTCTTGTCTAAGAGTCATAATTTAGTACACTTTTTGACACGTTATGCTTTTCTACTCTTTTTACACGTCGATTATCGAACTCATTACTAATGGTGTAGCAATCAAAATTACTAACTCTTACATAACGTATTATTTGGCTTAAACATTTTAAAAATTAATGTCATAAACATTTCAATTTTTTTATTTTATATTTATTACTAATTTCGTTCGGAATTTGGCCATACCTCTTAATCTCAGAAAATAAATTGTTTACATTTAAATCATAATACATTCATGACAAACTTTTCTATGTTAATAAGTTATATTTTATATTATCGATCATTTTTATAATTAAATTAATTTCGGCCGATAACGTTTGTTATAATACTTTTATTGAAAAAAAAAAAGAGTATTTCCAAATTTTTTTTTTTTTTTTTTTATATCTGTCTTTCATTGGTTGATTTGTATCAAGCGAACCAATCATATCACTTATTTTTCAAGGGTAGAAAACTGAAAAAAGCCTCTAAAAATGTAGATTTTCAATTTGTGGGTTGAAAGCTGTGAATAGTCGCCCAAAATCTGACTACTTAGTCACATCATAATGGCGAACAATCACTTATAACATCAAGGGTAAGGTCGAAACTTGTTATACTCTGAAAGTAATTCAGTCTTTTCAAAACATTTTTATTTATATTATTATAGTTGTTTTTTTTTTTATAGATAATCATTGCCAATAGAAAAGAAAATTATTATAAGGGAGGTAACTCTACCCTATTTGACGTCTTTTTCTTTTGATATTAACCAATCAAAATAATTTATATTTCTCATTATCTTTCAGATTTTTCTTACAAAGTCTTCTTCTGTGTGCTCTAATTGTATGTCACGCTTGTTCTGGTTCACTTGCAACGGTTTCTTTTTTAAAGATTGTCGTCTATCGTAAATGAATAGAATAGAATAATTATTCATATGCAGAAGCGATAGTAGTATTAATAACAAATAAACAAATAACAATAAAAAAATTGAATAAAAAGAAAAAATTCAACTGTTTCGGCTCTGCATTCTGTGGTCGCTGGTTCGATCTCCAGTGGTGGAGATTACGGTATACACAGCTAATGAGACCTAACAAGGTTGAAAAAGCTGTCCAGTGTTTCTATATGTCACACGCAGGTGTTTGCCGGATTTTCTGGTCGTGGTAATTTTCTGTATATTTTTCTTTAACAATTTCATTGAATTTTTTGCTTGTTTGTTGTAAGATCTTACATTTTAGTTTTCGCTACTGAAAGGGGTGAATTGCTATTAATAGGTAAGTGATTGTATAGAAATCTGATCGATCCGATCTTTTTTTTTCCTAATTTCTTTCAGTTTAGTTTCTCATTCTGTTTGATAACTTTCAGCTGAATGTAGGTCTTTTAACAGTAGCTAAAAATATGGCCAATCATTTCGTTCCAATTATATTAGTTTCTCGATGAGAGCTCTGTTATTAGTTGATTGTTTTTCTGATTGTGTTCACCATCCATTCTAATGTGGCCAAAGTATTTGTAATTATCTTCCTTGTTTCAAAAAATTATATTTATATTATACTTTATTTCGACTATTTTCCTCCCTCTTTTATATATATCTGTTGTATGGTCATATGCAGAATGAATCACAACGACACAATGATAAGGATAGACGCAGGAAGACTTCTTTAACAAAATATGTACCTCTCACTTTATTGCAACGGTTCGAAAAGGGTTATACAAGGTTTGCGTGTGAGAGGGAGCTGGAGACCGAACAGAACTGAAATATTTTGACCCTCACTCTTATGGCCGTCAACATTTTGTCTTTCTCGTTCTCCTGATGCTCAACCAGAGGCCCTGGGGTCCATTCTGCTGGGTGCTATCTTTCTTTACTGCATCTTATCAACATCTTCTCTGGACCCCAATTTAATCAGGGCTCCTGAGGGCCCCTTCGGACGCGTGTGGCTTTCCCTACCACATCTCGTCCAACTCCCCCTCCAACTTTACTGCAACTGCCGCCCGAACTGTGTCTTGACTGAGTTATATAATAGTTCAACGCCCACTCGATCGCCCACTCGATCTTTGAAATCGCATGTTTGATCGTCATCAAGCGGAAATAACTGTCATGCAGTTCAGAGGTCACTCTCTTCCGGTGCTTCAGTCTATGAGAGTATCATGGGATTTTTTTAGCTTGTCCCATTTTGTTAACCAATTTCCGCCCACGCGATTTCCTCTCCTAACTGCCATTGGAATGTGTCACTTCCTTCCGGTGCATCTTCTTGAATGCCATTTTGGGCCGGGTCGAACGTCAAAATATAACATATCAAGAGATCTTTAAAATATGTGCTGGTTCTAAAATTTTGTTTTGTTGGGACAATTTTCTTCCATGTGATCTGGGACCGTTCGAAAAACCTTTTACATGTTGGACGTTCTAAGTAGCTCTCCATGTAGTGTCCATCTTTATTACATTAAAGGCACATCAAGGAAACGGGGATGTACCGTATCTAATTTTAATTTCCTTAACGGGAGTAAAACAGATTTCATGTATTTTAAACTAGATGGAGCTATGTCCACATTATCTAGCAGTTCAAATTATCTCATCTATTGAAAGTGATGTTAAATACTCCTAATGAAGGCGTGTATTTCTATTGAGAGGTAACATTTCTAATATGACAAGAGCAGCTCCAAAATAACCCATTAATGGTTTGCTTTACCAGGTTGATTTCCCTCTCACAGAAGTTTATTATATTTACCAACCCCCTCCGCTCAGGCAGGATATGACACAAGATCAATTTTCTGAGCGGAGTTTAACAGGTTTGAATTTAGAGTTTTCCTTCTCCTAGACTAGTTGCCTAACCAAGGCTGAATAACCAAGTCTGCCCTACTATTTACCCATAGCCGGAGGTAGATTAATTGGATTCATACCTTTCCCATTAGGGTATTAGTGTTATGTGAAATGCAATCAGTCTCGTCCTGGATTTGAACTCGTGTCGCCGTGTCCGTTTCCTGTGACGATTACCATTACACCACGGGCACCTCTCACACAAGTTTATGGTAGTCAATTCTTTTTAGTTTATTTGTCATTAAAAGAAATGTCGTATAAAATAGACCAATTTTTCCACAGGAATAGAAAGCGATAGTGAAATTTCGGGAAGGTTTGATGGAATCTTTCTCATGTGCTTTTCAGATGGTTGGAATACAGATATTGATAATTATTCATCTAGTTCTTATTATATTTCATGTTTTACCCCAAAAGAAAATCAATGACAGAAACTTTATGTTGGGGAGGGTACATAGTCACATAAGTCTTAAGTGACAAAACTACGCTTTGTTGGGAGTTTGAAGACGATGAGAGGAGGAGATTTTCTTGGGTGATGGGAGGAAATTAACCCCCCTTCTTTTTAGCTTGTACAAAAGAAAATTAAAGTAGATTTTGACAAGCACTGCTATTCTATACGAGGACATTCAAATTTGTTTTGGACGATAAAGTTGACAAGATATTAAATAACTTGTTTGCAGTTTTCATCGTCGATAACGTAAACAATGAAAGATCAGTAAAAGATTTGCCAGCAGAACAACTAAAATGGACAATGATAAGGGAGAATTAGTTTTACGCAATATTTAACACGAAATATACATTATTGAATAGTCAACCAAATTTACTGACTTACAAGTTCGTAATATACGTGAACTGATATCAATATAGAATTGATTGTTTTGGAGAAAATATAGTTTCCTGTCAGGCTGGGCTGATTGAGCCAGCAGTAATAATTTACTAAGCGTTTTGCTCAGATGTGTCACAAAGTCATAGAAATGGGGGTAACTAAGGAGAATCGAACTCGTTCGTGAAGGTTTGCTTGTCTACCAGGCTAACGATTACACTACCAGAAGCGCCCTGATTAAGCCAACAGATTATTTATTTCATAAATTCCAAGAATTAGGCACAATTTCTATGGTGGGCCTCAGTAGAAAAAATATTTCCCAATGAAAAACCACACTAAAAAGTCTAATCAGTCAAAGTTATTTATTTCTTATTTTTATATCAATTTAAAACCTCAAATAAAAATGTTTAATCTCAATTTTAGTCTCCTTTATTAACCAAATTCTTAGACGATTAAGTTACAAAAATGAATAAAATCAAAAATTGCCGGGAAGAACAATAATTTACCTTATTTTAACATATTTGCAATTTCTGAGGACATATATAATCAAAATGGAATAATTAACCATTTCTTTTGGGTGGAAGTGTCAATAAACTTCCTTTACTAATTTCTGTGTTGTCTCATGAAGAAAGCAAAGGTTAATTAAAAACTAAAATAAAACAATTTGACATTTTTAATTCAAACAACAATTTAATTCTTAAAGAAGATGTTCTAAATTAAATGAAAAAAGAAAAATTGTGTCGCTTCTTAATTTTAAGGATTTATATCATAATATTTTTACCAAGAATCCAATATATACGAAAACAATACTGCTGGCTTCATTTGCTATATTTTTTTTCATGACATATGATTCTTTATTGAACCTCAATTCACTTGTAAGTACATTTTCTCAGCTATTTAATAATGTATAATGTTAAATATGGATTATAACCAATTCTCTGTGTAATCATTATTCATTTCAATTGTTCGTTTGGCAATGATTTTATTGTATATCCATTGTTTATATTTATCAACAATGAAAATAACGAATAAACAATTTTAATTAACAACTCTATCATCCGAAACAAAATTAAATGTACTCTTACTTATAAGTGTCACCAATGAAAATTTCCTTTCATTTTATTTTAGTTTACCTAAGAACTACATACATATGTTATACTTACATTCAACCATCGTGATAAGAGTTTGTTTCAATGATTTTCTTCATTCTTTATGCAGTTTAAAATTACGTATCGTATTTGCTAAAAAACGTTGGGGGATTTTTTTTTGTCATCCACAGTATCCTACACACAACATTCTCAGACTCCCACAAAAAATGTGATATTTCAAATTGTTTTTTCTCCCTTTTTTTTTAAATAACAACCATCATGGTTGTGAAGTTTTGGTAAATATTTATAAAACTCAGAATGTTTTTCAAGTACAGATTATTACAATTTTCATTAACAGGCAAATGAATTTTCTCAAATTTCGTCAGTTCATTAAAATGTAGGTAATTAATTGTCGTTTTTCCTCTAATCTTTCTTTTTCCTAATTGCAAACATTATCTTTCTTTCTCTATTCAAGAGGAAATTCGACAGATTTTTATATTTCATAAAATGGTGTTGTTTATTAAAAATGTTTCCACTAAATAATGTCTCAAATATTTCTGTTGGGTGAGTTGAGTAAAGAATTTATGATATTTGCATTTTCCTGTACGATCATTCATGTCTCTACTGATGATTAAAATGTTTAATTTGAGAATTTGAAAAACAAAGAAATTAAAGATCATTGTAGAAATGATCTTTTCATTTCATTACTGACTTAATGGGACTGAAGGATAAGATTATCCTAGATTATCAAACTTGTTTCTTACTGTCTTTAACCCATTTCTCTTAAAATTGACTAAATGACATTAAATGTCGTCTTGTGTCTTTCCATCAGAAAAAGCTTATTTCATATATTCGTCGATTAAAAAGAAATAATACTGGTTACACTTGCGAATATTTAAAATCAGATTATTCTGATCATATGTATATTATTGTGGTCTATGAAGAGAAGGAAAAGGAGAGGCTGAATATAAGATTCTTCTTTCTTTTGTAATACGCGACATACGTACTTAAATGTAATGTAGTTTCCCTTTCTATTTTGAATTATAGAAACCATTTAAATGCAAATATAATGCACAAAATTAAACAATTAAGTATTTTTCAAAAATTTAGTAACAGTTTCCTTTTGAAATATATGACTTTCTATAAACTACATTTCTTTTATAACTCTTCCTTGTCTAAATTGATAGTTTTTCTTGTTTTATCGATTGCAGATTTTTTTGCCCGAAGGATTTCTTCCATGCAGTATTTTCTTGGTTACCAGTATTTTCAAAGAAATCCCATTGGAAACAAATTAAATGAATATCTACAGGACACAAATTGTATTCTTGTGAAGGAAATAGTCTTCTGTATTTTGCTTTTTTCATGTAAGGTATGGCGTATATGCAGATAAACACTGGAGAGATATAAACTTTTATAATAAAACATGCAAACACACATCAAAGAAAAGCCATTCTCTTGCAAAATATGCGGCTCATCATTTTCTACTAGATCTGAGTTCGAAGTGCATATACAAACACATTCTGACGAGAAGTCATATATTTGTGAAATGAGTGGCTCTAGCTTTTCAACGAATTCGGGAGTTCAAGTGAATGTGCAAAGACACAGAGGAGAGAAACGATATCTTTGTGAAATTTGTCACTCATCCTTTGCACAACAATCAGATTTAGTAAGGCATATAAGAACACACACTGGAGAGAGGCCATATTCATGTGAAATTTGTGAATCTTCCTTTTCCCGAAAATCAATCTTGGATGAGCATAGGCGAACACACACTGGAGTGAGGCCATTATCCTGTGACATATGTGATGCTTCCTTTTCCTATAAATCAAACTTGGATAGGCATAGTCGAATTCACACAGGTGAGAGACCATACTCCTGTGACATATGTAACTCTTCCTTTCCCCGACAATCACATTTGGATGATCATAGTCGAACACACACAGGAGAGAGGCCATATTCCTGTGACATATGTGATTCTTCCTTTTCCCAGAAATCAAACTTGGATAGTCATAGTCGAATTCACACAGGTGAGAGACCATACTCCTGTGACATATGTAGCTCTTCCTTTTCCCGAAAATCACATTTGGATGATCATAGTCGAACACACACAGGAGAGAGGCCATATTCCTGTGACATATGTAACTCTTCCTTTTCCCAAAAATCAAATTTGAACAGGCATATGAAAACACATATATGAGAAATGCCATATTCCCTTGAAGCTTTTTTCTCTCCATTTTCATGTACGTCAATTTTTGGCAGCGCTCATGAAAAATCACCCTGGATAAAAGAACACTTCTCCTAATTAACGGGATTATTCGTAATGAATTTGTCAAAATTGCATGTAAATTTTTCATCAAGAGTACAGTTTGTAAAGACAAGCTCTAAACATCGACATTATAATAGTAATATTTTAGTTAAACTTTATCACCACAAAGCGTACTTTACCGTCATTTGTCATTTTTGATTTACGTCGAATGCACATTATTCTGTGGTGTTCATAGTATTAAATTATCTTTTAAAAAAGTGCTGAATTATTCATCGAATTTATGATTTGTGGTAAAATCGGAATATAAAGAACTTACATATGGAATAGCATAATATAAAAATCACTTCCCCCTACTTTTTTTTTTTTTGGTCATGGAAGTCTTGATTTTTCTATTGGTTGCTATTCTCCATCTAAGGTCCCTCAGTTATCGTGTTGACTAATCCACGGATAATACTTTATCTAAAATAAATTTAAAAAAATAAAAGCCCATCCTTAAAATAAAAACAAAACCCAAGAAAGCAACCAATATACGAACGTAATTAATTTGAGTTTTACAACAATTTCAAAGTCGTTAATAAAACTAATTTTTTAAAAGTTTAAATGTTTTTCTTTAATAGTAGTTTTATGTTTGTGGCGTTTTAAACTTAACTGAATCGAAAAGGTTACGCTTCCTCTCACATTTGTTGATGTTAATGATCAGACCTAAAGAAAAATATCAAAGTTATATCCCTCTGAATTAAAAAAAAATAGTTTCCTCTGAGGGACAGTGTATTGTAGATTCGCAGGGACTGGATGGCGGAGTAATTGACGATAGAGACTATTTACAAGGAATGATCAGGGAGATCCATGCTGACAGCGTGACATGATGATGATGATGATGAAGAATATTACTATTTCTTATGAATATGTAGGTCTTGTTCACTTTTAAACCGTCTGTCTAGACGTCAAACACAAGTACACGTAGATATTTCGAACAACATACACATTTATGCAAGTAGGACTTGTTCAATTTTAAACCGTCTGTCTAGACGGCAAACCCAAGTACACATTGATATCTCGAACAACATACATACATATACACTTTTATGCAAGTAGGACTTGTTCACTTATAAACCGTTTGTCTAGACGTCAAACACAAGTACACGTAGATATTTCGAACAACACTGATTACCATGCTGCTAACGTGTTCGTATGATTCACACCCACACCCACACACACATATACATAACTAAATTCTCGAACATTGCTACTTTGTTTTACCTTTCCCTCATTTGTTTTATGTTATAAAAATATTTGTTTAAACATTCTTTGAACATTAAAGGTACTCTTTAAAAAATGAAAAAAAAACCCTAAGAAATTCACTTTAACGATTTTCAGTGAAACAAATCATTGACGCTCGAAACACTGATCAAGAAATATTAATTCTTAAAAGATTTGAAAATTGTTTAATGGAAAGAAAAAATTCGAAAAATTTTGTATTTCTTTTTCCATTGGCTAAAAAGAAAAAAATCCTCTATACAATTCCAGCGTTTTTCCTACTAAAAAAAGCAATCAAAATACTAAACATTTTTCCCCGCATTCCTCTTCTCTTTTTTTTTTTTCCTTTTTACCCTCCTCCACACATAAAAATATACAATAAAAGTAAAAGAAAACAGCAATAACAAAATCACTCTCACAATTTACAGTTGAACAAATCAATGACACTCGATACGCTGATCGATGAATATCAGTTTATCAAAGATTTAAAACTATTATTCAGTTGAAAGACTGAATCCGAAAAACCTGTATTACTGTTTTCCCTATGCAAAAAGCAATATGTATATATATATACGTATACACCCATAGATACACACACCCATACACTCTACTCATATTCACACATCTACATAAACATACCTGCTCTCATATATAATATTAAGAAAATATTCCGATAACCCAAGTAACTATCAAAACTAATTCAAGATAAAATCTGCAAATTATCGGATAAAATATAAAATATTCAATGATTATAAATATTTACAAAACAACGCTTAAAAATCCTACAATTTACATCTTATTCTTAAGCTCCTGAAAGAAATGAACTTGAAAACCACCATCGAAAACTAATCAGATGGTAGACAAAAATTTGAAAAATCTTGTATTCCTTTTCCTATAATAGCTAAAGAAAATATTATATACATCATCATCATCATCATGTCGTGCCGCCAGCACAGATATCCCTGACCCTTTCTCGCCATTTCTCCCTTTCGTTCATCGCCTTTGGCAGGTCTTTAGGGCTACATCCCGTATCCCCACAGAGCTGTTGTATGTATGTTCGAGCTGGTCGTCCTGCTTTTGCTCGTCCATATGTGGGGTCCATAGGAGTACATCACTTACATACATAAATACACCCCCACACACATATACACATATTTATATGTGCACATACGCACACACACACACGCAGTCACACACACGCATACAGAGCTACCATTGATACCATTTAATTCCTATTGCCCGATTAACTATTATAACTATTATAACTTGATTTAGAAGAAATCAACTATTTATCATGTAAAATATGTCTATTGCTTATTTGTAAATAATCACAAACCGGTTTCTTGATTATATCTTGTAAATTACGATGAAATCTACAGATTATCGTGTAAAGTATGTATTCAACGTTTGTGAGTATTTACAAAAAATATGATGAGCTTCAATGCAGCAAATAGCAGCAGTATTTAACGATACTGGCAATAGATAGACATTTGTTTATGAATCTTCTGGGAAAAACTCTGTCAATGCCGTCATAGGATCCGTTGAAATGCTTCTCAGTCTTTGTGTGCTATAATCAGTTAAGAGCATCGAGAAAATATAGACGAGAATTACGGTAGCTACGTTTAACGGCAACCCCAGCGAAACAATCATTTCAATCTGTAGTCCTGCTAATTCTCCTGATGAAACGGACCTAATCCTCTGCTATAACGCGTTATCCTTTCTTTTGTTCGTAGTATCTCCAAACACAACGTTCTAATCATCGGTGGAGACAGGAATGTTCAAATAGGTAAAAATGAAAATAACGAATTTTGCTTGCATAGCTCGTCAAAGAGAAATAGGAAACATCGAAGAGATTTCCCACTTGGAAATGGAATAACATGACTTAATATTAAATTCCAGAAAAGGAAGCGAAAATGATGGACCTATGCTTACACAAATAATGCTAAAGCACAGATGAATTACATCCTCATAAGAAATGGATTAATAGCGCTTTGAATTGTGTGGCATTTTCCTCTTTTGAAAATGTGTCTTCCGATTACAGAATTGTCTCAGCAAAGATTAGTCTGAACCCACGCAACAATAAAACGCAAACAACAAAAACCACATACTATGACTGGTTCTTGCTTAACAATAGAGATATTAGAGATAAATATACGATAACTCCAAGAAATATTTTCGATGCTCTTCAGGAGATATTCAAAACACTTACTCCGAATGACGAAATTGAGAACTTGGTCCATACCCAAATGAAAGCAGTAGCAGAATGCATACCAAACTAAGAGCCAAAAATGGAGTTCCGTTGCCAACATTAGCAGTTAAGAAAAACAAGACAGCATCAAAACAGCATCCCACTATAACAAAAGGAACCCAATTAATGTCAACGCTCAGAAACTCAAGAAGTCACAAAGCAAACTAATTAACGCATACCAAAAAGAACAAATAGAATACATTCAACAGATCAATCAAATTAGAAAATCAGAAGAAGATAGACAATCCCGAATAGCGTGGCAGACAGTAAAGAAAAGCTGCCAGCAATAAGAACCAATGTACATGTGGATAGCACATTTCAAGAATCTGCGGGGAAATCTTAAAAATTACAGATAAACCTATCACGAAAATTATTTATAATCAAGTAGCCATCAAACTAGGACAGTTTACCCTAGAAGAACTTGACGTTGTAGGAACATAAATTCAAAACAGGAAACCTGCCTGTCTTGATGAAATACCACCAAAAGTATGGAAGACAAGGAAATTTGAAAACTTATTGTTCCAATACAGCAACGCCGTATAAAACTAGAACACAATAGACAGATGGACAAAAGGTTACATCTTCCCTTTCCCCATGAAACGTGTCTTCGGAATTGCCAAGAACTACCAAGGCATAAACCCTTATTTTCATTGCGGCTAAAATTTAAAATGCTCTATTACTCAACCGCATCGTATCAGAAATTAAGAAAATTCATTGGAAGAATCAAAATGGTTTTCTGAGAAACCGATCCACATCACAGATTTTGACAATGCGTCAAATATTAAGAGTTCGTGTAAAAAATCTCGAGGGGACACTCTAATTTGTAGATTTCTCCAACGCATTTAATTCCATATTCACTGAGAAAAGGAAGAGCAAATAATTCTAGCCTATGGTCTCTCCAAAGAAACTGTCAGAGCCATAATGATGCTCTCGAAAAACACGAAAGTAAAAGTTTGCTCACCATATGGAGAGACAGACATTTTGACATTGCTGCTGATGTTCTACATGGGGATATATTAGCCTCATATCTGTTCATAATCAGCCAAAATTACGTACTTCGTGCGTCGACAGATCAAATGAAATAAAATGGCTTTGTACTAAGAAAGGCAAGAAGCAGGCGTTACTCCGCACAATCTACTACAGACGCAGACTACGCAGATGACATAGCGCCTCGGGCAAATACACCTACCCAAGACAAATTCCTGCTGAATACTCTGGAGCTGGTAGCAAGTGTATTGGCCTCTACATGAATGCATACAAAACGGAGTACATCTGTTTAATCAAAAACGAGATATCTCTAAACAAAATGGTAGTTCTCGGAAACTGGTGGACATGATCTTGGAAATCTCGTAGATTCCAGGGTCTTTTTGAAATATGTATTCTCTTAGTAAATTTTACCAGCAATCTTCATAAAGTTTTAAACGAAGTTTCTCGTTCATCAGAAAAAGTTTATTTTTATCCTGTGCACAGCCAAACGTGACTTACTTATAATGAAGAGCTATAAACTTCACAAGAATGTGGTTTCTCTCATCAGTGCTTTTTCATATGCCTGTTCAAACATGATTTGTGTGAAAAAAAAGTGTTACACATTTTACAGTAATATGGCTTCTCTCCAGTGTGTTCCCTTATGACGATTCAAAGTTGTTTTTTCTTTTTTGCAAAGGACGAGTAACACATGTCACAGGAAAGACGCAAGACGTCATTTAATGTCATTCAGTCAATTTTAAGAGAAAAACGTTCAAGACTGTAAGAAATAAGTTTGATAATCTACAATTATCTTATCCTTTAGTTCCACTAAAGTCAGAAATGAAACAGACATCATCGTTTCTACAATGAGCTATAATTTTCTTGTTCGAAACATTCTCGAATTAAACGTTTTAATCATCAGTGGAGACGTGAATGATCGTATAGGCAAATGAAAATGTAATAAAGTCTTTGCTGAACTCCTCGAATAGAAATGAAGAATATATAACAGAGACCTTTTTTTTTTTCGAAAACAGACTTGTATGTCTAAACAGTAAAAGACAAGAAAAGAAGGGAAAACTATGGACTTACATCTGCGCAGAAAGAAGAAATAAACAGATAAATCATCCCGTTATGACAGGTAATCACTTATTAAAAAGAAAATCAATGGATGGTAAGTGTAAGAAACAAAATTGCAACCACTGTACAACGTTTGATTTTGGATGGCGACCGAGATGTTAGCTCCCATTTTTGAAAATATAAACAACTTGAAAACACAAGACGCAACTTCCAGTATTTTGTCATTTGTGTTATATATCAATAAGAAATCATGGTTTTCATAATACAAAATGTCAATTATTTGTCAACTCGACCGGCTCATTGGCCTACAAGGTAGAGTGTTCGCCAATGGTCCAGGAGACCAAGGTTCAATCCCAGGTCGCGTCATACCAAAGACTTTAAAAATGGTAATTGATATCTCCTCACTTAACACTCAGCAATAGAAGGTACGTATCAAGGGTAAAGTGGAACAATTCAGGGAAAAGGGAAGCGCCCTCTTTTACACCTCGGTGTAGTAGCTATTGAATAGGGAACCTCCTGGTCACCCTCGACTACGGTCGCCAAATTTACTTTTATTTGTCAACTGAGGTTAACAAGGTGAGTTCCACTACAAAAAATGGTTTCATCAATGGGTCTCATATTTCACAGGAATATGTCTTCTATCCTGTGTGTGTTCGTCTATGCTTATCCAAAGTTGAATTTTGGGAAAAGGAAGAGTCTCATATTTCACAGGAATATGTCGTCTATCCTGTGTGTGTTCGCCTATGCTTATCCAAAGTTGATTTTTGGGAAAAGGAAGAGTCTCATATTTCACAGGAATATGTCTTCTATCCTGTGTGCGTTCGCCTATGCTTATCCAAAGTTGATTTTTGGGAAAAGGAGGAGTCACATATTTCGCAGGAATATGTCTTCTATCCTGTGTGTGTTCGCCTATGTCTATATAAAGTTGATTTTTGGGAAAAGGAAGAGTCACATATTTCACAGGAATATGTCTTCTATCCTGTGTGTGTTCGCCTATGCTAATCCAAAGTTGATTTTTGGGAAAAGGAGGAGTCACATATTTCACAGGAATATGTCTTCTATCCTGTGTGTGTTCGCCTATGTCTATCCAAAGTTGATTTTTGGGAAAAGGATGAGTCTCATATTTCACAGGAATATGTCTTCTATCCTGTGTGTGTTCGCCTATGCTTATCCAAAGTTGATTATTGGGAAAAGGAGGAGTCACATATTTCACAGGAATATGTCTTCTATCCTGTGTGTGTTCGCCTATGTCTATATAAAGTTGATTTTTGGGAAAAGGAAGAGTCACATATTTCACAGGAATATGTCTTCTATCCTGTGTGTGTTCGCCTATTAGAGGAACGTTTTGACATCCAAACAGACTCACATCCACAAGAAATGGCTAATTAATCCATTTTAATCATATAAGTCCCTTGAAATTTCAAAAATTTTGAATTGATTGACAATTCTGTTCTTCCCAACATTTTTTGACCATATTAATTTTTGTAGTTTAATCATTTAGTGATGTGGTTAACAAAGGAAAAAAATCGGGTTAAACGTTTTTGTTAATAGTTTAAAATTAACATAAAAATGATAATTTTGGTTTGTTTATTTAATGGCAGATCAACCACTGTAGGTTATTTAATGCAAAAGCCATCCTTTTAAAAGAACAGTAGTGGTACAATTTAACCCATAGCTGGGAGGAAAAGGAGGTTTATAACTTTCCCAAGGGTATTTGTCCGAAAGTGGACATAAAAGCGAAATCGGAACTCGAACTCGCTTACTACGAATCTACAGTTCATTGATTTAATCATTACAATACGAGGACACCACCTCAGACAAATTTGACTTATTAGATATATGTACTTTATGCTTCATAGTCTTTTTAGTCTGCGTTCTTATTGGACGATACTTTTTACGGAGGCCTGCACGAGAAATAAAGACAAAGGCTAAAGAGAGACTTATGTTTTGAAGGGAATATATTACTATAAAACCATGAATGATAACGCGTTTGATCATCCATTCTTTAAAAAGAAAATATTCATGGCAATACCGACTAGAAAAAGAACAAAATATTTTATTTATTGTCAACACTATTGTCTGAAAAATATTCAAGATCAAAATATAATTTCTATCCTACTCGACTATCACGAATAGTCGCAGAATGAGAGAGACAGACAGACAGAGACAGAAAGACAGAGACAGAGAGACAGAGACAGAGAGACAGAGACATAGAAACAGAGAGAGAGGCTGAGTCATCTCCTTTGAAAAGAGATTCGAACCCTGTACTTGATTTGCCGAAGGAAGATATTTTTATATAAGTGATTTATTTGATCGAATATCTTTTTTTTTCTTCGCTATTCGTCAAATAATATTCTAAGAATCATTTGACTGTATTTTTAATTAAAGATTGTTTCCATTTTAAGATTTCACATCTTATTGGGGATTTATTTTTGTAAATAAGTAATAAATAAGTAAATTCGTACGTAGTTATGGATTCCATAGCGTGATATACGTGCATTTTGGTGATTGGACTACTACGGTGGGCTACCGTAAGGTTCACCACTTTTATAATTGATCGTATCAATTAAGGTGACCTGTTTGGATCTATTTAGCTGGAGTAGCAGTTGCACTTGTCTTGGTAGTGAATGGTGTTAGGTTCGTGTTGGAACAGGATTATTATTATTTTTTTTTGATTGAATTTATTTTTCTTTTAAGGAGTTATTGTTAACAGATTACATTCAATAATTTTTTTAGAAGCCTATATTCAATTTGTTTTTATTTTAACCCAAAACTGGAGATGTGAGGATCTGCGATGATCTATTCAACTAAGCAATTTTGGGAGAGATCCGGCCGATAAAAAAAGTTGATGAAAAGTTGGCCAAATGTAAAGATAGCAAAATATTTCTCAAACTTTAAGAAAAACTTGGATTTTGACAAATCCTGCTGGATAAAGAATATAGACTTGTCACGAAGTGACACCGTTCGGTCAGTATTTTTTTAACCATCTTCCATTTGGAATAAGTTGCTCACCGAAAATCTTCCATCTCACGATGTTAAGAATTCTAAATGGACTGGAAGAAACATTATTTAATATCGATGACATCTTTCAACAAAGTTCCAGCCAAGACCAGTACAAACGATGTGAATTAGATGGACGATTTCCCAAATTTAGATTGGTTTTTCTTAGTCACGTAATGAAAATATAATTCAGAATCATTCGTAGATCTTTCGAGCTTTACTTAAAGTGATAAGTATCTTCTAATTGATTCTTACATCAGCTAATAACTCACAGGTCCCTAACTGTTTTTTGAGATAGGTGTCTTCTTTCTCTTTCACCACAAAATTACTCATACATTTCTAGAGAAGTTATATCTCAATTGTCTAACGGAGATAGGAAACATTAATTATAAAAAAAATCAAACTATTTTTAATTTTAATCTAAATAACAAGTTAATCGTTAAACTAGATATTCTAAATTGAATTCATGAACAAAAAATTTCTCACTTTTTAATTTTTGTATTCCATTATAAAAAGAAGTCAATAAATACGAAAACAATACAGCTGGCTTAATCTGACAACCCTGCTTGAAACCATATTTTTGCCGGACAACCTATTCTACATTGAATCTCAGTTGTCGTATATTACGTACTTGTAAGTAAATTTTACTAACTATTCAATAATGTATATTTCGTGTTAAATATTGTGTATAACTAATTCTATATTATCACTGTCAATTTTCGTTGTTCCGTTGTAAAATCATTTACTGATCTTTCATTGTTTATGTTTATCGTCTCTGAAAAGAGCAAACAAGTTATTTAATTTGTCATTTTTATCGACTAAACAAATTTGAATGTACTCATATAAAATAACTCATCCTGTCAAAATTTACTTTAATTTTCTGTACTAGCTGAAAAGACACGGGGTGCAATTACTTTGTAGCACTTCAGAAAATCTCCTCCCCTCAACGTTTTAAAACTCTTTACAGTTTTAAAGTTTTGTCAATTGAGACATATGTGACCAAGTAGCCACTCCATGAGAAAATTTCAGCCAGAGATTTTTTGTTTTCTTTTTGGGTAAAACTTGAAATATTATAGAATAAGAACTAGATGAATAATTATCAATATTTGTCTTCCAGACATGCGAAAAGCAAATGGAAAAAATTCCATCAATCCTCCCCGAAATTTCGCTATAGTTTTCTCCCCCCCCCACTCCAAAGCCAATGAAGAAGTCTTGGTCTTTAATAAACGAGATTACTTTTATTGTTCAATGAACTAAAAATAATCGACTCCCATTAACTTCTGCGGGAAGGAAATGATTTTGGTAAATCGAAACGTTAATAGGTTTAATTGACGAAGCTTTTGACATAATTATAAGAAGTTTCGGTTAGAAAATATTGGTAATTTTAACATAATAACGAAATTAAATTCATAATTAGCACTTGTTCTACAATTATTTTTTAAGTGATATTTACTGTAATTTAGAAAGATTGTGTTATATAACTAGTTATATTATTTTGTTTCTTTGGGGATTTTTGTGGCATTACTTAGTTAAAATATAAAAAAGAAAGAATCAAATAAATAAAATCAAGATTTGTTTTTTCCACTTATCGAGTGGAAAGCCTATCCATCCAGAAACTTAGCAACATTATGAAAGGATCAATCAAAAGGCCCAACTCCTGCTCCCTTCCTCTAAAATCAAGATCTGTTTTTTCCACTTATCGAGTGGAAAGCCCACCCATCCAGGAACTTAGCAACATTATGAAAGGATCAATCAAAAGGCCCAACTCCTGCTCCCTTCCTCTAAAATCAAGATCTGTTTTTTTCCACTTATCGAGTGGAAAGCCCACCCATCCAGGAACTTAGCAACATTATGAAAGGATCAATCAAAAGGCTCAACTCCTGCTCCCTTCCTCTAAAATCAAGATCTGTTTTTTCCATTTATCGAGTGGAAAGCCCACCCATCCAGGAACTTAGCAACATTATGAAAGGATCAATCAAAAGGCCCAACTCCTGCTCCCTTCTTCTACCGTATCTGTTTCTGGTTCTCTCCCGAGTCTCTCTCTGACGATGCACGGTTCGACCCTTATCCTTTTTCATCGCGGGTTAGCGTGATGGCTGCTACACTCCCACCCTGACCTCTCGATCGAACATAATGCTGGGCAGGAGTGGCCTTTTGGTCCACGTAATCGTTAAAAGTGGGGCGTGCATCACAGTGTCCACCTCTTAATCGTCCGACTAGCAAGCGGTTATATTTTCGTGAGTACCACTGCCGCTATCTATTGATAGCTCGTCGCCAGACGACTCATTACTTTTAGCGGTCGCTGAATGTCCCATCTCCAAAGCAGGGTGGAGATCAGACACGCGACGTGGATTCCATCGACCAGGACAAATTGTTGACTGACCACATGATTCACTTGCCCACGCTTGAAGCTGATGGTACATCGATTATCTAAGGGTTTCATCCAGACGGGATCCCCCACATCATATGACCCGAAAACGTCTGTGTCAATTGCCTTTGCTCAAATCCAGTTCGTGTAGAAACAGTGATGCACAGCTTCCTAGCAGCGATCCTCTTGATGCTACGGTGACTAATTTCAGTGATACTGTTATCTAATGGTACATACGCGCATTGCAGCCACCGTCGGACCTCAATTCGTGCAGACATTGGCTTACTTGCTGGTTGCAAAAGGCGGTGTCGTTGTTGGTCAAAATCTCCTCCGGTGTTCCTCGTTTGTAAAAGACGAACGATAGCTGTCGATGAACACTTACTGGGTCTTTCTGTGCAAATGATCACCAAATTGCATAACGGGTGTGTCCACAGTCGATGAGGATAAGAACGTGTCTGCCACCATAATGGATGTCATCCATTCCAACCCTTTGCTACGTATCACTTGCTTCCAGTCGTCCTTTTTGCACCCAGCTTCACGGCAACCAACCATTTGTGGAGCACTCATGTCACCGGGTCGGAAAGGTTGCTGGACGACGTGACCAGTTCTACACTGACTGTCAGATTATACTCTGAGACGAGAGTCTTTAAGATTCCCAGCCTTCGCCTTATCAGCATCTCACTTGCTGCCTTGGTGCGTATTCTTGCATTTCCAGTCAACTGTGGCACAGTATCTGTGATGGTTAATTATTTTATTACCTGGTTTGATTAGGCCACGAGTTTTCCAGTTAGCTGTTAAGTTAGCTAAAATCTTTGAGTGGAAAAATAAGTCAAATTGGAAAGTTTAAGAGAGTACATAACGTTCAACACAGGAAGGCCAAAATGTAAACAAAATGGATTCATATCTTGTCTGTGACAGGTTTGATTGGAGAAATAAAAACAGTGCATTTTGGACGCGTGAAAGAATATCCAATAATTTAGCAAGATCACATCACCCCCGCCGATATCCTGATTTTAAATATATAAAAATTAGTGAATTTTGAAAAATTAATCAGTTAGAATTTTGCATTCATAAAGTTCTATCGAGCTGGGAGGCGTGTCTCTTTTTATCTATTCATAGAACCTTACAGATTCTCTCTCTCTCTCTCTCTCTCTCTCTCTCTCTCGTCCTGGAGGTGGGGTGTCTCTTTTTGTCTATTCATAGACCCTTACAGATTCTCTCTCTCTCTCTCTCTCTCTCTCTCTCTCGTCCTACTGTTTGCAGTCTGAACATTGAACAATAAATAATTGTTAATTGTGTGATGGAGAATTCTTCTTGTTTTTGAGTTGCCAGCAGCCAGGTTGTTTTATTCCAACGGAACTCCCCAACCGTCAGAAGAAGTTCCGGATGGATTGTGTCTTTCTTTGTCGATGGATCTTTCAAACACAGTGTGACCACATACAGTACTGATAAAAGAACTATTCGAAAATGCATTTGTCACTGTTACCAGGATTCGACCCTCAAAATCCGCGACACAGCCAGACGCAGGATTCCACAGTAAAAACCCACGGCGTAGCCATAAATAGGATTCGACCCTGAAAACCCACGGCCAAGTGATGGTACTACATTTGTTACCGTGCAATTATATTAAGCACGTTGTAGTATTACGTTTGTTGCTGTGACCAGCATAGTACCACATTTGCTACTGTGCCCAAGATAAGGGCCCAGACGGTAAAAAGGCATTGTACTGCAGACCCCGTCGGACACCCAGTGGTTGACACAAAAACTCTCGGTGCGCATGTGCTACTTCTTTCCTGCCACTGTAGTGCTAGTTTGACGCCATTTACCACAGCGTTCAACTTAGCAAGATTGATGTGCCGTGCATCGTTTGCGAACCGCAACCAAGATGCATATTCCAACACGACCCCGTCCTTCTCCAACAAGAATCCGATATGTTCATTTCTTTCCAGTTGACGCACCACTCTCATCTAGCGGGGTCCTCATGTGTCGCTCTCTCAGAACTTTCTGCAATCATTCGTGTGATGAGAGCATCACTCATCTGGTAATCCCATCCTTAGATTACCGCAGTCACCCTGCGTTTTATTACACCCACTGCTGCTCGAATCCAACCATACACTGGCAGGTGCCCTACAAGTTTTGCGCACAGGGAAAAAGTCCGCCCTGTGAGAACTGCAGAATTCCCAGAACCACACTTACCGTCTCCATCGGAGGGTGCCTTCCTCTCCCCTTACGTCAAGGCCCAGTACGCGTGCTCTGTCTTCACAACACTCTGGATCAAATGCACATTATTGTAATATTTGCTCTGTCAGTAAATGATTTTTCACAAATATCTTTCGGTTCTATAAAATGTAGGTGAATAATATTATTTATCTTCTCCAATCCACATTTTCTTTGTGAAATAAACCTAGCAAACTCTCCAAAACTTAAATGAACGAGCCCAATAAGATTCCCACATTTTACTAAAAGAATTCATAAGATAATCCGTTTTGTCGGCTGGGGTGGTAGAGTACTGTGGCTGCACCTCTGTAGCGAGGTTAAACTCCTTGGAGACTTGTGAAGACTTGTAATAGTTGAGGAAGGGATTCGTCTTGTAGACTGGTGTGGTAGAATATGGTGACTACACGTCTGCAGAGAGGAAAAAACCCTCATCATGGCCCCCTGTCAGCCGAACATGGCAACCCCTAATGCTTGAGGATGTGGTTCTGAGGCTGAGTAGTCCTTGACACGGAAATCAAGTGATGAATTGACTAGCAACACCCAACTCCGGTCCTTACTGGGCTAGACGGGTGGTCGGTGAGGTCCGATCTGCTCAATCGGCTGTTCATGTCAAACCTAATCACCAAATATGATTGTGCCCATAATATTCTTCTCTAGATTTTATGGAAAAAAGATCATCGTCATCATTAAATCGCACTAAAAGTACAGATTTCCTTGATTCTATCTCTTCATCAGTCCCTATCATCAATCGTTCCCAGCAGTTCATACCAACTAGATCCACTATCTGCAAGGAGCTGACGTCGGTAAGTTCTAGCTGTTCGGCCAACACTGCTACGTCCATGTGAATGGTCCATACAAGAAATTCGCTTCTGAGTTTGTCTTTTTCCTTACATCCTTGTCTGCTTATGTTTTTCGTCTTACTTAGATGGTTTGTGAGATGAGAGGTAAGTGGTTGTATAATTGCAGATTCTTTAGTTCCCATCAACCTTTTTTTCTCAATACAATTTTTTAGCGTTTTGATACGGTTGAGAAGCATAGCAATAAAAAAATTAGCAGCTATAATAGTGAGGGTTATGCTTCTATAGTTCATAGTGATTCCGAGGACAGATTTTTGAAAAAGGGAAGGATAAAAACCTTTGTTAATTTTTCTCTTGTTTTATTTGATTTAATGGCATATCAACTATTCTACGGTATTCAATGCCAAATCCGGTATATACATATATATTAGACATATATGATTTGTCACAGATAATTTAATTAAGCATCAATCTTTTGTTAACACATAGTTAAATTATCAAACAATTCTTTATCTAACAATTCAATTTAGCATAAGTCAACAAAGTTAAATGGTTTCAAGTATTTCTCTGTATCACTAACTATTCAATTAAATATCAGTCATTTGATTACACACAGTTAAATGATCCAACAGTTCTATTTCTAACTATTCAATTTAGCAGGGTTATAACACTTTCCCCAAAGCTCCAGCATTACTGGAGCCTCACAATCAGATTATTTAATATCATATCATATCAGGATAAAAAAAAACCAAGCATACAATTGCAGAACTCTCAGTGAGAAACTAATCCAGTTGGAACCAAATAATTGGCTATATTTTCCCGCTTAAGCAAAACCCTCCTCTAAGAAATACAAAATATTCTACAAAACAACCATTACATTCATCTCAGCTCTGTCCACCAAAAACCATCAAAGACAGACGAAGTATCTATCTCTCAAATTGTTACAACCATTCCAACAAAAAACAGAATCACTTATTGATCAATCAGGAAAAAACAATATCAAAACCACCGTGGATAATAAAAAAACAAAATCTCATTCACGTTATTTAGACTAGGGTGTAATAATTCCTTTAACATTCAAGTTTAGTGAGAACTGACAACCCAATCCACACAATATTATATAAACTGCATGTCTTTATTACACATCTTTCTTTTAAAATTGGAAATGTAAAATTCTAGATATATCTTAAGATATTGAAATATTTGATATTATATCAACTTTATTACGCGTCTTTATTTCCAATTTGTAAATGTAATATCCTATATCAAATGTCTTTGCTAGTATTCAATGTTTTCAATGATTATATTTATTTATTTTATTAATTACAGGTATATCCTGATACGGACGGAGGATAAATCAATTTTGTAAAATCATTCTTCTTTCCTGATATCAAATTCTACTCAAAATATGTCACCCTACACTGGTGATAAGCCATATTCTTGTAAAGTGTGTGGCTCTTCCTTTTCACGAAAATCAAAACTGAAGGAGCATATGCAAAAGCACACTGGAAAGAAACCTTTTTCTTGCAATATTTGTGACTCGTCCTTTTGGAACAAATCAAATTTGACGAGGCATAAGCGTACACACACGGCTGAGAGGCGATATTCATGCAATGTGTGTGGCTTGTCCTTTTTAAAAAAATCAGATTTAATGAGGCATAAGCGTACACACAAAGGAGAGAAACCACATAGTTGTGAAATTTGTGGCTCGTCTTTTTCACGAAAATCAACTTTGGTTGAGCACATGAAAACACACTTAGGAGAGAAGCTCCATTCTTATGAAATTTATGGCTCTTCTCTTTCACGAAAATCAAATTTGGTGGACGATGTAAAAACACATACAAGTAAGAAAACCCATTCTTGTGAAATTTGTGGCTCTTCCTTTGCAGAAAAATCAACTTTGAGGAATCATATGCGAACACACACAGGAGAGAAGCCATATTCTTGTGAAATTTGCGGGTCTTCCTTTTCTCAAAAATCCACTTTAAAGGATCATATGCGAACACACAAAGGAGAAAAGCCATATTCTTGTGAAATTTGTTCCTCGTTATTTTTACGCAAATCACATTTGGTGGTTCATATGCGAACACACACAGGAGAGAAGCCATATTCTTGTGAAATTTGTGGGTCTTCCTTTGCTCATAAATCAACTTTAAAGAACCATGTGCGAACACACACAGGAGAAAAGCCATATTCTTGTGAAGTCTGTACCTCGGCTTTTTCTCGTAAATCACAATTGGTGATTCATATTCGAACACACAGAGGAGAGAAGCCATATTCTTGTGAAATTTGTGGCTCTTCCTTTGCTCAAAAATCAAATTTAAAGAAACATATGCGAACACACAGAGGATAGAAGCCATATTTTTGTGAAGAGTGTGGCTCAGCTTTTTCCATTAAATCAATTTTGGTGAAACATATGCGAAAACACAGAGAAAGAATCCATATCGTTTGAGAAATCACACAGTATGAAACAAATCATTTTCGGAAGGATGGGGTTCTTTGATTATACTCAGGTCAAGTTTACCGCTGCAACGTTACAAATTTGATAGATACAATAAAACAAGTGTACATTCAGCATTTTCGATAAATACTTATTCTGTCTTAGCAATAGGAATATTTGAAAAAAAGCAATCAAATTAGAATAGGTGTTTTTATAACATTTTAAACAAACATAAGAAAATTTGACATTACACGTTCTTTTATCGTTCAAATGACATATTATATCTAGGGAACAGTATTATTTTAGTTACAAAGAAACACAATAAAATCTGATATTTTTTATTCTTTTACTTTTCATGAGAAATAAAAAATGTATATAAGTAAATGTAATATATAAATTTAATTTTAAATAAAGGAAATATTTATTTTAGATAAAATTAATAAACATAATGAAATGAGCAATTTTACTTTCTTTCAGTATTTACAATTTAAAGAAATTATTTATTTTCTCCCAACCAAACTCAAAAAGATCAGGGCTGTGTTGATTTAACAGTACCTGACATCTTGGAAGGTCAGGATTGAAGTACTGAAGCGAAAAAAATAATTTGTAAGAAAACAAAAGAGAAATCTCTGCACAGTTTTCAGTTTCAAAAACAGAGTCAGATATATAAACCATTGAAGAGACCGTTAAGAAGATTTGATTCTCATTTTTAACGTCTTAATTTTGCACTCTTCCTCTCTATTTAAACTGAAAAAGTCTCATTGGAAAGGCCAACGAACACGAGAATGCAAAGAAAATTGCCATCAACAAACAAAACTGCAAAAAAACTAACCATGATACGTACGTTATAACGCTGAGTATTAAGCCAGATGGCATCAAGAACCATTTTTTATAGACACAAAAAAATCTAGTAAACATTCAGCAGTTTTTTAGTGTGTTTTTTCATTGGACGATATTTTTTCTACAGTGGCCTCAAGGATAAAAAAGAGAAAGGCTTAAGAGCTTAAGAGACGTACACTTTCGAGGAACATATCAGCATAAAAACCCCGGATGGTTACGCCTTTGATCATCCATACTTTAAAAAGAAAAATATTCGTGCCGTAACTTGAAGTGAAGATCGAAAAATTATGATTTGTATATTTGTCAACTATCACGAATAATCACTCTGTGTGTGTGTGTGTGTGTGTGTGTGTGTGTGAGAGAGAGAGAGAGAGAGAGAGAGAGAGAGTCACAACTCATGAAAAAGGCTTCGGGTCCTGTATGTTATTTGCCGAGGGGAAAATAGATGTTTAGATACATACCACTTTAAATATTTAAAAAAACATGCTAATTTTTGCATCCTCCGACTCTCAAATAATTGGAATTATAGTTTAGTATCATTTTTTTTCGATGAATTATATTTCTTTTCTTCTTTATTTCTCAGATAATATTTTAAGAATCATTTAAATCTGTTTTTAATTTAAGCTTTTCTTGATTATATTATTTTGTATATCATTGAGGATTTCTTTTTGTAAATAAAGATCAATTAATATTTCCATCCCCCACAGTATATGCTTAATTCGTATGTTGTGATGAAGTCAATAGTGTGATTGATGTGGATTTTGTTGTTAGATTTTTCTACGTGACAAGATTTACTTTTATTTCAATTCAAAATATATAAGACGGAATCAGATTTGTAATTCATTAAACATATTGTTAAGAAAACTTAATCTTTTTTTCGTACGTCTAAATTTTTCCTTAAATTACACTATTTTTATTTTATAGCGGAATGTGTTTGTGTATTTACCGAGTAAGCACGTGTCCGATTTGTGGACAGGAAGCTTCTCCTTAATTATGGGTAATAATGAAAAAAAAAACATTATACCTTATAGAGATGCCTGCAAATACCACCCTCTCTGCTCCACAGTAAGAAAGTACTTTCGAGAAGGATGGAAGAATTAATTTGTCTCTAAAATATCGTCTGAGTTGGTGTTTGAAAATTTCTCGTGGATTTCCGATATCAGTAACCGGTGGACTCAGAGAAGATTGCAAATACCACCGAGTTGGTTCTAAAAATTTCCACACTCCGAGGAGTATGGCGATGTTACAGAATTACGCCACCGATAAATGTGGTTCAGCCTTAATTTCAGCTTTCCTTTTTCCTTATTACCTCGACCTAATTCCTTACCTCATCCATTAGTGGCAGACGTATCAGTCCTGCCAAACCAAGACCCACATGACCAGACTCTTCATTCTCATTATCCAGCAGTGGAACAGCTTTTACTCCAGCTTTCCCTTTTTCCTGTTCCTTTCAATACTAAAATTCTGAAACTCTTTTTTCAGTCCTTTTTAGTGCTACAGAAACAGTCTTTATAATCATCTTACATAACGGTCCAATCGTTACTCCAGCTGTTGTTTGCAGGGAAAAGAAAAATGCTGATGTCCAAAAATATAATCTTTTTCATTTCTTTACCTTTCATTAACTGGGATGTACGTATGGGGTCTTCAAGTCACTCTCCCTATTTCGGAAACCGGTCTATTTCCTGTTATGTTCCCCAACCCAAATTGTGCATCATGTCAAAAAGGGGTCTTCAAGTCACTAACATAGTTTTCCCTATTTCCTACCTTTTCAGGTCTAAAACCACACAAGATTTTTTCATCCCTTTTCAGTGTTACATCGAAAGTCTTTATAGTTCTTTAAGGACTATGCTATATCCACATATTTTACTGCCTTTTTTAGGGTTATAAAACTTACTATCAGCACGAGACACGATAATACCAGCACCCCGGCACGCTGTCATCTCTAGATTCCTGCATTTCAATAAATTCGGAGAAATCGGCAACATTTACTCCGGAAGCAAAACACACGTACCTGGCAACTTTGTGATTAATGCACCTCGAACAGACCAACAAAACACTTCATTCTTACTATTTGCAAAATAGGAAGTTGTCCTTTCAAATTTACTATATTTCCTTTGCCATCCTAGCCTAGTTTCGTGTCATATCTCTCCTTACAAGTTTGACTGATCGACATATGTATCAGCCCAAATGCCAATAGATCTAACGAAAGAAAATGGTTTCAAACTGAAAAAAGTCGAGACGCATAAAATATATCCAGTATTTCTCAAAAATATGATATATAGAAAAATTCTCCATTGACCTTATCACTAGTGTATTGTGAAGAGATACTTTGGAATTATTTCTCTTCATAATCTACCAAGATAATGTTATACGATTGACAATAGATCTAATGAAAGTAAATGGATTCATATAAAAAAAAGTCAAGACGCATGAAATATATCCAGTATTTCTCAAAAATATGAAATATAGCAAAATTCTTCATTGACCTTATCACTAGTGTATTGTAAAGAGATACTTTGGAACTATTTCTCTTCATAATCTACCAAGATAATGTTATACGATTGACAATAGATCTAATGAAAGTAAATGGATTCATATAAAAAAAGTCGAGACGCATAAAATATATCCAGTATTTCTCAAAAATATAAAATATAGCAAAATTCTTCATTGACCTTATCACTAGTGTATTGTAAAGAGATACTTTGGAACTATTTCTCTTCATAATCTACCAAGATAATTTTATACGATTGACAATAGATCTAATGAAAGTAAATGGATTCATACTAAAATAAGTCGTGAAACAGAAGATATCTCCTTGAAAGTGTGATCAAATCTCTGCTTTTTAGCCTGGAGCAAGTAGCAAAACGCATTGGTCTCAAAGTGAACACAGATAATTTTTTTACACACATACATTATATATAAAGTAATTTATTATTTAAATAAATAACTACATGAATGAAAAAAGAAACATTTCGCAGATATGTATATAGATTAGTTTTAAAAAGACGATAAAACTAAAATACGAACATTTCTTAAGAAGGAAAACATATTTATCAAAAGTCATATGCCCCCTTCAAAAATATATGAGGGTGTAAAAACAGTTAAAAGAAGTTTTCTTCATGAAATAAAATTATTATTAATTTTTTTCATTTATTTTATGAAATTATTTTGAATATTTTATTTTTCAAAATTCATATCATGCAATATTTGGTTTCGGATTTCAGGAACGAAACGAATATTCGGTTTTTGGATGATTCTGAAAGTCCGAAAAATTAATTTTACTGATAAAAGAAAATTTATTACACACACACACACAGAGAGAGAGAGAGAGAGAGGAATATATATATATACATATATTCGTATGTATTTCTGCACGTATATATACACACGTATCCACAAAAATATTCATATACACATATACACACTCATATATATCCAAGTAGTATTCTCTATGTACATTGTACCAGGAAATTTGACAAGATCAAAATCGAAAAATCAAGTACACCAGAAGAAGATTTGTTTTATTCAGTCTGATTTTTGTTGTACATTGGCAAACGTGACAAACTTGAAGAGCAACAAGCTTCAAAATGATATGGCTTCTCTCATCTGTGCGTTTTCATATGCCTGTTCAAACTTGATTTCACTGAAAAAGAAGAGTCACACATCTCACAGGAATATGGCTTCTCTCCCGTGTGTGTTCGGCTATGTCTATCCAAGGTTGATTTTCTGGAAAAGGAAGTTTCACATATGTCACAGGAATGTGGCTTCTCTCCGGTGTGTGTTCACTTATGAATATCCAAATTTGATTTTTGGAAAAAGGAAGAATCATAAATTTCACAGGAAAATGGCTTCTCCCCCGTGTGTGTTCGCCTATGAATATCCAAATGTGATTTTTGGGAAAAGGAAGAGGCACACATGTCACATGAATATGGTTTCTTTCTCGTGTGTGTTCGTCTATTAATATCCAAACTTGATTTTACTGAATAGGAAGATTCACATATTTCACAAGTATATAGTTTCTCTCCTGTTTGTGTTCGTCTATGTCTATCCAAAGTTAATTTTCTGGAAAAGGAAGTTTCACATACGTCACAGGAATATGGCTTCTCTCCGGTGTGCGTCCGCCTATGAATATCCAAAGCGAAGGTTTGCGGCTCGGTGCTTGGAGGGGTAGCAATACTCTTCCAGGGCCCTTCCGCTGGAGTGACGGACCCATCCGCATCCTCGGGGTATGTTTTGGGCCCGACCTCTAACTGGAGCGAAATTGGTCGGAAGTACATGCTAAGGTGAATGCTCAGGTGAGAATCTGGCTTTCAAGGAGGTTGTCCTTAAAGGGCAGGGCGGAGGTGTGCGCCGCGTACGTCTTCCCCTTGATCCTTTACCGATTGGCTGTACTTCCCCTGCCTAAGGCACATCGGTTGGCACTGCAACAATCCCTCTACAGATTGCTCTGGGGAGGTGCTAGGCCGATGGTCCGTAGGCAGGTCTGTATCCAACGTACTCGCAATGGGGTCTGGGTATGCCTGATCTGGAGAGCCACTGGCTTGCTGAAAGACTTTCATATCTGGGCCGAGTCTTGACGGGGGACTCAGTGTGGAGACGAAAGGCGAGTCGGACTTTTCCTCGCCTCAAGTCAGACCCAAAGGCTGAAGGTCGACGTAGGCCTTTGGGCGAAGCACTGTTTGTCCGCGAGTGCCGAAAGGCCCTTCGTAACCTTCTTGGGTCCAGTGACCTTTCATGGCCTCGGAAGGAACTGTACCGGGAATTGGTGGTGGGTTCCGCTTCTGATCTTCTCTGCGAGTGGCACGGATGGACAGCGGAGGAGATCCGCTCTCACTGGAATTGGGCACCAGGATCGAGCTTCTTGAACAACTCCGAGTTCTCACTCACCTGGCGACTTGCACGGAATGCGTTGCCCCTTCGCGACTTGAACTACAAAGCGGGCCTGGCAGACATGCCTGATTGCTCTCGCTGCAGCAGTGGCCTAGAAGAAACGGCTGAGCACTCCTTCTACTACTGCGAGCGAGTCCGCCCGTTTTGGGATCACGTCGGGGAGTGGACGGCTCGCATCGAACCCAAAAAGCTTGTGCTGCTCGACGTTGGTTACGTCGTAGACAACGTTCTTCCTCCGTTTCATGGTGAGAAGCGTGTGGTGTTTCTTGCGATCCTAGCTGTAGCCCGAATGGGGATTTGGACGACGCGAAACAAGGGATTGTATGACGATGCAAACTTTTCTCATCGTGATCTGGTTTTGTATTGTCGGCATCAGCTGAGGGTCAAAATCAGATGCGATAGAAAACGCTTGGATCGCATAACATTCAGCAAAAGGTGGGTGACTGCAGCGAGCCTGGTCGTACGAAAGGGGGCAATGTTGGAGTCATCCTTCCCTCCTCTGCCGGCCCATGGCGTCTACGGTACGGGTCCTTAGGGACCATATCCCTGGTAAGTAGAAAAATTTCTTTTTTTTTTCCATGTAACCTAGTTAGCAGTATGTTGTGAGTCATTGTCCCCGTCACCTAGCCGTTAGTTCTCAAGATTTTCCCCATCCCTATTACTTTTGTACCTCAACCCGTATCCCAGTCCACCTTTTCTGAAGTTCTTGAACCTACTTCTATCGACCCATACCGAACCCGACCCTTTATTTCTTTTATCTCTGTAGATTAGGATTCCCGCCCCACCTAGGGTAGGTCCGGCTTGTTTCCGGTTTCTTTCGACCCGGAAAACAGTCGGCCTCCAATTTTATAGACGGGAGGGAAACCAAATGGGGAATTTTTTCCTTGTTTTCTTTCTTGTATATATACTTTTCGGGGTTTTTTCTCCCATTCCCATCATATCATTGTACATAAACCATATTTTGTAAATAAAAATCATATACCACTTTCGGGTTTTAAGTAGGTTTTCTTCATAGAGCAAATGTGGTATTTTGGTAACTGCTGCGTGCATGATGAAGGACGAATGGTTATATATTGTACTGCTGAATGGGTCGGCAAATGTGGCTAGCTAGGTTCCCTTAGATTTCTTAGTTAAAGCATGACCGCTCCCTTTCCCTCCCCCCAAAACCTTAAGGCCTTGTGGCTTTTTTGTAATATACTAAGAAATAAAATAAAATCCAGGGATGGTCAGGCGTTTGATCATCCATACTTTAAAAAGAAAATTGTCCGTGTCGAAACTTTAAGTAAAGATCGAAGTATGATGAATTGTATCCAACTCGACAATCATGAATAATCGTAAAGTGTGTGTGTGTGTGTGTGTGTGTGTGTGTGTGAGAGAGAGAGAGAGAGAGAGAGAGAGTCATCTACACCGAAAAAGGATTCGTGCCCTGTTCCCGATCGGTCGAAAGAAATGTAATTTTTTTGATTCATACAACTTAACCCGAAAACAAAAATAAAACCCAAAAATCAATGGCTGAGACTTTAACTTGGGAGGGTACATAGCCGAATAAGTCACAAGTAACAAAAATACCCCTTGTTCGGTGTTTGAACACGTTGAGAAGACAAGGCAGCATCTGCCACCCCACACACGTCTTCATTTTACACTCATTTTTACACACCATCATTTTACATTTTTCTTTACACCTTCATTTTATACTCGTATTACACGTCTTCATTTTTACATTTTTTTATTTATCTTCATTTTACACTTTTCTTTATTAATCATAATTTATTACACTTTTTTACACGTCATGATTTTATCTTCTTTTTACACGTCATAATTTTACCCAAAATTTTGCAAGTCATAATTTTTTGAAGGGCTGATAAATATGTCAATCACACAATCTTTTGTAAAGAAAAAGTAAAATGAAAGGAATGGACTCAGATAGACAAAGAGATAGATAGAAAAGGTTTTCTGTATCTATCTTTATATATATATATATATATATATATATATATATATATAGAGAGAGAGAGAGAGAGAGAGAGAGATGACTGAAACATGCTGGATTTCTGATTGGTCGGAACAAGAATGTACATCTAAAACAAAACCCGTTTGTAGGAAAACTCCAATCGAGTCAAATGAGTGCGGATGGGTAGCGTATGGTCTCAGGTTGAAGCGATTTTCGTTGAGAAATTCTGTAGATGATGTGTGAGTATTAGTGTAAGGTGAAAGGTTTGTAATGAAAAATTCCACTGCCAGAGGAATTTGGCAATATTATATATGTTGATAAGAGGGTTCGTTTCAAGCAGCGATGAAAAATTCCGTTTGCTGACGTCATAGAGGATTTTACGTTTTTTAAACAAGGATTTCCGATTTCAATATCTAACATGTTTCATTCGTTATACACGTCATAATTTTACACATTTTTCATCAATTTTTTTTATCGGGTGTCACATTTCTATTTCAATCGACGAGTAGAACGCATATAAAAACGTACACATAAACACATAGCAGAGAAGTCAATGTGTTAGCAACAGCTGATTAACTCATTAAACCCTACAACAATATACCAAACACCATGGTAACTTACCAGATACCCCCACCAACCAAATACGGCTTCGAAACAAGACGCGATACAATTGATGAATGTGGAGAGGGTCGCTGACCTAATAATAGTAACGGTTAATATCACGGACAAACATAAGAAAGTCTAAGGAATCCGAGAAAACAAGGAAAATTAACAGCAATAAACAAATAAGTAAAACCAGAAGCGTAAGTGGCAGAAACCAATTCCCAGATGAAATAAATGCAATACAATGCAAAATAGAACACCACGTCTAAGAAAATGTCCAGCTAAACATGAAAAGTGCTACTGGTGCTTTAAAACAGGACACAATCTTTTGGCCTTGTGGCACTTTTCTATTCGGTGGAATAAATACAATTATGTAAATATTTAGACAAATTAAGAATATCTAAATAACTTATATACCGTATATATCTTAAAATGAATAGGTCCATAAAAGGTTTCGTTTTGAAGTTAGTTATTTGTCTTTCACACGAGTTTCTGACGTTTTACGTCGTCTTCAGTAAGTAAAATGGTTTGTTCTTGTATTGCCTTTAAATTATATAGTAGTGACTATTTTGAAAAAGTCGTGGTTCTTTTTAATTTCAAGATTTGGGTCTGCGAAGTTTTTGTTCGGTTTAATTTTCCATGACCAATTTTAATCTCTACAAGTGTTTTCTATTTATATGTATACGTATATTATTCCATTTTTCTTATTTTCCTTTTATTACTCTCCTTCTCCCTAAAAAATCTGTGATAGTTGATACACCATAAAATTTAGATGACTACCAATCTTCCTCCCTAGTGCTTCTATGCGTGTGTTTGCGTGTGTATGTGTGTGTGTGTTTATATGGCTGTTTTTTCTCCTTTATTACTCTTTTATCCTAAATGATCTCTGATAGTTGCTGTGCAATAAATGTGTGTGAGCATAGTAAAGTTCTGTTTTATTGTGGGTTTGGATTTTTCTATGAAATCAGTTTTAACACTAAAGAATAACACTTCCAACTTAAAAGGTTATTAACATTAATATATTTTCAATGTTTAAGTATTCTTATCAAATTATTTTAGAAACAGATCCATTTGACCTATTTATGAGATCCGAACAAGTCCAACTACTTTAGGTCTGAATGGATCTAGGATTAATGACAATGAATAGGTACTCGATAATTTCTAAACCTCTTGAAGCGAAGTCGAATCTCTGCTGTTTAGCCTGGAGCAATTAGCCAGAAGCATTGATCTCTACGTGTAATCAGATAACTTTATCACACACACAGACACACACACACAGGCAATATACATCTAAATCATTTTTTCATTTAGAATGATTACAAAATGTAAAAAAAAAAACACAAAATGGTTTCTGCAGAAGTGTATACAGGTTCGTTTAAAGAGACGATGAAACTGAAATACGAACATTTCTTAAGAGGGAAAAAACATTTACATTCAAATTAAAAAAAGGTTTCTTTATCAAATGAATTTATTATTAATGTTTTTATTCATCTTTTTTAAAAATCGGAATATTTTATTCTTTGAATTTCATATCATGAAATATTTACATATTCATATATACACATGTACGTATGTATATATACACGCATATATACATATGTACACCCAGAAATATTAATATATATATATATATATATATATACATATGTACATGGTACCAGGAAATTAGACAAGATCAAAAAAGAAGAATCATATTCAACAGAAGTTTTGTTTTATCCAGTGTGATTTTTCCAGTGCATTAGTAAACGTGATTTACTTCTCTCCTCGGTGTGTTCGGCTATGTCTATTCAAACTTGATTTTTGGGAAAAGGAAGAGTCACATATCTCACAGGAATAAGGCTTTTCTCCTGTGTGTGTTCGCCAATGAATAACTAAGTGTGATTTTCGGAAAAAGGAAGAGTCACATATTTCACAGGAATAAGGCTTCTCTCCTCTGTGTGTTTGCATATGCCTATTCAAATTTGATTTTACTGAAAAGGAAGAGTCACATATTTCACAGGAATATGGCTTCTCTCCTGTGTGTATTCTTATATGCCTCTCTAAATCTGATTGTCGTGCAAAGGAAGAGGAACAAATTTCACAAATATGTTGTTTCTCTCTGTTGTGTCCTTCAATATCCACTTGAGCTCCCGAATTGGTTGAAAAGCTTGATCCACTCGATTTACAACTATATGATTTAACTCCAAAATGTGTGTGTATATGCACTTCATACTCCACCATATTTGAAAACGATGCGCTGCATATTTTGCAAGGCAATGGCTTTTCTTTGATTTGTGTTTGCATATTTCATTAGAATTTCTCACCCGGATACAAGACCAAGTGGTTTTACATATTTCTCCCCAGTGTTTATCCGTAAAGACGCCACCAAACTATGAAAAAGAAAATAGACATCAAAAGAATATAATTTATCATTGTAGATCTTCGTTTCAAATGAGATTTCTCTGAAAATCCTGCTCATCAAGAAAATACTGTGTCCGAAGTGAAGAACTTCTCCGGTTTAAAAGTCTGTAATTAATAAAACAAGAGAAAACTATCAATTAAGAGATGGAAAAGTAATAAAGAAATACAGTTTATAGAAAGTCATATATTTCAAAAAGGAAGTTTCAGCAAATTTTTTAAAAATATTTTATCGGTTTTCTTTTGGCAGGGGTGGTATCAAATTTGAATTGAAATGGGTTCTATTACTCAAAATAGAACAGGAAACTATCTTACGTTTAAGTTTGCATGTAACGTATTAAAAAAGAAAGAGAAATCTGATATAGAGTCTCTCTTTCTCCTTCTGTTCATAAACCACTATAAGATACACATGCTCATAACAAATTGATTTTAAATCAACTTTTGACGTCATCATATTAGACCAGCTCCTAGTTGAGCAGATTAAGTCAGTATCCCATGATAATCTTTCACTTAATGTTACAACCTCTATATTTGCCATACATGTGCTCCGGGACCCATTCTCTCGCAAATTTTCGTTACTCACGTGGAAAAAAATGACTGCTATTTTTCACGATGGTCGTCTAATAAAATAGGAAAAAAGTTTTCAATGCTAAACATTGAGGGGATAAGATTATCATGAACATGCTGAGATAGATAGATAGATAGATAGATCTAAACTCTCTAAAATGATATCAATATAATTTATGCTAACTAGAGTTTGTGATTACCACAATTAAGCGATTGAAGTGGGGAATTATATCTGTGGACGATGCTCCGATGAAAATCTGAAATTCAGTTATACCATGTTATATATATATATATATATATATATATATGTGTGTGTGTGTGTGTGTGTGTGTGTGTGTGTGTGTGTGTGTGTGTGAGTGTGTGTACGGTGATTCTACAACGAAAATACAATTCTTAAATAAAATAAAAATCTGTCAATGCCCTCATAGGAGGAGTAGGTATACTTATAGGACCACAAGCCCTAAAGTCACTAAATAGCATAGAGAAAATACACCCAAGGATGATGGTAACTACATTTAGTGGCAACCTCAATGCAACAATCATCTCCTGCTACCGCCCTACCAAGGTTAGTTAAGAAACTGAAGTCATCGCCTTCTACGATGAGCTCTCCTCTCTTGTTCTTAGCATCCCGAAACACAACGTTCTCGTCATTGGCGGAGACATGAATGCCCAAATAGGGAAAAACGGAAACAACAAATACAGCCAACACAACTCGTCTAACGGAAATGGAGAACATCTAACTGATTTCACGATAGGAAAAATATTAGCATGCCCCAATGGAAACTTTCAAAAAATTAAATAAAGAGGGAAAACTATGAACCTACACATAAGCAAAAAATACTAAAGCACAGATAGACAACGTCTTTATAAACAAGAAATGAAAAAATAGCGCAGTGAATTTCGAGGCTTACTCCTCATTCGAGGGTGTGTCCTCCGATCACTGAATTGTCACGGCAAAAATACAACAGAGCCTATGAAAGAATGCAACCCGAACAACGACCACAATACACTATGAATTGGCCCTTCTTAATAACAAGGATATTAGAGATAAATATGTGATAGCATTAAAAAACAAATTCGATGCACAAGAGAAGACAGAGACACATTCATGCGAAAGACGAATATGAGAATTTCGTCAACGCAGCAGCGAAATACTTACCAATAAAACATACGACTAAATCTAGAGTCCCATGGGAGACATTAGTGGTTAGATAAAAACGTGCAGACTTGAAAACTGCCTCCAAATTTTATAGGAAGAACCCAACTAACACAAATGCCATGAAACCAAAAAAAAGCACAAAATGAATAAGCCTACAAATACCTAAAAGAACAGACAGAATACATACAAAATCAGATAGATAAGATAAGAGACTCTGTTGAAGATAGACAATCTAGGATAGCGTAGCGAACAATAAACGAAGTGAGCAGAAGGAAGAGCACTGCCAAAGCTAAACTGAAAGCTAACAACCAGCATGAACGAATAAAACTGTGGAAACAGCATTTCGAGAATCTACGAGGAAACCCATCGAAAGTTACACATGAACCAATCACAAGAATTATTAGAAAGCAATTAGACGTCAAACGAGGACCGTTTACTCTAGAAAAACTCAACTCACTACTTAGAAAAATAAAAAATAAAAAAGCTGCAGGGCTTGATAAAATTCCCCCAGAAGTATGGAAGACCAGGCAATTCGACAACATACTGCTCCGACACTGCAATGCAGTTCATAATGTAAACCCGACAGACTGATGGATGAAGGGATCCCTTCTCCCTTTCCTTAAAAAGGATGACCTCGTATTAGCCAAGAACTAACGAGGTATAACACTTACATCCATAGCAGCCAAAATATACAACGCCCTACTAAGCAACCGCATAGAACCCAGAATTGACAACATTCTTAGGAAGAACCAAAATGGCTTCAAGAGAAATGCATCCACGACCTCACAAATTTTGACTATCTGTAGAATTCTTGTAGGCGTACGGGCAAAGAAAACACAGACTTTAATATAATTTGTCAACTTTACCAAGGCCTTTTCTTCCATTCACAGAGGGAAGATGGATCAAATTCTTCTCACATACGGCCTACCAAAAGAAACCGTCGCAGCCATAATGATTCTCTATAGAAACACCAAAGTGAAAGTACGTTCTACGGATTGAGACACTGACTACTTCGACATTGTAGCAGAAGTACTGCAAGGACACACTAGCCCCATACCTATTTATCATCTGTCTAGACTACGTGCTTAGAACATCGATTGATAAAATCAAAGAAAATGGTTTCAAGCTGACAAAGAAAAGAAGCAGAAGGTGCCCCGCAAAAACACTTACCGACGCCGACTACGCCGATGACATAGCACTTCCGGAAAATGCAGCAGCCCAAGCCGAAATCCTAGCGCTTACTCTGGAACGAGCCGCTGCAGGCATTGGCCTCCATGTCAATGCACACAAGACAAAACATATGTGCTTTAATTAAACAAGTGAAATTTCCTCACTAAACGGTAGCTCTCTGAAACTAGTTGACAAGTTCACCTACCAAGGAAGCAGTGTTTCATCAACCGAGACAGACATCGATACGCAACTAGCAAAGGCATGGACAGCTATCAATAGCCAATTGGTCATATGGAAGTCAGACCTGACCAATAAAACAAAGCGCAATCTCTTCCAAGCAGCGGTCGTGTAGATACTGCTATATGGATGCACTACATGGACTCTAACTAAACGGATGGAGAAAAAGCTTGACGGCAACTATACAAGAATTCTGCGAGCAATATTGAACTAGTCCTGGAGGCAACACCCCACAAAGCAGCAGCTATACGGCCACCAACCACCCATCACGAAAACTATCAAAGTTAGACGAACCAGACATGCAGGAGACTGCTGGAGAAGTAGGGACGAGCACATAAGTGACGTACACCTATGGAACCCCTTCACCTGACCGATAAAAACCAGTGTGACCCTCTTGAACCTACATACAACTGCTCTCTGGGGATTTGGGGTGTAGCCCCGAGGACCTGCAGGAAGCGATGAATGATATGGAGGAATGGCGAGAGGGGGTCAGGGATATCCTTGCTGGTGGCACGACAAGATGATGATGATATTTCTCATAATATTCCATCAATATCACATTTTGTTAACAATAAATAAATACTTTATTAATTGGTATATATAATATTAATCAAGCTAAAGAGCCCACAGTTAGAATAAATAGTGATGAATGAGATTGAACATTGATCTATTTTCCTATGAGTCCGTCATCTGATAATAAACAGACGACGAAGATTGAGTTATCTTGAACAATGGCGGTCCTTCTGGTTTTAACGTGGTAACATACGTTTCTGAGAGAACAGGTTCTGGAGAACAAGTACACCAAATCTGCTGCTCGTACCACCAAGTGAAAGGTTAATTCAATAATCAGCTGGACTATAGCCGAATTCAGAGAGATTACAGCCGATGAAAATATGTATAGTGAAACATATTTATTATCATAGAGAAAACTGCCCCTCCTCTTTCTCCTGAAAGTTTTCAATGGCCAGTTTTTTGCAGTTCATTAGTCATTCAAAAAATTTCGCAGACTATCGACCAAGATATCTTCATGGTTTGCAAGGTCAGACAATGAAATTGTGATGTCTTTGTGGTTGGAGAATTTATATTCTTTTGTTCTTTTCGAAAAGTTGAAAGACAAATGTCGATATTTACTTATTTAGTTCTTATTTAGCATATTGCATTTGTCACGAAAAAAAAGCAGATGTTGTATGTAGGAGATTGTGGACGTGAAGAAACCGCCACCACATTTCTTAGAAAGTAAAATATGTAGTTTTAAAATGGATAAAAAAAATGAAGAAAATCGCTGAAACAAAATCTTATCTTCATGGTTAAATATAAGCCTAAAGTTTCTATATAATTCTAATGTAAACATACATGGGTGGCACTTATCTGTAAAAGCGGAATTAAATTTATTTTAGACGATCAGGTTGACAATAAATAAAGTAGTTTCTTGTTTTCATCGTCAATAAATATAAACAATGAAAGTTCACTAAAACACTTGCCAAAAGAACAACCGAAATGAACAATGATTACAGATAATTAGTTATACTCCATATTCAACATTTTACATTATTAAATATTTGAGAAAATCTACTTACGTACAAATGGCTAATACACGTGAATTGAGGTTCAATGAACAATTGGTTATCTCGACCAAAGTGTAGATTTCAAGCAGGTTTGGCGCATGAAGCCAGTAGCGTTGTTTTCGTATTTATTGAATTCTTGATAGAAAAATCTTTTAATTCAAATTACCAAAACTAAGAAGCGAGATATTTTTCCCTTTAGAAAGTAATTTATAATATCTTCTTTAAGAATGAAGTTGTTGTTTGAATTAAAAATGAAAAATAATTTGATTTCTATTTTTATTTTTATTGTTAATTAATTTTCCTTTCTTCATGAGACAACAAAAAAAACTAATAGAGGTAAGTTTTTGACACTACCACCTCTACTTACGAATGGTAATGCTTCTGATCATCCATACTTTAAAAAGAAAACTATTCGTCGCAATTTTTCAGTGAACTTTCATTGTTTATGCTCATCAACTAGGAAAACAACAAACAATTTTATTTATTGTCAACTCTTTTGTCTGAAACATATCGAAGATCGAAATATGATTTCTATCCTACTTGACAATCACGAATAGTCGCACAGAGAGAGTGTGTGTGTGTGCGAGAGAGAGAGAGAGAGAGAGAGAGAGAGAGAGAGAGAGAGAGAGAGAGAGAGAGAGAGCCCGAGTTATCTCCTTTGAAAAGGGATTCGAGCCCTATACTCGATTTGCCAAAGGAAAATATTTTCATATACATGATTTATTCGATCGATTATCCTTCTTTTCTTCTCTTTTCGTCGAATAATAATCCAAGAATCATTTGACTATGTTTTTAATTAAGGATTGTTTCCATTTTAATATTACGCATATTATTGTGGATTTATTTTTGTAAATAAAGATCAATTAACATTTACATCCCCCAGAATATATGCTTTATTCGTACATAGTTATGAATTCAATTGAGTGATATACGTGTATTTTGATGATTGTACTACAAGGCTAAGTTGGTGCGAGGGGGAATATTCAGTCGATTCCCCACTCCCCTCAAAAAACAATATTAGCCTTAGTATATTCAATGATACTCTAACAGTGAGTAAACGGAAATAAAGATGAGTTCATTTACATATTTAGAAAGATTTATTCTATACATAAGTAAGTAAAGTAAAGTTGTCTCCCTTTAGTCGAGGGTAACCTGAAGGCTCCCTTTTCGATAGCTACTACACCAAGGTGTAGGGGAGGGTTCTACTCCTTTCGATGGATTGCTTCACTTTACCCTTGATCCGTACCTTATAATGCTGGGTGTTAAGCAAGGAGACATCAAGTACCATTTTTAAAGTCTTTGGTATGACTCGACCTGGGATTGAACCCTGGTCTCCCGGTCCATTGGCGAACACTCTAACCGCTAGGATGCCTAAAATAAGTAGAAAAACAGTAAAAAGTCTTTATTGATAGAGTGCAGAACAATAAATGATTACTTTGTCATCAACAGGCAAGAGATATGTCTCTACTAATTAAAGAAAAACGACAAAAAAGAGCGTCTTTACTGTTCAAAGAACAGAGACAAAATAAGAACGAGGAAGAATTTCTCGGCTGGTCATGTGATCATCAGATGTCTAATAGACAAGCCCCCTTTTCAAGAGTGACAATGAATAATTGTCCCCCTGTGGTATATTAAAATGGTTTAGGAATGAGAAGTTATATCAAAAGGGATTATGAAAAAACATATTCTGACACAATACCGAACACAACAGAAGAAAAATATGATAAATACATTCTTATACACAAGAACATTTAAAATAATTTACGTATGTATTGGATTAAGACGGAAGAACACACAAAGATTTCCTACCAGGTATAAATATACCCATATTGTTCTATGAAAAAGCAGTATATAGAAGGGGTAAAAATATGAATAAAAACCTTTCCTAATGAGGGAATATAAAATGGCCATGTGGCATTAATTTCCTTGGTAAGGACCGAAACCCGTCCCACCTGTTCAAAGAAGAGAAATAAAAGAGGTAGAGACTGACTTTTATAGGAGTATCGTGTGACACTGTACGGGACACCCGACTGATATGACTATTTTCTAAGGGAGATAATTATTTATTTTCTCCTTCCTAGCTCAAACGAGTAAGGACTGGGTCATTATTTTATCATCTTGTTACGCGTCATAATGTTACACTCACTTTTGCATGTCATAATTTTGTCGCAGGGCCAATAAATATGTCGATCATGCAATCTTTTGTAAAGAGAAATGGATATGATACAAAACAAGGCAAGGATGACAAAGACAAGAGAATCAATTTGTAAAGCCAACTTTTTATTTGGTGAATCGTACGAACGATCGCTGTTTGTTGGTCTAATCCTAGACCAAGGTTGTAGCTTGAAAGGCTACGTTATATGGCCCGGGTTGTACGGAATGTCTGTTTTGCCTTAGCAATAAACGTTGCTGATTTCTACGAGGAAGTTGACATGTTGAAATGTCGGAATCAGCGCTCCTGCTTACCTCAAGGTTGTCTTTAAATGACTTTAAATACTTCCGTTGAAAATAAGATGGGTCGCTATCTTGAGATGGCGTTATACCAGACTCGTGAAATTAGCGAAGTAAGAAGAAAGTAAGATAATTTGATGCCTTTGGATGATTCTATACAAGACTCACAAAAGCAGAGAAATGGTGAGAAACTCAGATAATACGATCAATAAGGGAAGTGACTTGCTCGGATATTTCCATTTTTTAAACAAGGATGTCCAATATCAGTAGCCAGTGAACTTCAATAAGGCCCTACTCTTTGATAATTGATCGTATTAGTTAACTTACTCTTTTAAATAGCTTAGGGAAGTGACTAGTTCGTATCTTTTCGTTTGTTAAACAAGGATATCCAACATTAGTAGCCGGTGGGCTACGGTAAGACCCTTCACTTTTATGATTGATCGTATCAATTAAGGTGACCAGTTTGGATTTATTTTGCCGGAGTAGCCGTTACACTTGTCTTGGTAGTGTATGGTGTTAGGCTCGTGTTGAGATGCGATAATATTTTTTGGATAGATATGATCGGTGGCGAAGGTATCTGCACATCTACCATGCCTAATCGTGATATGTTTCTTGTGTTGGTAGAAAACGTTGAATGAACGTAGATGTGAGTCGTCAGTTGGTGTGTTATTCCCTACGACGACCCCAAAAGAAAAACCCACAGTAGTGTAACAGTATAGGAACGTAATTGTGTAGGTATCATTAGGGTTACATTCAATTTGTTTTTGTTTTGATTTTTTTCTCTTTTTTGCTTGGGGCAATGTTTAGGAGGTTTTATCCAATTTAGTTTTGTTTATTTTGGGTGGGGCAGACTCTTTTTAGAAGGTTTGATTCAATTTATTTTTGTTTATTTTGGGGGTCTATCTATTGTTAGGAGGGTTTTTTTATTTAGGGGATGTAAGGTCTTGTTATGAGGTTAGATTCAATTTATTCAGGGTTTTTTGGGGGGAGGGGTATTATTCAGCGGTAATACCCAATTTATGTTTGTTTATTTTAGGATGGGTACTTTTAGGAGGTTATTGAATTTATTTTTCTTTTAAGGAGCTATTGTTAGGAGATTTCATTCAATAATGTTTTGGGGGGAACAGGCTACTATTAGAAGCTTATATTTAATTTGTTTTTATTTTAACCCAAAACTGGAAATGTGAGGATCTGCGATGATCTATTCAACTAAGCAATCTAGGGAAAGATCGGGCCGAGTTAAGAAGTTGATGAAAAGTTGGCCAAACGTAAAGACAGCAAAATATCTCGCAAACTTTATGAAAAACTAGGATTTTGACAAATCCTGCTGGATAAAGAATATAGACTTGTCACGAAGTGACACCGTTCGGTCAGTATTTTTGTTGGGAAACAGGTTACTGTTAGAAGCTTTTATTCAATATGTTTTTATTTTTTGCAGGGTGGGGTGTGGGTGGGGGGCTTTTGAAAATTGGGTATATCGAATGTATTTTTGTTTATTTCGAGCGTCGGGAATTTGAATTTGTTTCGGTAGTTTTTTTTAAGGTTATGTATCTTCTCTATGATAAACTTTGAGTAATAAATTTTTTCTCCGAAGATTGGGGGGGGTGAATAATAAAACCTCAGGACAAGATCAGAAATATTTGTTTTATAGTCATGCAAAAAGCACATGTAAAAGTATTCATCAATTCTTTAACCCCCAGGAAATCTCACCATTGTTTTCTGCTACCCATCCAGAACGAAAAAAATCTTGTTTCACAATCCGCGAGATTTCTTTTAATGGCAAATGAACAGAGACGAATTAATTTACTAAGCTTTTTGCTTACATGTGGCACAAGGTCGTATGAATTGGGCACCTAATGAGACTCGAACTTGCTCGTGCAGGTTTACTAGTCTAGCATGCGAACCATTACACAACCCGCAGCACCCTGAACAGAGAAGTATAGACCACCGAAATCTTACGTGAGATGGAAATGAACTTGGATTTCAACGAAACATTGATGGATTCTTTTGTTGGTGCTCTAGAAAATATACTTTCGGTTTTTAATTTAAAAAATTAATGAACCAACTTCTGAATATTTTATACTAATTATTTTTTTCCGAGTTCTAATTTCAATAATTGAGATTGTGAATGTAATACAGCCACTCAAATTTGAAAAGAAAATTAAACAATTAAGGAAAAAATAATGCGTTTAATAGGTTTTGAGAAAAAACAAAAAAGATTAGAAATCAATACCGCCAAGAAATTATTCTTTAAAGCCGATTTTGTTCAGCCCAGTCGGTTAGTACTGTAGAATACATCGACTGCTTCTCTGAAGAGGGGTAACACTCAACGAGTGTCCTAGATATGACACTAAAGAATCTGATGGTGAGGCTCTAGTAATGTTGGAGCTTTAGGGAATGCAGAGTACTCTTTATTATCATCGCTCCCATGTCAATTCTAGCTCGGAGTGGTAGCACCTGATAGGGTCCTATCTATGGGTCAAATAGAACTAAACTGTTGACTTAGGCTAAATTGAATTGTTTGAAATAAAACTGTTTATTTGTATAAAATGGACTTGGCATTAAATAAACTAAAATGGTTGATATGCCATAAAACCAAACCATTTTATTAAAATCAGCACACAAATTATCCTTACCTTATATTATGTAAATCTTTATTTCTCAGTGATGTATCACATTCATTGCAGTGCGTGGGCCTCTATGGCGTAGTGGCCAACGTACTGGACTGCGATATCACCGTTAGCGCATTTGAACTACAATCGTGATAAATAACAAACATTGCAGCATTTTAAACGAATTTATAACTCGGACTTTAAGTAACATAGACAAGAAATAAGACGCTAATTACGATTAAGGGATTATTTAATAATTACTAAGAATAAAACGTAAATGACAAAAGGGAAATGTGACATCGGTGGGTGACGTAGTTTCGGTTACAGAAAGACAGATAATCTCCATAATGATAAACTAGCAAAAACATGGGTACCTTCCGGTTGCTAGTATTTATGTTTTAATGTAATATTAGAATAACTTACCTAATTAAAAACAACTACAGGATGATATATATTATTTATTTAAAATTACATATCCCAGCCGGCTGGGGCTGTAAAATACACCGACTGCATCTCTGCAGAGGAGTAAGACTCTCTCCAACGAGTGTCCTGGATATGACACTAAACAATCTGATAGCTAGATTCCAGCAATGCTGGAGCTTCGGGGAATAATTGAATTGATAGTGATACATAGCAACGCTTGGAACTATTTAACTTTGTTGACTTAAGTTAACAAATCATATATATCAAATATGTATGTATAAAAAGGATTTGGCATTAAATAACCTACACTGGTTGATAAATCACAAAACCCAAGCAAAGCAAATCATATATAGTTGATATATATATATGTATAAAGAGGATTTGGCATTAAATAGCCCACAATGTTTAATATGCAAATTATAAAATGAAAAAATATTACAATCAAAACAATGTTTTCAAATTATAGTCAGAATATAATCTGACAAAATATTAAAGTCGAAAACAAGTTGATCAATCGAAAAAAAGAATATGAAAAAAAAAAAATTGTTAAAGAAAATAAATTAGCAGAAAAAAAATCAAAATGATTTGCACATCTCAGGAGGACTTCCTTCTCTGTTGCCAAACGGGAAAGGAAAGTTTAATTAAAAGTGAAAACAAAAATCAAATTATTTTTCATTTCTTATTCAAACAAGTTAATTGTTAAACTAAATCTTGTAAATAACTTTAAAAAATCCTGTTTCTTTATTTTTAAAGAATTTATTTGCTACTAAAATATTCTTTCTAAAAAGAAATCAATAGATACGAAAACAATACTTCAGGCTAAAATAGATAAACCTGCCAGCAAACTATATTTTTGATTGGACTGCTGAACGCCAATACGCATATATTATGCAATTGCAAGTAAGTTTTGTTATAACAGTAGTATCTCATGGCTTGATGGAGACATTAAGATTATAAGTCTCAAAAATTCACAGCAGGATACATGGAATAACGAATATTGGCGTTTGGTTTTAAGTGAATTCTTAAGGCAATACAAACGAGAGGTAAATAATAAAGAATACTTACAATAGCTTAACATTTGTACCCAGGTAGGGTTAATGGAATTAGAACAAACTAAACCCAATGAGACTTAAACTCACTTAAACTTTGCGAAGGTTTGTTTGTCTAGCTTGCTAACACTTACCCCACTCATCTCCAGTCGGCTGGAGCTGTAGAATATACCGACAGCTCCCCTACAGAGGAGTGAGACCCCCCCACTCCTAACGATAGTCCTGAATATGACACTAAACAATCTGACGGTGAGATTCCAATAATGCTGGAGCTTTGGGAAATGCGGTGTACCCCTTCATTCCCATCGCCCTTAGATCCACTCAGCCCAGTGGTAGCACCTGATAAGGGTCCTATCTATGGGTTAAATAGAACTAAACCATGATTTCTTGACTTTACTGTCGTTTGCATTTAAACTGCGTATTTATACTAAACTGAATAGTTGAAAATAGAACTGTTTTGACATCTAAACTGTGGACTTATGCTAAACTGAATTGCTCGAAATAGAACGTTTTTGACGTCTAAACAGTGAACTTGTTCTAAACTACATTATCTAAAATAAAACTGTTTTGAAATTTAACTCTGTGTATGGGACTGTAGAATACACCGACTGCACCCCTGAAGAGGGGTAAGAACCCCTCAACGAGTGTCCTGGATATGACACTAAAATTCTCATGGTGAGGTTCCAGTGTTGGTGGGGCTTTAGGGAATGCAGAGCACCTCTTCATTGCCATTGCTCCCAGGTTCACACTGGCCCGGAATGGTAGCAACTGCTAGGGCATTATCCATGGGTTAAATAGAAAAAACTGCGTACTTATGTTAAATTGAATTGTTTGAAATAAAACTGTTTAACTAAACTGAATAGCTTGAAATAGAAATGTTTTTGACAATTAAAATGTACTTACATTTAAACTGCGTGCTTATGCTAAACTCAATTAATTGACTTGGAACTGTTTTTGACATTGAAACTGAATTGTTATATATAGAATTGTTTTGACATTTAACTGTGTGTAAACAAAATCTATACTTATATTAAACTGAATTAGGTGAATTAGAACTGTCTGAATAAACTGAAAACCTTGAAATAGATATGGTTTTGACAATGGACCCCCACATATGGCCAAGCAAAAGCAGGACGACCCGCTCAAACTTACATACAGCAGCTATGTGAGGACACAGGATGTAACCCTGAAGACCTGCCAGAGGCGATGAATAATAGGTAGAAGTGGCGGGAGAGGGTAAGGGAAATTCGTGCTGGCGGCACGACATGATGATGATGATGAAACAGTGTACTCATGCTAAACTGAATTGTTTGAAACAGAACTCACTATTTGCGTAAAAACGGATTTAGCGTTAAACAACCTACAAAGACTGATATGCCATAAAACCCAACCAACCAACCTAACATCACTCAAGATGCCCTATATCCCAACTAAAGGTATATAAGAAAGAATACTTACAATAGCGAAACACTTTTACCCGTTAATGGTTAATGGAATTAGAACAGACAACACTCAGTGAGACTCATACTCGCTTTTGAAGGTTTATCAATCTTGCTGGCCAAGTATAACCCCACTTGACATGCAATACATCCCAACTACAGCTAAATAGAAAAGAATACTTACAATAGCTTAACCCTTGTACCTGTTAATAGTTAATGGAAGAATAACAAACTGCACACAATGAGACTAAAACTCACTTATGAAGGTTTGCTGGTCTAGCATGCTACCTCTAACCCCACTGGAGATGGTCTATATCACAAATAACGGTACATAAAAAAGAATACATTCAATAGCTTAACACTTGTACCCGTTTATGGTTGATAGAATTAGAACAAACTACACCCAATGATACTCAAACTCACTTGTGTTTTTTTAGTATAGCTTGCTAAATATAACACCACATGACATGTTTCATATCTCAACTACAGGTAAATAGCAAAGAATACTTACAATAGCTTAACCCATGTATCTGTTAATAGTTAATGGATTTAGAACAAACTACACACAATGAGACTCAAACTCACTTGTGAAGGTTTGTTAGTCTAGCTTGCTAAATCTACTCCCATTTGACATGCTTTATATCCCAACTAAAGGTAAAAAGCATTGAATACTTACAATAGCAAGACACTTGTACCCGTTTATGCTTAAAGTATTTAGAACAAACTACACCCATGAAACTCATAATTACATTTGTAGGTTTATTGGTCTAGCTTGCTACCTCTAACCTCACTTGGCATGTCGAATATCCCAAGTACAGATAAATAGCAAAGAATACTTACAATAGCTTAACCCGTATACCTGTTAATAGTTATTGGAAGTAGAACAAACTACTCACAATGAGACTCAAATTCATTTGGAAAGGTATGCAGGTCTAGCTGGCTAACTATAACCCCACTCGTAAAGAAGAAAGAATACTTAACATAGCTTAACACTTGTACCGGTTATGGTAATAGAATTAGAACAATCTACTCTCAATAAGATTCAAACTTGTTTCTGAGGATTGTTAGAATAGCTTGCTTACCCTAACCAAACTTGACATGCCCTATATCCCAACTACAGGTAAATAGCAAAGAATACTTTCAATAGCTTAACCCTTGTGTCTGTAAATAGTTAATGGAATTACAATAAACTACACCAATAAGACTCATACTGACTTTTTCAGGATTTTTAGTATAGCTTGTTAATTATAATCCCACTCGAGGTATCATCCTCTATTCCAGTTACGGTAAATAGCAGAGAATACTTACAATAGGTTAACACTTCTACCACGGTATGGAGAATGGAATTAGAAGAAAAAACATCCAATGAGACTCAAACTAACTTGTGAAGGTTTATTAGTCGACTTTGCTAACACTTACCTCACGCGAGATGTCCTATATCCCGATTAAAAGTTAAACAAGAAAGAATACTTACAATAGCTTAACACATGTATCCGTTAAGGGTTAATCAAAGGAGAACAAACAACACCCAATGAGACTCACTTATAAAGGTTTTAGTCTAGGTTGCTAACTATATCCCGACTTGACATGCCCTATATACCAACTAAAGGTAAATAGTGAGGGATAGTTACAATAGCTTAACCCTTGTACCCGGATATAGTTATTGAAATTATAATAAACCACACACTAAGAGACTCAAACTCACTAGTCAAGTTTCGTTAGTATAGCTTGCTAATAATAACTCCACTGGACACGCCCTATATTCCAACTATAGGCACATAGAAAAGAATACTTCCAATAGCTTTACCCTGGTTCCTCTGTATGTTTAATAAGATTAGAAAAAAGTACAACCAATGAGACTCATACTCATTTGTGAAGTTTTGTATGTCTAACTTACAAACCTGAACTCCACTTGACAAGTCCGATATCCCAACTACAGATAAATAGCAAAGAATACTTACAATAGTTTTAACCTTGTACCTGTTAATTATTAATGGAAGTAGAACAAAGTACACCCAATCGGACTGAAACTCACTTGTAAATGTTTATTTGTATAGCTTGCTAAAAATAAGACTACTTAACATGCTCTCTATCCCAAGTACAAATAAAAAGCAACGAATACATACAATGCCTCAGCAATTGTACTCGTGCAAAGTTAATAGAATTCGAACAAACTACACCCAATGATACTCATACTCACTTTTATATGTTTATTAGTCCATCTTTCACTTGTACCTGTTAATTATCAATGGAATTAGAACAAACTACACACATGAAACTCATACTCACTTTTATATGTTTATTAGTCCATCTTTCTAACCACAACACTATTCGAGATGCTCTATATCCCAACTACAGATAAATAGTAAAGAATACTTACAATAGTTTTAACCTTGTACCTGTTAATTATCAATGGAATTAGAACAAACTACACACATGAAACTCATACTCACTTTTATATGTTTATTAGTCCATCTTTCTAACCACAACACTATTCGAGATGCTCTATATCCGAACTACAGGTAAATAGCAAAGAATACTTACAATAGCTGTAACAGTACCTGTTAATAGAAGTGGAACAAACTACACACAATGAGACCCAAACTCACTTGTGAAGGTTTGTTAGTTCAGCTTGCTAACTCAACTCCCATTAACATGCTTTATATCCCAACTAAAGGTAAGTAGCATGGAATACTTACAATAGCGGGACACTTGTACCCGTTTATAGTTAATGTATTTAGAACAAACTACACCCATGAAACTCATACTTACTTTTGTAGGTTTATTAGTCTAGCTTGCTACCTATAACCTCACTTGACATGTCGAATATCTCAAGTACAGGTAAATAGAAAAGATTACTTACAATAGCTTTAACCTTGTTGCTGTTAATAGTTATTGGAAGTAGAACAAATTACACCCAATGAGACTCAAATTCATTTGGAAGGTATGCAGGTCTAGCTGGCTAACTATAATCCCACTCGTAAAGAAGAAAGAATACTTAAAATAGCTTAACCCTTGTACTGGTTTATGGTAATGGAATTAGAACAATCTACACTCAATGAGATTCAAACTCATTTCTGATGTTTGTTAGTATAGCTATCTAATCCTAACCCAACTTGACATGCCCTATTTCCCAACTGTAGGTAAATAGCTAAGAATACTTACAATCGTTTTAACCTTGTACCTGTTAATTACTAATGGAAGTAGAACAAAGTACACCCAATGGGACTGAAACTCACTTGTAAAGGTTTATTTGTATAGCTTGCTGAAAATAAAACCACTTAACATGCTTTATATCATAAAGACAAATAAATAGTTATGAATGCATACAATACCTTAACAATTATACTTGTGCAAGGTAAATAGAATCAGAACAAACTACACCGAATGATACTCATACTCACTTTTAAACCTTTATTAGTCTATCCTTCTAACTACAACCAAACTCGAGATGCCCTACATCCCAACTACAGGTAAATAGCAAAGGACACTTACAATAGCTTTACCCTTGTACTCGTTAATATTAAATGGAAGCAGAACAAACTACAGACAGTGAGACTCAAGCTCACTTGTGAAGATTTACTGCTAACTTGAGATGACCTATATCCCAACTAAAGGTAAATAACAAGGAATACTGGCAATAACCTTAACCTTGTACTTGTTCATTTTTAATGGAAGTAAAAAATACTATACCCGGGCAAGGTTAATAGAAGTCGAACAAACTACACACAATGAGACTCATACTCACTTTTAAACATTTATTAGTGTAGCTTGCTGACCATAACTCAACTTGACATGCCTTATATCCCAAATACAGGCACATAGCAAAGAATATTTACAATAACTTAACCCTTGTAACCGGGCAAGGTTAACACAAGTAGAACAAAATACACACAATGAGACTGATACTCACTTTTAAACGTTCATTAGTCTAGCTTGATTAAATAATCCCACTTGACATGCCCTATACCCCAAGTACAGGTAAATAGCAAAGAATACTTCCAATAGCTTTACCCATGTACCCGTTTATGCTTATTGGAAATAGACGAAAATACATTCAATGTGACTCGAGCTAACTTGTGAAGAGTTACTGGTCTAGCATGCTAACAAAAACCCCACCTGAGATGGCTAATATCCCTATTAAAGGTAATAAAGAAAGAATACTTACAATAGCTTAACGCTTGTATTCAATCAAGGTTGATGTATTTATTTCAAACTCGTTTCTGAGGATTATTAGAATAGCTTGCTTACCCAAACCAAACTTGACATGCCCTATATTCCAACTACAGGTAAATAGAAAAGAATACTTTCAATAGATTAACCCTTGTGTCTGTAAATAGTTAATGGAATTACAACAAACTACACCAATAAGACTCATACCGACTTCTTAAGGTTTGTTAGAATAGCTTGTTAATTATAACCCCACTCGAGGTATCCTCTATTCCAGTTACGGTAAATAGCAGAGAATACTTACAATAGGTTAACACTTCTACCAGGGTATGGTGAATGGAATTAGAAGAAAAAACATCCAATGAGACTCAAACTAACTTGTGAAGGTTTATTAGTCGACTTTGCTAACACTTGCCTCGTTTGATAATCTAAGTTGCTAACATTTACCCCATGCGAGATGGTTTATGTCGCAACTAAAAGTAAACAAGAAAGACTGTTTACAATAACATAACCATTGTATCCTTTTATGGTTAATGGAATTAGAACTAACTACACACAAAGAGACTCATACTGATTTATAAAGCTTGGTTAGGCTAGCTTGCTAACCCTAACTCTACTTGACATGTTTTATATCCCAACTACAGGTAAATGGCAAAGCATACTTACAATATCTTAACCCTTATACCTGGTAATAGTTAATGGAATTAGAACAAACTACACCCAATAAGATACGAACTCATTTCTGCGGTTTGTGTGTAGAGCTTCCTAACGTAACCTCTCTTGACATGCCCTATATCTCAACTACAGGTAAATAGCAAAGAATACGTACAATATCTTTAACCTTGTACTTGTTCATAGTTAATGGAAGTAGAACAAACTACACATAATGAGACGCAAACTCACTCGTGAAGTTTTCTAGGTCTAATTTGCTAAATATAAACTTACACGAGATGACATACAAAGGAAAAAGAAAGAATACCCGTTTATGTTTAATGGGAAAAGAACAAACTACACACAACGAGACGCAAACTCACTTATTAAGGTTTTCGGGTCTGGATTACTACCTATAACCCACTTGCCATACCCTATATCTCAACTACTAGTAAATAGCAAATAATACTTACAATACCTTAACACTTGTACCCGTTTATGATTAATTGAATTAAAACAAACTACACACACTGGGACTCATACCACTTGTCAAGGTTTATTAGTCTAGCTTGCTAAAATAACCCCCACTTGAGTTGCCCTATATCCCAACCGAAGGTAAATAAGAAAGAAAGCTTACAATAGCTTTAACCTTGTACCTGTTTATGTTTAATGGAATTCGAGGAAACTGCACCCAATGATACTCAAACACACTTGCAAAGGTTTGTTAATCTAGCTGGCTAACTATAACCCCACTAGACATGCCTTATATCCCAACTACACGTAAATAGCTAAGAATACTTAATATAGCTTAACCCTTGTACCAGCTTATGATTAATAGAATTAGAACAAAGTACATCCAAACTCACTTGTGAAGGTTTGTTTATCTAGCTTGCTAAATATTACCCCACTTGACATGCCCTATATCTTAACTACAGGTAAATAGCAAATACTTACAATAACTTTAACCTTACACTTGTTCATAGTTAATGGAAGTTGAACAAACTACACACAATGTCACGCAAACACAGTTATGAAGGTTTGCTGGTTGAGCAGGTTAATTACAACCCCACTCAAGATTAGAACCAAGTACACCTAATGAGACTCAACCCTTACCCCACTTGACATGCCCTATATCTCAGCTAAAGTTAAATAAAAAAAAGAATGCATTCAATGGGTTAACACTTGTAACTGGGTATTTTTAATCTAATTAGAACAATCTACACGAATTGAGACTCAAACTTACTCGTGAAGGTTTTTTAGGATAGCCAGCTAAAAAACATACTGGACATGCCCTTACAGTCAAATAGCAAAAATACTTACATTATATTAAGACTTGTACCCACTTAGAGTTTATGGAATGAGAACAAACTACACCTAATGAGACTAAAACTTACTTGTGAAGGTTTGATAGTCTAGGTTACGAACCCTTACCTCACTTGAGATGGCCAATATCCCAACTTAAGGTATATAAGAAAGAATACTTCGAATAGCTTAACAGTTGTACCCGTTTATGGTTAATGTATTTAGAACAAACTGCATAAAATGAGACTATAACTCACTAGAAGTAAAATAAACTACACACAATGAAACTCAAACTCTCTTGTGAAGGTTTGTTAGTATAGCTTGCATAAAATAACCCCACTTGACATGCCCTATATCCCAAGTATAAGTAAACAGCAAAGAACACTTATAATACCTTAACACTTGTAACCGGGCAAGATTAATAGAAGTTGAACAAACTACACTGAATAAGACTCATACTCACAGTTAAACGTTTATTAGTCTATTGCTAACTATAACCCCACTTGACATACCTTATATCCCAAGTACAGGCAAAAAGCAAAGAATACTTACAATAGCCTAACCCTTGTACCGGTTAGTAGTTTATGGAAGTAGAACAAACTACACATAATGAGACTCAAATTCACTTGCGAATGTTTACTGGTCTAGAATACGAAATAAAGCCTACTTGAGATGGCCTATATCCCAACTAAAGGTAAATAAGAGAGAATACTTTCAATAGTTTAACACTTGTATCCGTTTATTTTTTATGAGATAAGAACAAACCACACGAAATGAGACTCATACTGACTTTTGAAGGTTTGTTGGTCTAGTTTGTTGACAATAACCCCACTCGAGATCCCTTCTATTCCACCTACATGTAATTAACAAAGAATACTTATAATAGCTTTACACTTGTACCAGGGTATGGTTTAATGGAATTAGTAGAAGCAACATCCAATGAGACTCAAACTCACCTGTGAAAATTGGTTAGTCTAACTTGCTCACCCTAACTCGATTGACATGCCCTATATCCCACCTAAAGGTAAATAGCAAAGAATATCTACAATACCTTAACTCTTATACCTGTTAATAGTTAATGGAAGTAGACCAAACTACACACAATGAGACTGAAACTTACCTGTGAAGGTTTGCTGATATAGAGATGGCCTTTATTCTAACTACAGGTAAATGAGAAAGAATACTTACAATAGATTAACACTTGTTCCCGTTTATGGTTAATGTAATTAGAACAAAGTGCATGAAATGAGACTATAAAGCACAAGTAACGTGTGTTTGTATAACTTCCTAACCCAACTTCACATGCTCTATATCCCAACTACAGGTAATTAGCAGGCAATACTGGCAATAGCTTTAACCTTGTACTTGTTAATAGTTAATGGAAGTAAAACAAACTACACACAATGAAAATCAAATTCACTTGTGAATGTTTGTTTGTATAGCTTGCTTAAAATAACCCCAATTGACATGCCCTATATTCCAATTACAAATAAACAGCAAAGAATACTTACAATACCTTAACACTTGTACCCGGGCAAGGTTAATAGAAGTAGAATAAACCACACTCAATGAGACCCATACTCACTTTTAAACGTTTATTAATCTACTTGCTAACTATAACCCCACTTGACATGCCTTATATCTTAAATCCAGACAAACAGCAAAGAATACTTACAATAGCCTAACCCTTGTACCGGTTAGTAGTTAATGGAAGTAGAACAAACTACACATAATGAGACTCAAATTCACTTGCGAAAGTTCACTGGCCTAGAATACTAACTAAAAGCCCACTTGATGGCCCATATTCCGACTAAATGTAAATTAGAGAGAATACTTACAATAGCTTAACACTTGTACCCGTTTATGGTTCATGTATTTAGAACAAAGTACACGAAATGAGTCATACTCACATTTAAATGTTTATTAGTCAGGCCTGCTAACTCTTACCCCTCTTACAATAGCATAACCCTTATTACCTGTTAATAATTAATGAAAATAGAACAAACTACACACAATGGGACTCAAACTCACTTGTGAAGGTTTGTTCGTCTATATTTCTAACTTAAGATGCTTTCCATTCCAGCTACTGCTAAATAGCATAGAATACTTTCAATAGCTTAACCATTGTATCGGGGCATGGTTAATGGAATTAGGAAAAATTACACCCATTGTGAAGGTTTTTTAAGCTAGCTTGCTAACCCAAACCCCACTCAAGATGCCCTATATCCCAACTACATGTAAATAGCAATGAATACTTACAATAGCTTAACTTTTGTACCCGTTTACAGTTGATGGAAGTAGAAATAAATTACACCCAGTGAGACTCAAACTCGGTTGTGAAGGTATGTTAGTCTAATTTCTAACTATAACCCCATTTGACATGCCGAATATCCCAACCACAGGTAAAAAGAAAAGAATACTTACATTAGCCTAACCCTTGTACACGGGAATGGTTAATGGAATTAGAAGAAACATCATTCAGTGAGACTCAAACTCACTTGTCAAGGTTTGTTTGTCTGACTTACTAACACTTACCCAACGTGAGATGCCCTATATCCTGAGTGCAGGTAAATAGCAAAGAATATTTACAATAGCTTAACCCTTGTACCCGTTTATGGTAAATGGAATTAGAACAATCTACACCCAGTTGGACTCAAACTCACTTTTGAATGTTAGTCTAGTTTGCTATCCCTAATCCCATTTGACATGCTCTATATCCCAGTTAAAGGTAAACCTGGAAGAATACTTACTATAACTTAACCCTCGCATCCGTCTTGACAGCTAACTCTGCTCGTCCGTTAGACTGGGGATAGGCTATTGTTGACATTCTTTGTTTAATAGCCAAAATGTTTTAGGGACCATTGGAATGAGTAAGCTGAGAAGGGCGACCCATCGACAGTAGTAAGTTCCTCAGGCGCACTGTATGCTTGGGACATTTCACTGAAGATCGATACCAACCTGGAAGCAACTTCTTGCCCTGACTTGTGCTAACGACACCCCAACGTTCGGCACATCTCGAGTTTTAGATCTCAAATTCTCAACTCCATGGTCGGACCCAACTTCTCAATTTCATGGTCGGACCCCAACTTCAAATACCTGCCTCAATGGCAGACAACCCAACTGTCTGCCTACATGGTCCAAAGTCCTCTCCCAACTGACTCTTTTTCAAAATCTTCAAATTCTCAGCACCATCGCTTCCGGGCATGACGTCATTCAAACTCCAGCCTTATTTTCTATCTGGGGTTTATTATGACAATTGTGATTGTTATATCCTTTGCGCGCGAGCGTAAGCTGTGCCCAATGCTATGCACCTGAACAAAGAGCTGAATAGTTCAAAGCCTAACCAAACTGAATGATAAAATATAATTTATGAAAAATGATTAATATTTAAAAAATCATTCCGTAATTATATAACATATGCCCAATATTCCAACCACAGGTAAACAGCAAAGAATACTTACAATAGCTTAACCCTTCTATTAGGGTATGGTTAATGGAATAAGAACAAAGTACACGTAATGAGAATCAGACTCACTCGTGAAGGTTTTGTTACCCAACTCGAGATGCCCTATCCCAACAAAGGTAAATAAGAATGAATATTTACAATAGCTTAACCCTTGTACCTGGGTAGGGTTAATGAAATTAGAACAATCTACACCCAAAGGGACTCAAACTAACTCGTTAATCTAGCTTACAAACACTTACCCCACCCTGGATGCCCTCTATCCCAAATACAGAGTAAAAGCAAAGAATACTTACAATAGCTTAACCCTTGTTTCCGTGTATGGTTAATGGAATTAGAACAAACTGCACCCAATGAGACTCAAACTCACTTTTGAAGGTTTGTTTGTCTAGTTTGATAACCCTTACCCCACTCGACATGCTTTATGTCATAACTAAAGGTAAATAAAAAAGAATACTTTCATAAGTCTAACACTGGTACCCGTTTATGTTTAATGAAATTAGAAAAATCTACACCCAAATGAAACTCAAACTCACTTGTGATGGTTTGATAGTCTAGCTTGCTAACTATTGTCTCACTCGAGATGCCCTATATCCCAACTTGAGGTAAATAGCAAAGAATACTTACAATCGCTTAACACTTGCACCCGGCTATGGTTAATGGAATTAGAACAATTTACACTCACTGAGACTCAAACTCACTTGTTAATATATGTTATTCTTGCTTGCTAACTATCGATTATCGATTGATTATCGAACATTGGCATAATGGTTTGTGTGTTCCCCAAAGGCCCGGAAGAACTGGGTTCAAACCAAAGACTCAAAAAATGGTACTTGTTACGACCTTGCTTAATACTCAGCATTATAAGGTAAGGATAAAGGGTAGTGGAGCAATCCAGGGAAAGGATTAGCGCCCTCCCTTACACCTTGATTTAGTAGCTATCGAAAAGGGAGCCTTCGGGTCACCCTCGACTACGGTCCGGACTACTACTACTACTACTACTTACAATAGCCCATCGTCTGTACTAAGTTCCTCTGGCGCGCTGTATACTAGGAATATTTCTCTGCAGATCGATATCAACCTGGAGGCAACTTCTTGCCAGTGAGTCTGTCTGCACGAGCAAGTTACGCGAAGGACCCAACATAGAATAAATCCATCACAATTTTTTGAAAAGGCCATTCTGGTATAGGTGTCATGTGGATTTGTTCATGTGGTAGATTTGGAGCACTCCTTGAACACCTACCAATCCACATGACAGTTTGTTAGCCTAGCTTGCTAACTATAATCCCATTAGAGATCCTATTTACCAACCCCTCCGCTCGGGCAGGATATGACACAAGGTCAATTTTTAAGCGGAGTTTAACAGGTTTTAATTCTAAGTTTTCCTTCTCCTGGACTAGTTGCTTCACCAAGGCTGAAGAACCTAGTCTACCCTACTATTTACCCATAGCTGGAGGGAGAATAATTGGATTCATACCTTTCCCAAGGGTATTAGTGCTATGTGAAATACAATCAGTCTCGTCCAGGATTTGAACTCGTGTCGCCGTGTCTATTTCCTACGACGATAACATTACACCATTGGAGATGCCCTCTATTCAGCTAAAGGTAAAAAGTAAAGAATACTTACAATAGCTAAACTCTTGTATCCGTTTAAAGTTAATGGAATTAGAACAAACTACACCCAATGAGACTCAAACTCTCTTGTGGGGGGTTTTAGTCTAGCTTGATAACCTTTACCCCACTTGACATGCCCTATATCTCAACTAAATGTAAATAAGAAAGAATACTTAAAGTAGCTAAACCCTTGTACCCGTTTATCGTAATTGGAATTAGAACAATCTACATCCAATGAGACTCAAACTTATTTGTGAAGTTTTGTTAGTCTAGTTTCTAATCCTAACACTACTTGACATACCCTATATCCCAACTACAGGTAAATAGCCAAGAGTACTTACAAGAGCTTAACAATTAGAATAAACTACACCCAATGAGACTCAAACTCACTTGTGAAGGTTTTTGGTCTAGCATGCTCACTACAACCCCAATCAAGATCCCCTATATTCCAACTAAAAGTAAATAAGAAAGAATACCTACAATATCTTAACGATTAGAATAAACTACACCCAATGAGACTCAAACTCACTTGTGAAGGTTTTTAGTCTAGCATGCTCACTATAACCCCAATCAAGATCCCCTATATCCGAACTAAAAGTAAATAAGAAAGAATACTTACAATATCTTAACGATTAGAATAACTACACCCAATGAGACTCAAACTCACTTGTGAAGGTTTTTGGTCTAGCATGCTAAAACCCCACTTGAGATGGCCTATATCCCAACTAAAAGTAAATAAGAAAGAATACCTACAATATCTTAACGATTAGAATAAACTACACCCAATGAGACTCAAACTCACTTGTGAAGGTTTTTAGTCTAGCATGCTCACTATAACCCCAATCAAGATCCCCTATATCCCAACTAAAAGTAAATAAGAAAGAATACTTACAATATCTTAACGATTAGAATAACTACACCCAATGAGACTCAAACTCACTTGTGAAGGTTTTTGGTCTAGCATGCTAAAACCCCACTTGAGATGGCCTATATCCCAACTGAAAGTAAATAAGAAAGAATACTTACAATAGCTTAACACTTCTACCTGGTTATGTTTAACGGAATTAGAACAATCTTTTCCCGTGGATTAAAGAAAAGGTTTGATTCGAAGTTCTGTGTGGGCTCCCGAGTTTGATTTAAAACGCTTGAAGAGGAATGATGCATCGGCTGAAACAATTAATAACAATAAAGATGAAGGTAATAATTCGAATATTTAGTAAAATCCTTAGAAATATGCAAATTGATAAAAGGGAAAATATATGCAATCAAAACAATATTTTCAAATTATTGTTAGAATATAATCCGACAAGTTATTCGGTCAGAAAAAAAAGTAAACCAATCGAAACGAGATTTTTAAAAATTATTTACCAGATTTAGTTTAATCTGAAATACAACTCACTACTATGACAAAAAAACCCCAACTAAGTAAACCTTTTTATTTTAATCATGTGAATATTAAATACATTTGAATATATTGAAATATACGGCTTTACATAAACTGTATTTCTTCGTTATTCTCCCTTTTTTTAAATGATGCCTTTCTTTTTTCTATTGATTACAGATTTTTAACCCGAACGAAAGAATTTCCTGCATTTTAATAGATTATTTACTCGCTAACCTTGCATTTCAAGGAAGTAATATTGGAGGCGACATTAGAGAATACATATTGGAGAAAAGCATATTCTTTTGAAGAAGGGAATTCGTTTTGAGAGAAATCAGATTGGTGGAGTATCTTCTGATAAATACGGGAGAGAAATCTTATTTTTGTCAGATCTCTGGTTCCTTCTTTCTTGATGTCGAGGACAAGTAAAACGAAACTAACCAACACTGGAGATAAACCGTTTTTATGTGAACTGTGTGGTTCTTCATTTTCCCGAAAATTAATCCTGGAGGAGCATTTACGAAAACACCGACGAGAGAAGCCACATTTTTGTGAAGTATGTGGCTCTTCGTTTTCATCTAAGTCAAATTTGATGTATCATAAGAAGACTCACTCGGATGATAAGCCATATTCTTGTGAATATTGTTGCTATTCATTTTCACGTGAATCGAACTTGATGGTACATATGAGAAGACACTCCAGAGATAGACATTATCCTTGTGAAGTGTGTGGCACTTCCTTCACAGATAAACCAGCTTTGGTGAAGCATCAACAAACGCACAAAAAAGATGATCCATATTCTTGTGAAATATGTGACTCTTTATTTTCTCGTAAATCTGCTTTAGCAACTCATATGCGAACACACACAGGAGAGAAGCCATATTATTGTGTAACATGTAGCTCTTTCTTTTCATATAGGTCCAGTTTGGTGTCTCATATGCGAACACACACACAGAAGCCATATTCCTGTGAAGTTTGTGACTCTTCTTTTTCTCGAAAATCAAGTTTGAGTAAGCATATGAAAACGCACGCAAGAGAGAAGCCATATTCTTATGAAGTTGATAGCTCTTCAAGTCAGTCAGGTTTGGCAGAGAATACGAAAAATAATAGTGGTTAAAAAAAATTATGAAGGACGATATTCTTCGTTTTTAATCTTGTCAAATTTGCACGTACATTGTACATAGAGAATAGAGATTTTAATTCGATACTTTGACATTATATATACTTTTTGAATTTGTGATCAATTCGTATTGTATCAAGGGAATAATACCATTTTAATTTTTTGATTTGCGTGGAATGCGCATTATATGTATGTGTTAATACTGTTTAATTAACTTTTAAATAAGTGCAGTATTATTTATCGTATCTCAATTCTCATAATTTGTGGTAAATACTCAAAATACGGAACTTACAAAGGGAATAGTATAAAAATCACGTCCTCTTTTTTTTATTTTACCTCGAGAAACCTGATTTTCAAAGCAGTTGCTACTTCATCTGTTGTTGTTGTTGGCGACGGTAAAAAGATATCGTAACGCTTGAATTTAACTTGAAAATACTATTTAAAAATAGTCCTGTACAATAAGTCATAAGCACCAGATTTTTCTTAGCAGAATTGTATCACATTTTACACAGATTGTAGTTTATCTCTTAGCTACGATAAATTCATGTTGTTTAAAATTGCTTGAATAATACTGTTCTCGTAACTTTTTCAACAAATTGATTGAATTATTTTATCATCTGCTTGCTTAAATTTGATTGGCTTGGCGTTTCGGTATATCCCGATTCTTTCCGTTATCGGCTCGGAAACGCTCGTGAAAATTCGGCTTTTTCGCGGTAACATAGATGCATAAGTACCAATTATTATGTACATACCAGACAAAACCGGCCCATTGGCCGAGTGGGTAGAATGGACTGGGAAACCGGGGTTCAATCCCAAGTCGAGTCATACCAAAGATTCAAAAAATGGTAATTGTTAGCTCCTTGCTTAACACTCAGCATTATAAGGTACGGATCAAGGGTAAAGAGGAACAAGCCAAGGAAAAGAGTAGCACCCTCCCTTACACCTTGGTGTAGTAGCTATTGAAAAGGGAGCCTTCGGATCGCCCTCGATTACGGTCGCCAACATTACTTTTACCTGACAAATGGCTGTCTTGAAGGGAGAAACTTTTGGAAGCGAATCAGAACGAGTGACATTCAAAATGAGCTCATATAACGAACATTTATGAATAAGACAAACATACAATTTATATGGTCGTCGAAGGAACCAGATTTCGTTTGGGAAGGACTGAGATTTGTCTGCTTTTGTCCGACAACATAAGAAGCAAGTCTCGCAGTATCGTTATCGTATTATTTGGCTTAGTAACTAATGCAATACTTTTAAAAAATCTTCAATTGTTTCACGGAGAACAAAGGATAGATCCCCCCTCCTTCTGCAATATTCAGCATTGTCCTCTACAATCGTGGAACCATTTAAAAGCTCTGATAATAATTTTTACTATTTCTTATAATGATTTGGGTTCAAATCCAGATGCTGGGCAGCTGTGTCCCGCTGTACACCTACGAAAGGAAATTAGCTATTCTAAGCGTCTCTCCAAAGTTGTCCACTCAATGAAAAGCGTCTCAGTTGGCTCCTTTGCGCAAAGAGGACCAATATAATGTAACTAAGAAGTCACAATTTAGGCGATTCTTCACAGCTTTCCATCCATGAAATGAAAACTGGCCCGAGAGGTTGACTTGCACAAAGAGGACCAATATGATGTAGCTAAAAAGTCACAATTTGGGCGTCTCTTCACAGTCCAGTGGTTCCGTATGTCGCACGCAGTGTTGGCCAGATTTTCTAGACATGGTAATTCAATTTACCGTTAAATGGTTTTAAATATTCCTATCTAACACTAATAGTTCTATTTAATATTAATCATTTATTTGCACACTGTGAAGTGGCGTCAAGTAAGCTATGAACACTAATACTTCAACATTATTCATTTATTTGTACAAAGTTAAAAGTTTTTCTTAAGCAAGGTGGCTTGAGCAAAAAGGCCTACAGGTTGTTTAGACTAAGCCTCTTTTTCTTACAATAAGCCTACTGCAGACTAATTGTGGTTATATATATATATATATATATATATATATATATATATATATATATATATAAACCACAATTAGTCTGCAGTAGGCTTATTATTTCAACAAAACCAGTAAGAAAAAGAGGCCTAGCCTAAACAACTTATAGGCCTTTTTGCTCAAGTCACCTTGCCTAAGAAAAACGTTTAACTTTGTATAAATAAAGGAATAATATTGAATTGAAGTTTTAGTGTTAATAGCAATACTTGACGCCACTTCACAGTGTGCAAATAAATGATTAATATTGAATAGAATTATTAGTGTTATATATATATATATATATATATATATATATATATATATATATATATATATATATATATATAACGTTCACTTTCAGACAAATGCCCTTGGGAAATGTATGAACCCTCTTATCCTCCTAGCTATCGGTTAAATAGTACCACTAGTGTTCTTCTTGGAGAATAGCTTCGGCATTAAATGACCTACAAGGGTTAATATGCAAGTTTGATTAAATAATAAAGACACATTTTGTCTTTATAATTTAATTAAGATCCTTTCAATTTTCCTGATAAATGTTTAAATGACAGATTGCTGCCTAACCACACACACACACACATACATACATATATATATATATATATATATATATATATATATATATATATATATATATATATATATATATATATATATAACTGTATTTATTTACCTGGTCAGTATTCTAGTTTTAATTGCTGCGAAAATAATCACTTGTATATACAGATTTTTACTTATCGGATATATAACTTAAAATAGAAAATTTTTGCCAATTGCGCATATTTTGCATTTTCTTTAAAAAAAAAATAATAGTAATTAGAAATTCAATTTTCTTACTATTGTTTGTTATTTATTTCGAGATATATCGTATCATTTTAATGGGATAAATTGTCTTGAAATACGAGTCTAACTTCTTTGTCTTTGATATTATTAATCATCTGACTGACTATAAAATGGAGATAGCGAGTAAAAGCAAATATATTTTGTCCTTATTTCCCTTGGCGAATAAATATTTTAGATTAAATCTGTTATGGAACATGTTTAGCGCATGCAGTGACTATTAAACTCGTGACTCGATGCTTACGATTACATTATAATAAAACATCAAAATAAAACACATATACATGCTGAACACAGAGTCGTTTTCTTCTTGATTCTTGCAAACGCTTTAGAATATATGGGCTTAACGTGAAAAACTAAATTTAAATTTGTCTGTATTTAAAACTACACTTACTGTGAAGAAAAATGTTTGTTGCCGCGTAGAGATACGTGGGCGAGGCCATGACGACGTCAAGAACTTTTTCTTCCTGTCACTATATACGGCGGGAAGAGCTTAAGTGGGTTTGGCTCTTTTACAGTTTGACAAATATACTGCTCATGGTAGACATCACCAATTAGGACATCCAACAAGGATTCAACTTTTTTTCTCTACCAGAAAGAGAAAATACGCTTTTCCTTCGCGGTATTATTCCACCAGCTTCTGTATTGTTGGCAACAAGGTAATCCGTGAAAAAAAGTTGAAAGATTTCAAGTTAGGTTGTAACACAGTTTTCTTTTATTTGTGACCCCCACCCCCCGATTGTCGACACTGCTCTAGGATCTATCTAGCCTTGGTTAAGCTAGCTAAGATAAATTAGCAATTGGCTTAGTGGGTTGAGTGTTTGCTAATGTTCCGGAAGATCGGTGTTCAAGTCTAGTCATACCAAAAACTTAAAAAATGGTACTTGATGCCTCCTTGCTTAACACTCAGCATTATAAGGTACGGATCAAGGGTAAAGTGGAGTAATCCAAGGAAAGGAATAGTGCCCTCTCCCATTCTGTTTCATGCTTAAATTTTCATAAAAGCATTACTGCCACACACGCACACACACACATATATATGTATAGTTATGGGAGAGAGTATAGTTGTTAATTAATTAGATTATTTATTTTGTTCTATTCTCTTGGCCTTTTGACAGACTTGACCTTTGTTCTCTTGGTATGACTAGGGGCATGTCTAAAACAAAAAATTCAATGTTTGACAAAATAATCTATTTGATATCTCTTAAAAATATCTGCACACCAGTATTGAGATAATTTACACTTAGTATGGCAACCAGTCTAGGAGAAGCAAAATATTCAAACCAGTTGTACTCTGACAGAGTTGATGCTTATAATATAACAGCAAAATCTAATCTAATAGGATATATTTTTATCCCTTACCCGATGAAAAAAAAAACACCCTTTTTTTTGTCTTAAACATTCTTTGAACTTTATGAGCAAATATCTCCCTTTTACAGTCAACGGTTTAAAATATTTATTTGCCTTCTTTCTTTCAAAGGCATTTCTGTTGTTTCATCTTAATTGGTGTCCTTATATTTTCATAAAAGCATCACAACAATTATAAGAGACAGAGAGCTTATTGATTAATTAATTAGATCAATTTTATATTATTCCCCTGGCCTTTTGCCAAACTTGACCTATGTTCTCTTGGTATGACCAGGGACTTGTCTAAAACAAAAAATCTAATCATGCTTGACATAATAATATATTTTATTCCATGATTAATGTCTCTTCAAAATATTTCCATCATTTCATATAAACAACATCAATAGTGCAAAAAATAAATTAAATTATTCAAAAACCACATTTTATGCAAATAAATTACATTGTATGGATGTTTTTGATTTTTTTCATTCCATGAAAACAATCTGTGATATCATTTTGCTGTTGTCTTTTTTTAAGAATATGTCAACTTTTGTGAGATGCCCAATGAGGTATTACAAACAAATAATAATAATTATTATAATAATAATTCATTGTTCTATATTTGTAATTACACAAGCAGTAGAGAAAAGTGCTTGTAAATTTGGTGAAATTTAAGAAACATTCCATCTAGAAATCCACAATTGGAACCCCACCATCAGATGCAGTTTACAGTCACACCCAGGACACTAGTTACGGAGATGTTTTCCTTTCTGCAATCGGTAGATTCTACAATCCCAGCCAACCGGATGAGTGATGTCGTTGGACAAAGTAACCAATCTATTTATATATAAAAGCCGTTTACATCCTAATTCTTTAATTCCTTTCGTTATATTTTGAGATTAAACTATTTAAATCTTATTTTATGCATTTCAAAATGAAATCATTTGTAATTTATTTTAAAAGTTCAAAATATGTGTAATCATTAAGTGTAAGTATTTACGAGTAATGATCAAAGTGTCATGAATATGAAATTATTTCGTAGATTATTTAGGTGTGTGTTTGTGTGTGTGTGTGTGTGAGAGAGAGAGAGAGAGAGTATGACGAGAAAGAATTACCTTCCTTAAATAATTTTCTCATAATATAAAAACCATAATCATGATAAATGCACATAATGACATAGAAAATAAATAAAATCATCACCAGTGATATCTCAGAAAATTTATTGAATCAAAACATGGATATATATGCTAATACTTTCATAATTTCAACCGTTGCCTAAGTGGTCACCCATATAAAATATGAAAAGGTTCATCGTTGCTTAAGTTTTTCCTTTATTTTTCTTTTATTTATTAAGATTTGTTTACATATATTACATAGGCCAATTGGGCTTACAGTAGCTGCTGTTGCTTCATTGTTCACCCATCCAAGTATTGAACAGGATCATCGCTGCTTACATTTTTCGTTTTCTTCACTAAGCTTTCCTTAGAGATATGACACACTGGTCCCATTTTTTTCGAGTAAATATTGTTGCCTAAGTGATTATTTTTCTTTAGAGACTCTTTATTTCATGAGCTTTGCATAATTATGCCACACGGGCCTCAGAGAGCCGTTTTGGATTAGTTGGTCGTTAATCTAATTATAGAGCAGGCTTAAAGCTGCTTAACTTCTTTCTTTCTCTTTTTATTCACTAAGTTTTGTTTAGATATGGCATCGCAGTAGAAGGATAACTGTCTGCTTCACTTCATACTCACTGAGAATAAAAGGAATCATAGAGTGCTAGTAAGAACGTTTGGAGGCGGACCACCGGGCTGAGTGAAAGAAATAGAGAAAGAGAAAAAAAGAGGCTGAGTAGTATGAGTGACAACAGTAGCAGGCCGACTGAACGAATGAGGTTCGTGAGAGGTAGACAATGCACCAGTGAGATTGTAGAAGGGGCGGGCAAGCGGGCTGAGTGAAAGAAAGAGAGAAAGAGAAAAAAAGAGGCTGAGTAGTATGAGTGACAACAGTAGCAGGCCGACTGAACGAATGAGGTTCGTGAGAGGTAGACAATGCACCAGTGAGATTGTAGAAGGGGCCGGCAAGCGGGCTGAGTGAAAGAAAGAGAGAAAGAGAAAAAAAGAGGCTGAGTAGTATGAGTGACAACAGTAGCAGGTCGACTGAACGAATGAGGTTCGTGAGAGGTAGACAATGCACCAATGAGATTGTAGAAGGGGTGGGCAAGCGGGCTAAGTGAAAGAAAGAGAGAAAGAGAAAAAAAAGAGGCTGAGTAGTATGAGTGACAACAGTAGCAGGTCGACTGAACGAATGAGGTTCGTGAGAGGTAGACAATGCGCCAATGAGATTGTAGAAGGGGCAGGCTGCCGGGCAGTACACGCAAGCATAAAGGCAAGCAAACAGCTTGAATGCGATTGAAAAGAGGCGGGCAGTGGAGCAGTCTGCAATTACATATTCTAATGCCCCAGCCAATCAGATCATTGTAAGATACCGAACGAATATCATCAAATATTTGATGTGTCGTACGTAAGCCACTTATTGGCGGGAGGGGTATTACCAAACCTTACTAGGAATGTTTTACAATCCAATTTACAAGAACAGGTTTCCAAAGCACAGAAAATCATATTGTCATAAATATATATGGAAAAGAATTTTATCTCTTCTACACATCATTATCAATAATTTATCCCCAGTCTTTATAATCCTAATTGTCCCTATTAGTATAATCAGAGATTTCCTAAGCTTTAAAGATCATATAGTCATAAATATACATAGAAAAAAAAATTAATTAATACTTTCTATAGTCATA